>CM061919.1:138116004-138223140 GCA_031002005.1 Vandiemenella viatica
AAGGAAACAGGAAAGTTGGCACTTACTTCCGTTAGACGTTGCCACAACTACTTTCCAGTGTTGCCACGATTTCTGACTTCTGGCAGTGCTGTGGTAATTTCCTATTCAAGGAAACGTATCTTACAGCTAGGCGGTATCAAGAGAACAGACACATTGCCTAAATAGAAATTTACTTTCCTTCCCCGTCTATCTATCATATTTTTATTTGACTGATTATTTCTGTTATAACAGTTTGATTCTTTATATAGATCATCATTAACTATTCAACTTGAAATGTTGTATCTTTATATATATATATGTTTACTTTTATTGTATAATGGACGAGGTAGGTTTCCGTAATGCAAAATGGTTGAACGGTTAAGCATTGGCCTGCGGAGGTGCCGTTACTGGGTTCGTTCCCACCTCAAGTTCAGTATTTTTAACATTGACTATCCCCTTCTCACTTGTTGTAAAATACATATCATATATGTAAAAGTGAACATTATTATATTTTACATCAAATTTTTTAAAAACAAACTCCTATGAAAATATTTTTTGATTAGTTCATAGGCCACATTGGCGGTTAAAGGTGTGTTTGTGGAATTTAAAATATTGTTCATCCAATATAATGTGACGAGTTTAGTTGACTTAAGTTCCGTAAAGGCAGAGAGTGTGATTGGAGTTGTTGCTGTAGATTTTCTCACTTTTTCTGTCAAAGATACAATTTCTGTGATTTTAATTTGGTGTGAGTTAAGCCTTTTTAATTGAAAATGTCTTTTTAAGGCATCAGGAAAAATAGCGTTCGACAAAAAAATCATGGATGTGCAATCAACAGCCTTGGAGGCTCAGTACTTGCTTACAATTGAAATTTTCATTTAGGCGGAACACGTCGCAGCGATACAACTGGAAACAGATGTTTACTGTGTTTGCGTAAAACTCCAAGAATAAACCCTGTTTGCGAAAATTCAGGATCAGTATGGAATCCATAGTGACTTATTCAAGTGATGTCTCAAAAGAAAAGGTAAGTGTCACTAATGCTAGAAACTGTTGGTAACTGATGGTGCTGCCGTAAGGCTAGAATCAGGAAATACCTCAAATGCTGAGTATTTATGGAGTTATAAGATCAATAATACCGAGAAATTGGAATTAACAAATCTTATTTAGGAATATAGGGTTATCCGTTCTGTTGAAATGATCGATAAAAAATCATATAATAACGCATATTAATGCTAATGATTTCAATGCAATATGTCGTTACCAGTTGCCCACGTGTCATTTATGTAATTAGTACCGAACATGAGACAAAATTGTCCGCGATGTGTTCTTGTTTTGCAAAATAACTTGCAACAGCCCAAGTGAGTAAAGATTTTGATGGTATTTCTCCTGATGTCTTGACGAGTTATTTTCAATAAAAAATTCCGCAACATGAAGTTAAAATAACAGAAAAAAATAGTTTCTTTGACATCACAAGTGAGAAACTCTACAGCAACAACTCCAATCAAACTCTCTGCCTTTACGGAACTAAAGTCAACTAAACTCGTCACATTATATTGGATGAACAATATTTTAAATTCCACAAACACACCTTTAACCGCCAATGTGGCCTATGAACTAATCAGAAAAATGTTTTCATAGGAGTTTGTTTTTCAACAATTTGATGATTTTTTTTTTTAACATTTCTACGAAAAGACTGAAATGTTACCTATTTGGTTACTAGCAAACCGATCAATTTTGCTAGTCATTTTTGGTTTAATACTACTTCATTAAACAACGGGATTAATATGACAATATCTTCTATATAAGAGGGAGCTTATTTTCACTTTGAATTTGATAGCTGCTAAAAATTAAAAAAATAAGTACCGGGTGTGGTGCGTGAACGGTTAACGTTCTGGCCTCGTATTCGGGAGGACGCGGGTTTGAATCCCCGTCCGGGCATCCAGATCTGGGTTTTCCATGGTTTCCCCAAGTCACTCCAGGCGAACGCCCGGATGCTTCCTTGAAAAGGCCATGGCCGAGTTCCTGACCGTTTCTTGCCCCAATCCGATCCCGTCTCTAATGACCTTGCTGTCGACGAGCCGTAAAGCCCTAGCAAAAAAAAATTAAAAAAGAGAGAGAGGGGCGAAAAGAGTAGAGAGAGAGAAAATGAAATTTGAATTGCGTTTCTGATTTTTTTGATATCCCCGCTCTCATCAGATGAACTCACTTCTGCACATATATTTTAATTTACGATTTTTAACTTTTCAATAGATTTTTTAAATAATTTTATGGACGGCATCATAGACCAAATACGAAATATATTGAAAAACTGAACCTTATGGCTGAGCGTTTAACGCTATGGCTCCGCATTCGAGAGGAAGCGGGTTTGAATTCCTATCCGGCTATCCAGATTTGGATTTTCCTTCGTTTCTCCAAGTCACTTCGTGTGAATGGCGGGATTATTTCTTCGAAACCCCATGGTCCGAATTCCTTCCCATTCCTTGTCTCCATTCCCTTCCCGCCTTTAATGACTTAGAAGTCGACGAATCGTAATCCAGACGCATAATAAGAAATTGGTATAGTAATATTATTTAGTTTTTCGTCTCCTTGACGATGGTGCGAACTCGTTATAGTCCACCTAACGTAACCACACGACACTATTTCGACGATGTTAAAGCCCGAGAAGATTTCTTTCAGTGTTACCTCTGTGAGAGCTTTCATAGTTACGTGTGCAGTTTATTAAGAAGCACTCAGTTATGAGTCTTTCCTTAAGTATGTTATGTCCTGACGCAAGCAGGTAAGAGTCGATGTTATATTTTACGCATAACGCAGTTGTAGGTTCGACTTGTTTAAAATAAATGCAAAAAATAGTTGCAAAACCTAGGCTCGAACCGAGGACCACGCGTTTACGAGACTAGATGGTTAGCCACAAGCAAACGGAGCTCATCTTTACTGACGGCTCGTGCAGTGGGTAAACAACCTTATCCTGCCTCAGAAGTCAGTTACATTCAACTGGCATTAGACAATTATCCGAAATAATCTCTTTATAATCGTTTCAATAGTTTTGTAGAACCAAAAATTCTGGATCTTTGAACATTTACACCCACTTCTCGGATCACACACCCCATTATGTGTTGCATTATTGCAACTGATTAATCACATCAATCTTATATATATATAAAAATAGACGTGTTTTTTCCTATATTTCACTTTTCAGCCACCACTACCTTGCACAGATCACTGATGTTTGTTGGTGGAAGTAGCATGGAGTTTCCTGTCGTGCACAACGTTCGCCGAATGCCGATAGCTGTGGGGATGTGGAAGATATAATGATTAAAGTTGGTCAGTGCAGGGCGTTTTCATATTTCGACCAAAAATTCGTATCTCCGTATACTTCTCTTTCCTGCCACAACTACATAACATAGACCTTTGGTGTTTGTGTGTGGTAGTAGAATTGTCTTTCCTGTCGTGCACTATGGTTGTTAGATGTCGGTAGCTATGGGGGTGTGGGAGATATGGGGGTTGAAAGTGGTCGACCTGTGGCAATTTCATACTTCTGCCAAAGACAAAACTGTCATGGTGTATCACTTTTCAGCGAAAACTATAGATCCCAGATAACTGGCGTTTGTGTGTAGTAGTAGCACAGAGTCACCTTTCGATCACAACAGCGGCCGAATTTCAGAAACTGTGGTACTGTGGTAGATATGGTGGTTGTAAGTGGGCGACCAAGGATATTTTCGTATTTCGACTGTCTCCGCATATGTCACTTTACTGCCACAACTACATAGCATAGAGCATTGGTGTTTGTGTTTGGTAGTAGAATCGTATCTCATGTAGTGCACTATGGTTGTTAGATGTCGGTAGCTATGGGGGTGTGGGAGATATGGGGGTTGAAAGTGGTCGACCTGTGGCAATTTCATACTTCTGTCAAAGACAAAAGTGTCATGGTGTATCACTTTTCAGCGAAAACTATAGATCACAGATAACTGGCGTTTGTGTGTAGTAGTAGCACAGAGTCACCTTTCGATCACAACAGCGGCCGAATTTCAGAAACTGTGTTACTGTGGTAGATATGGTGGTTGTAAGTGGCCGACCAAGGATATTTTCGTATTTCGACTGTCTCCGCATATGTCACTTTTCTGCCACAACTACATAGCATAGAGCATTGGTGTTTGTGTTTGGTAGTAGAATCGTATCTCATGTAGTGCACTATGGTTGTTAGATGTCGGTAGCTTTGGGGGTGTGGGAGATATGGGGGTTGAAATTGATCGACCTGTGGCAATTTCATACTTCTGCCAAAGACAAAAGTGTCATGGTGTATCACTTTTCAGCGAAAACTATACATCACAGATAACTGGTGTTTGTGTGTAGTAGTAGCACAGAGTCACCTTTCGATCACAACAGCGGCCGAATTTCAGAAACTGTGGTAATGTGATAGATATGGTGGTTGTAAGTGGCCGACCAAGGATATTTTCGTATTTCGACTTTCTCCGCATATGTCTCTTTTCTGCCACAACTACATAGCATAGAGCATTGGTGTTTATGTTTGGTAGTAGAATCGTATCTCATGTAGTGCACTATGGTTGTTAGATGTCGGTAGCTATGGGGGTGTGGGAGATATGGGGGTTGAAAGTGGTCGACCTGTGGCAATTTCATACTCCTGCCAAAGACAAAAGTGTCATGGTGTATCACTTTTCAGCGAAAAGTATAGATCACAGATAACTGGCGTTTGTGTGTAGTAGTAGCACAGAGTCACCTTTCGATCACAACAGCGGCCGAATTTCAGAAATTGTGTTACTGTGGTAGATATGGTGGTTGTAAGTGGCCGACCAAGGATATTTTCGTATTTCGACTGTCTCCGCATATGTCACTTTTCTGCCACAACTACATAGCATAGAGCATTGGTGTTTGTGTTTGGTAGTAGAATCGTATCTCATGTAGTGCACTATGGTTGTTAGATGTCGGTAGCTATGGGGGTGTGGGAGATATGGGGGTTGAAAGTTGTCGACCTGTGGCAATTTCATACTTCTGCCAAAGACAAAAGTGTCATGGTGTATCACTTTTCAGCGTAAACTATAGATCACAGATAACTGGCGTTTGTGTGTAGTAGTAGCACAGAGTCACCTTTCGATCACAACAGCGGCCGAATTTCAGAAACTGTGGTACTGTGGTAGATATGGTGGTTGTAAGTGGGCGACCAAGGATATTTTCGTATTTCGACTGTCTCCGCATATGTCACTTTACTGCCACAACTACATAGCATAGAGCATTGGTGTTTGTGTTTGGTAGTAGAATCGTATCTCATGTAGTGCACTATGGTTGTTAGATGTCTGTAGCTATGGGGGTGTGGGAGATATGGGGGTTGAAAGTGGTCGACCTGTGGCAATTTCATACTTCTGCCAAAGACAAAAGTGTCATGGTGTATCACTTTTCAGCGAAAAATATAGATCACAGATCTCTGGCGTTTGTGTGTGGTAGTAACACAGAGTTACCTTTCGATCACAACAGCGGCCGAATTTCAGAAACTGTGGTTTCGTGGGAGATATGGTGGTTGTAAGTGGGCGACCAAGGATATTTTCGTATTTCGACGAAAGGCATGTGTCTCCGAAGATTTCACTTTTCTGCCACGACTACATAGCATAGAGCATTGGTGTTTATGTGTGGTAGTAGAATCGTGTCTGTTGTCATGCACTATGGTTGTTAGATGTCTGTAGCTATGGGGGTGTGGAAGATATGGGGGATGAAAATGGTCCACCTGCGGCAATTTCATATTTCTGCTAAAGACGCATGTGTCACGGTGTATCACTTTTAAGTGAAAATTATCAATCGCAGATCACTGGCGTTTGTGTGTAGTAGTAACACAGAGTCTCCCATCGATCACAACGTTGGCTGAAATTCGGTTACTGTGGGAGTGTGTGAGATATGGTGTTTGAAATTGGTCGATCATGAATATTTTCATATTTAATGCAAAGACTTGTGTGTATCCGTAAATTTTACTTTGCTGCCGGAACTGCATAGCGCAGAAGACTGTTCTGGTATTTGTGTGTGGTAATAGTATCGAATCTCCCATCGTGAACTATGGTGGTTAGATGTCTATAGCTTAGGTGTCAATATGAATTCTTTACAATCACGAACGAAGTCGTGGGTACCAGCTAGTATATAAATAAATATCGTTATAATTTTACGCTAATCATTTGGAATAAAATGTATAACCGAACCTCATTTTAACTGCGCTTTAGTGCAATCTTGTTAATAACAACTTTAACGATATGTTTCACGATCTTAATTTAAGAAAAGTGTAGCTGGAACCGAATTTCATCCGATTGAGGTATGGTCGGCGATATCTTGCCTAATATTACAGTCAATCCAGGGACAGGAAAATGTGTTAATTGTTTAGAGATCTGTCAATAGCTTTTTACTGAAATGTGGGGAATGATAGATGAACTACCAAGAAGAATCGTCAATGGGCGGGCGGAGTCTTCCTGCTTTGTTCGAGGCTTGACTTAAGGAAATGAATAACAGATGGCGCTGAGTTGAATACGCGCAATGATGCCACATTGTGCGAAATAAGAGACTTAGTCTCAGGCGCCGACAGTCAATTTTTTTGCCAAAGAGTGTACTGTCACATAAAGTAAATAAAATATCACAAAGAAGGTGGCTGACACCTCATTCCCTGCTTTGTTGTAATATTTATTACGTCTGATAACTTCTAATTTGGTGGTTACGTAAGCAGTAATATCCAGTTTCAGTCTACACACAAATAGGCGGCGACTACAACAAAGGATATTAAAGCTCACTTTATGATTTGGAAAAAAGAGGTGGTTCTTGATTCAACGAGTACGTATTCTTTAAATGTATGTCACAGATTACTCGGAAGCTACGCTATTGACTTGCATGACCCTGCTTTCAGGTGAAAGTTATCACGTTCCAATTGGCCGCTTCTAAAATTTAATTGCTTTTCTATCTTGTTATCGGTCTCTTAACTGTTCTGATTAAGTACTCCATCCCTTCCTATCTTTTAATAATCTTTCCCTCTGTACCTTCCCGTCACAACTATGTCCTCAATCATCTGAATTTTACTTTCACATCTTTCTCCTTCTCTACAATTCTTTCCTTCATTTGTGCTCCTCACTAACAAATTAAAATGTGTTACAATGAAAAGCAACATTCTCTCTATTAATTCTGAAAATCTTACTTGAATTTCCTTTCCTCCACCATCTTTTACATTTGTACCATCCTTCTATAGCATAACGTTTCAAGTGTTTCGTTTCCCCTTCTCCCTCGTATTTAGGAACTTCAAGTTCCATTTCGTAAAATTATCTGCTCGATAAAAACTGTTATAAAAAAATATTTCAGTCCATGGTCGATATTTGGAATTCATACTTTTCTAATTTTGAAATAGGTTCTATTCATTAATTTTTGTCTCCTTGCATGATCGTTCTTGCTTCTGCCATCGGTGATAACTTTACTTTCGAAATAATTGAATTATGTTATTTATTCTATTGTATTCAAACCAATTTTTATATTTAGTCTTGTGTTTTTATAATAATTTATGTTACATTTCGCGACTTTTGTCGTGCTTCCGTTTATGTTATTTATGTAGCACATGCTCGATGACTACGTTTTGGTATCCGTTTCATCTTCTGTTGAGATTCATTGTATTACCTTTTTTATTTTAGTAGTATTTTTATTTGGTATTTATAATAATTTGGTAATTACCTGTGAATTTCATTGCTTGAAAAATATTTTTACATTACATGTTTACGGTGATTAATTTCCTGTAAACTATCGTAGTACTGATTTCAATTTTAGTGAAATACTTTCAAATATGATTTCTTTAGGATAGTGTGTTATACCCACGGCAGTATTGTCGAGCGTTTCATAGCACCGAAGTACGACGCGTTCACAGATACATAGTGATATTTGCCATCTATCATCCCTTGTATAAAGACTACCAACAGGTTCCGTGATGGTTTGGCTTCTGGCAGAACTTTTAAGGTTTTTAGCTGCTTGCGGATATCTGATCCTTACTTGATTGGAGATAGATTTGGTCGCCAGGTGATTTATACTTTTAATTTAATTTAATTGCAATGGAGTGCACGCTCCGGTGACAATTTCCCTGCACACTCATATTTCCCCTTTCCTGTACCCACCTACTTTTACCCTCCAAAAATTTCAACTTTAAATTGTTTGGATGTTTTTAGTAAATTATTCATAAATTCCATTTTTAACTTATTCCAATCTCTGACTCCCTTATCTACGAAAGAAAATCTTTATTTTAACTTGAGTATTCACTCTACTTTCATTTGATACTTATATTTAAAAATGAGTCAGGACGACTTGAGTAGTGACTCGCAACCAGGCTCTTGCGAGGTACGCCATTAATTGAAACTAGTGATCACCCAGGGCTCGAAATTTGACCGTAATTAATTAGGTTATTTAGTTTCTTTTGTAAAAGAGTAATAATTATTGCATTTTTAAAATTTGTTCTATTGTGTTTGTTGTGAACATAGATATATTGTATACTGCATTGACATTGACATCGTTGGCTGCGAGCGTGTACGTATACGTCATTAGCTTGTACTGTATGCCTTAATTCCATGCAGTACCTATAAAATTAAAATGATACACTCCATGCGTGACTGTATCCGAAATTTTAGCTTCTGAACTAACCATAGCAAATGATAAATTGTATATACGAATGTTTTCAAAATATATATATATTTTTTTTACTTTTTATCGATGGCTCATTTGAATTTAGTCAATCGTACAATGGTTTAAAATATTCATTTTGACTTTAGGTCGGTAATAGTTCATTATCCTAATGACAACATGAAGTGAATGTAATCCTTTCACCTGAAGTGTTACATATAAATTTGAGCTTTCTGCACTTCGTCTCCATATAAACTTTAAACAAGTCAAATCTCACACTCCTCCGTGCATGCAATATTCTTAAAAAGGGATCCGAAGTTTTCCTTCAGCGTATTAATATATAGATTTTAGCTTTCTGTATTTCTTCTTCACATATAACTTTAAATATTCTTGTTATACCGTTTTACCAAAGCTCATATAAACTTGACATTGGCAGAATTGTGAGCGTCGTTGCCATTAAGAAACAATTGAACTTAAACAAAGAATTTTTCGTTTAATTTAATGTATTTTTAACACATGTTATATATAACTTTTAGCTTTCTGCACTTCTTCTGCCCCGTGTAAACTTTAACTATGCCAATCTCTCACTCCTCCGTTTGCGCAATACTCTTAAAAAGGGATCCGAAGTTTTCGCTCAGCGTATTAATGCATAGATTCTCTTTTTGGATAAAGATCTTGATGTCGCCAAGTACTTTATACCTTCACCGATGCCGGTGGTTGAGTGGCAACGCACTGGCCTAGCATGTTAAATCCTCGACAAGATTTTGGTATTCCATGGTTTAACGAAATTACTGCAGGCAAATTGCGGAATGGCTCGTTCAAAAGGTCATGGTGGAATCCTTTCCCGGTCCACTATCCTGAACGTCATAATGTCTAAAGGAAAAGAAAAAAGAAAGTTTGTACTTACACTAAATTTTTTTACTAAACTCAATTTCTCAAATTCCTAAACTCTTCAATTGACATCTGGTTCCAACAATGCTAAGTCGACGATTAACTGTTATAGACGTTTATGTAGTACGATGATAAAAATGACATAAGACTTCTTTCAGAAGGTTAACGATACATATATATACTGACTAACAAACTGAGCGCCTGCCCTGTTAAATAACACTAGGCAACGTGTTTGTAAACAGCAGTTGGGCGACTCCATACTGTGTTCGCAGAACAGCCAAACTTCTTCAACAGGACAAAGGTATCCGCCAGCCGGTTAGCGACAGTTCCGAAAAAACAAAGGTAGTTGCAGGACAGGGCAAGCTGTAAGTTATTATTAAATTACTTACCATTCTACATGTCGGAAGAACGGAGACATTCAAGGCGTATGGTGACAACGACGTCTCTCCGGGAGTACTGTCGGATTGCGGTTTGTGTTGGAGAGTATGGTCCTTGATGGGTGACTGCGGGCGAGCCAACGCTAAAAAAGACTGGTACTGTCGATAATTTGACCGGTACAGATGTATTCACACCTGAAGAAGATGCGGAGCTAGCAGGAGAACACTGTATTTTTGAAACACAATCCGACGGTACATCTGCGAAGATTTAATTGGTATCCAAATTTTCTTAATTGCCTTCAGATTTGTAAGTTAATTATTTTAATAAACTAATACAGGCAATTTAAATATTTCGCACATCATTATAGATAAAATAATAAACAACAAAGCTTGAAAAAGAGCCAAAACACAGCTATTTTACGTGCAGGATTGAATATTCCAAACAAACAAACATTTAATAGCCAATAGAAAGACTGCCTTTACAGAAATCTCTTAATATATGACACTAATTAAAAGATTAAATTGAAGAAAAGTTGAAAAATTAATTTTTGGATTCGCAATTCATGGCCACTTCAACATATCTAATACGTTTCTTTAAATCGTTGTTGAAATTCTTAAAGTAAATCAAAGAAAAGAATTCATTGAAAAAAGATAGTTTTTTAGAGACAAAAAATAATTTTGTAGGGTGACAGATCATGACCATGAGACCTTATTTAGCTGAAACACAAACTGGAACTGTATCGGATCATAAGAGTTCGTTTTGCATAGTTTTGTTGCGTTTAAGAGAACTGAGAAGTATTAAAAAGGGACACACCCGCTCTCAGAATATAGCACATTATTTACTGCAGAAGCTTGTGCTTTTTATTGTAGCTTTTATGTCTAACTTTTGCAGATATAGGCAATTTTACAATCTGAGCGAGAGTTTTGCTGTCTGTCTGAGACATTAGTCGCTTCTTGGAACTCGACCGCCTTCTAGCGAAGTAGTCCGTAACTCATTGTGGCGACCCTGATTTCCCCAAAGGGACTATGCAGTTCAGTGCATCTCTCCGGCTGATTTACGTTTTCCCTTGTAAGATTTCAAGAAGGTCCAACTGCGCGATATTTTCGCCGATATGAACCCAACACGTTTTCCCCTATTCACATTTTAGTCTGCGTGACAATTTATTCTGTTTTTACATTATTTCCAAGAGAAATAAGATATTCAATGGTCGTAATAAAAGGAATAAGAGCGTCTGTCGTCTTGGGAGAGTAATAACACGTAAGTGTGACCACTATGTATCAGAATCCTTTCTGCATAGCCAACAAGAACGAGACCGTAGATGCTGGACAGTGTCCAATCTCCGATGCGGGATATGGTGCTGAGGTGGCAACTTGGAAACGAATTACCACTGGCAACTCTCACTCTTAAGTTTTACTGCATTACTTTTAGGGATTTATTTATTCCTGACTGTCCGAGGCGTGCAGTTCGAAAAGTAAATAAGTTGAAGACTTTTCATGTTAGCACATGTTACTTATTACGGTCACCAAAAATTGAATATTGCGTTTAAAACAGTTTGTAAAATTCTAGCTTAGAGAGTCACGTATAATTAAAGGCGACAGAATTTTTTTCCACCCACAGTGTGAGTTGTCGTTCTTTAGATCTGGTAAAATATAGGATGTGAATATATATTAAATTTTTTTTCCTGCAAAATAAAGACGCGAGAGGCTATTGACTTTTTCAGTTTTAAAACGATTTTGTCACCACGTTTATCTCAACATACCAAGAAACTTGAAATTTGCTTCCAATATCGACCATATCCCGTCCTTAAACAACTGCACAACCGTTACTTACATCTAACATCTTAAGTAGTAAATCTTAATTAATCTAATTTCTTTATCAGCTAAAGAATTATTAATACATTCTACCATTCACTGTAATACTTCTTTCAAAGTTTCAGTTATGATAATACCTTGTGAATTTGATGTTTTAAACTTACTACTGATTACATTATTGATGCTAACAGTTACATAGATGTGTAGATTATTTCATACAATTTTAAGTCGCTTCATGCCATAAATTTCGTTCTATGGATTTATTAAGATATTCCTCCAACAGTGGGGGGGGGGGGGAGGGGGGGGCAACTAGTTGTTCCAATAACCAGCTTATAGAGGAAACAATTTCAAGATTTCATGAATACAAAGTTGCCAAAGAGTGTCAGATGTAAGCCATTGGTTTAGAGTCCAATGATTGTGACCTGACTTATCTGTTGAGATCTTTTGAGTTCATGCTCTCTTTCTCATCTGGCACCAAAATGAAGGAAAAATCTGTTGTATAATATGAATGCAAGTTCGTAAACCTGGACTTTTTTTTTCTTCTGGCCTCTTACACCTTGTCGAGGTCATTAGAGGCAGGACAGGTGTTGTAATAAACTATGGGAAGGAATTTGGCCAGGGGCTTTTGTAGGATTTTTCTCGATATTCACTTGGAATAATCTTTGGGAAAACCCCAAATCTGGATGGCCGGACAAATATTCGATCCCGCGTCTTCTCAAATTTGAGGTTAGATCGTTACGGCTCACTCAGCACGCTCGAGTTATCATATAACAAATTAAACATCGGCAGTATATGAACTGTAATAGTTCTAGTCTTCCTTTATAATTTTTATGTAGTCAAAAAGTTATCAGAATTAAAGTACTTTTTCTTTCTAAGACTGTACAAATATTTAAAAGATAATGTAATAAACAACAGAAAATTTCTCTCTAAGTTTCACCGATACTCACTTTCTTGTACTATCCTGAGGATAATTCAACTATTCGCCGCAAAATAAGTGGATGAAAGAATTTGGTAATCTCAAATGCTCAGTAATAATTTTCGTATTACCTACGTGCTACCGATCACGCGAGAATCGTGAAGTAGAAAAAGAAATTGTCAATCGTTTTTGCTTTATCCGCGGCTGCAATGACTTTGTTACAAGCCGAGAAAGTCTGACAGACACATGCAGTGTATCGCAAAATGATATATAAGTGCATCTGACGTGCGGTAGTTAGGGGCAAACCGAGAAACTCAGCTTCGGTCACCTTGGTTGCATTGAGCCTGTAGAAACGCGTTCCATCGCAGCACGTGAAAAGAACTCCTCAGCAGTTAGATTAGAAATTAAAACAAATCCTGAATCAAAATATCGCACGCAGTGTGTAAGCCGCGTGAGGAGAAAATCACGTGTTAATTACATGCGCGTGGCACTCTGGGAAACATTGCTACCAATTCACCTACAGAAGTAACATTTTATGTTTGTTCCAATACGAAATACAAATACTTCCATTCAAATCGTGCAGAAAGAAAAAAAACCATGAAGTGCGCCTCGGATTTTGGGTAACCAGTTTGAATCCAGCTCCGGGCAACACAGTTTTTATGAATTTTTCAACTCAACATGCTCAGTCCACTGTCTATTCAATGAGGTCCTCTTCTTCCAGACAGACCTTTGATATTGATCAGACGTTGGTTGCTCTATTCTTGTCTTTTCTACTGAACCCCACAGCTCTTTGAGTTGTTCTAAGTTTTCTTTGTACATTTATTGAGTTTCCAGATCTCGGCACCGTAATCCAGCACTGGAAGAAATCACTGGCAGTAATCTCTTTTATTTATATTTCTGGAAATATTTCCCTAAAATTTTCCACCCCACCTTGGTGCGACGGAAAATTTATACCTCTTCTCTGGCCAAGACAAATGTACTCACTCACAATTTCTAAAAATATATTATGTATGTGATTATTGTAGGTCATTTTCTTCCACATTTGCTTGTTGAACTGATAATTATTATTTAATAAATAGGTCAGTACAACTGTTGGTGGATATTTTTTTTTTCAGGGATTCGGTTCGCATCTCGTCGAGGTATTTTCAGCGTACAGTTTTTCTGTAATATGTGATTAGTTTTTAACTTTTGAATACAATATTTTTTTCATTTAAGGAAATTATTCTTATATATGAAGCAAAATATTACTTTTATTTATATATCAGTTTTGAATTATCATGAAGAACGTTTTGTTTATATAGGTATACTAAGATTGGCTTTATATTGCAACTTACATTTACATTTCCGTTTTGTCCGCGTCCGTGAAATAAATAATTTCTAACAACACTTGTACTGGCGTATTTATTAAATAATAATTATTAGTTTATATACTATTTACCTATTCATTTCAAGCTGTCACCCATTTGGTAGACGTAACATTTCTTTGAGAAAGATTCTTGTACAGGCCAACTGTTTTTCATTTAGAGAGATGATCGATAACCAAGGTATTATTAATAAAAAAAAAATAACCATTCTCGCAACTGTCATGATCAAAAGCAAGAAAAATAAAGCCACGCCTGTTGCGGAATATGGTAATCTGTTAAGTCACCACAGCAGTGCGATTCGCTTTCATTGCCTCATGGCCTTCAGTCTTGGCTTCAGAGATCCAAGGTCTTCTGACTTTTTTTTTTGGTCAGTGTACTGAGATTACACATTTAAGTAGTTTAATTTTTTTCTCATTAAATACAAATTTTATTCAGTTTTGACGTTTTGGTTATACAGTTTATCATTTTGTCTTTGCTGAACCTAAGCCGATACTCCTGTAGTGAAGGCAGAATCTACAGCTTGCAATGGAATCCGAACCGCGGAGTGACCGCTACATGCTTCAAATCACAATAAAATCTCTGCGATTGGGAAAGGTCTGATCAAATAAATATTACAAAGACACGGTGATTGAAAACTCTGACCTTTGTGTTTATAGAAATGTAATGTAATTGATTTATCTAATATTCTTAACGATTAATGTGACTGCGATGTGACAGATGACACTGCAATTAGAACAGTGATGCCTGGGTTCATTTTCCGTCAGTTTACTTAAAAGAAATACATTTATCTTCAATTCTTTAACGACGAAGCAGCCTGTCAGACCTTTGTGGAAGAATGCTGACACCTTCGAAGCCTGCAGTGGCTCTTGTCAGTATGTTGTTGTACCCGTGTTGTGTCAATGAAATGTAAACTAATAACTATAGTGTGGCTGACTGCATGGTTTTGAAAAATGAGAAACGTAATTAAAAAGACTCTTAACGATGACGTGAATTTATTAACTAATTTCATTAAAACCAGAAGAGAATGTGAGGCAGGGATTTAATTTAATTTAATTGCAATGAGGCACAGGCTCCGGTGGCAATTTCCCTACACACCCATCTTCCCTCTATCCTGCACCCACCTACATTTGCCCTCTACAAATTTTATCTTTAAATTCTTTCAAAGTTTTCGGTAAATTGGGCAGGAAGAAACCATACCGGCATCCGCCTAGACCCTAGAGTGATTTCTGGAAACCGTGAATAAACAAAATCCGGATGCCCGTAGCGAGGATCGAACCCTTGTTCGCCAGAATGCCGGGAACGAGTGTTAATCATTTATCCATAACGCTCGGTGATAGCATCAATCTTGACATACGATTCCAAATTACCAGTGCATGTCTGTCTTTAGACATATAAATATTCTTTTCATAATTGCGATGGAAAGAAATATAAAAATGGTAATTGAGAAAGTCCACAGCAGTGCAGTATTACTAAATAGAAGAGAAGCAAATTACCTTCTGCTGCATTTCTATAGAACGCTGCTTCTCTTAATCTGGCGTAATGTATGTTTCTAAAACAATTCGGTCCTATTTAGTTTCCTATGTTCACTGCATACCTTCGCGGTCTCTTCGTCTGATATGATGCGCATAACCAAGACGTTGATGCGTCCTAAAAGTATAACAACAACATTTTCATATGTATGGTCTTTTTAACAACTGTATCTCTCTGTTTCATTGTCATTGTTGAATTCAAGGACTGTGTTCTGATCCGTTCAGACCTCTGTCCATCTTTTATTCGGTCCATTTTTCTTTGTAACATTGAATGCGTGAACTCTTGACGGATGAACCTACAGTATTCTTCATTCTAAATTATCTTGTACATCTTCTGATTGATCTTAGGAACCTCATCTCTGCTGCATGTATTTGCTCATAATAATTTGAGTTTATGTATCTTATTTTTTGAAGCGCTACTCCTATCACAAAAAAATGTTATTACCGAGGTAAATAAAATGACTACTTGCTATATTATCTTCCGTCGATGACATTTTACTTCGAATAGTATACTTCTCTTTAAATTGTATTTCTTGGCAATTAGGTTTAGACTGTGTACAAGAACTTCTGTTCTCCCAAATGTTCTCTTGTGTGCTTAAAATTTTCTGATGTCCAATTTAGAAACTATAGTTTCCATCCAGCCATTCACATAGGATCTTATCACCACAAATATTAAAAAGTAAAGCTGTAACCCTGCCGTAAACACCTGTTCACTATTATGGGGTTGCTCATAATTTTATTGCATCCTACTACAACTGTCGTTTCGCTGTACAAGCTACTAACGACATTGATCAGTTTTCGGGGAAGCCCTCTACACCCTAGTATCTCCCACCAGTCTCTCCTCTGTACAAGGTGGAAAACTTTCTCGAAATCTATAAATGAAAGGTGTGTTTCAAAATTTAACGTCCTGCGTTTTTCAGGAATTTGGTAACGGTGAAAAACTTGTCTATGTATGAACGGCTACGGCTAAAACCACATTGTCCTTCTTAGAGTAACATTTGGTTTATTCAGCAAATTTTCTGGCTCAAAACCAACTTCTAGTTCTTCTTCGTGCTTTATCAATTCTGTTTCTTCTTTAATCTTTTTGATTTGATAAGGTGTACCATCATATTTTAAACGAATTTTTGGTCATCAGATAAATCATTTTTAAATTTTACTAAACAAAAATGGTTCCAGGTGTTTCTATATATCACTTTTATCTTGTTTTTTTTTTTTAACTCTTCGTGTTTCTTTATATGAATTTATGTTTTCTTCAATTGCGTACCTCAAACTAACAAGAGATGCCTAATTTTTTTTCGTCTATCGTTTATTTGACTTCATCGTTCCATCAAGCAAAGGTTTTATTGTTTTTTATTTTTTCGTAGCTCGTAGCTTTTCTTAGTGTCTCCTCTGCTGTTTTATGTTTGCGATTTCCCCTTACATATCTTTCTTTAACTCTGCTAGTGTACATGTTTTAACACTATATTCCTGCAATACCTATTTTTTATATTATTTACTCTAATTCTCCGTTCTTCTCTATATGGCTTATCGGTAGGTTGTTTGTATATTAGTCTCTTTCTCTTTGCGTGTGAGTGTATGTGTCTGCTTAAACTTTACTGGAATCAGATAAAACAACATACCAAGGTAAATTAAAAATAAAGAGATCTTCGAAGCATCTGCACTTAACGAAACCCGCTTGCGAGGCAGCTCAACGAACGAAACATATGATTGTCCATGGACTAAAGATAACAAACAGTCATGCCAATAATAGTTATAGATTCCTAAATCACAGTAAAGATTACAACTACGGAAAGAAATCAAAACTTCCTCGCCAGCGTTATATTTTACGATGCTTTCTTCTCCAAATCTGTCGGGTAAATTGACGATTATGTTTTAACGCATCGTTTATTGCGAACCAGATCTCTTAGTGGTAACTTCCAACTGCAATAAGGGCGAAAAACTGCAGACATTAATAGGATCCACGGTCAACTGAGCTCTCTTTTCCTGCAGGAGAAGTTGAGTGCGCTATTATTTGATCGATTTTAACTTGGAGAGTAACAGCGCGAAAGTGTAGAGGGTCATAACCGTTAGAACGTTGCCGTTAAGTTTTGCCGTTATGTCCCATCAACTACCCCAATTACTCAGGTAATTTACAGGATAATAGACACAGATTTAAGTCGCTTTATGTAGGAAGGTCTTTCCTTGAATGCTTAGCTATCTACTCTGTCATATTCTTCATCTACATAATATTGCAAATGGGAAAGTAGCTCTAGCTCTCTGTCTGTTTATTACGTTTTTACGACTAAACTTATCTTTATGAAATTGGTTAAGGAAATATTATGTATCAATAGGAAGGGCATTGGATACAATTTATGGGATAACTAACATATTTAGTCATGAAATTTTGAAAACTAACCGAATGCTGACAGCAGACGGATTGCGTGCGTTAATCTCTGTAATGTTATATCAGTCACCCAAGCTTTTTGCACTCGCAGTCAGTTTGTGTATGATCTGTTTATACATTTCATGTACAGACGCAACTAATTATTTAGATCATAGATGTAAAGTTAGACTGCACTATATTGCTTTGTATTGATATTACCATTACTACGTATTATTATTACTCCGCGATTCATTAAAAGTAGAGGGTGTGTTGCACCCATACTACATCGGAAAGGACATGCCAGATTTGGCAGGAGACGCCCATGGGCTATTTTGAGAAACAATCCCGGCATTCACCTGGGGCGATCTGGAAAAACCGTGGAAAACCCAGATTAGAATGGCGGCAGCGGTTTATCGATACCTAGTCCTATCGGATTCTAAGTTTTTTTCTCGTTCGTTAAATCCTTCCTATTACATTCCCTAAGCGCTCTTGAAAAAAATTAGTACAGAAAAGAATTGGTTCTGGCCCTGATTTCTCTTATCATATTTTCTCGGTCATTCCTAGATATGAGTATGCTAGTAGTAATATGTGTTTTCTGTCATCCTGAAATAGGTCCGTGGTGAATTTCACAATTAGTTTCTGCCGAGAGCAACGCCTTTGGAGAACCAGATGTTCCCAACCTAACTCAGATATTTTACTTACTCTTTCCCTCCAACTATCTATTAATAGCTGTTACGAATCGGGTGGCTCTTCTTTGTAACTTCTCCAATGCCTCGAAAACCCATTTTGATTGGGACCCCATACGAAAGAACAATATTCTAAGAGAGATATGCAACCATCCGGCGTACACTGTTTTAAATTACGACCTAGAAGTCGGAGCATGTGGTTTGTTTTCCCAATTACCTTCCCAATACATTCATTGTACCATATCTTGAAATATTATTTAAATTGAGTCTGGATACTTGCTGCTTACCACAGGACTGGAAAAGTGCAATAGTAGTACCGGTACATAAAGGAGGGGTGAGAAATAGAGTCGAAGATTACAGGCCAATCAGTTTGACTTCAGTGATAGGTAAATTAATGGAAAGATTGATATGCAACCACATCAGAAATGTATGTTAGGAATGTAAGTGGTTTTCAAATAGGCAACATGGGTTTAGGCAAGGATATTCATGTGAATCTCAGTTGGTGGGATATATGCAAGATATTTCAGAGGAATTGGCAAGGGAGGCCAAATTGATAGTGTAGAACTAGATCTTTCAAAGGCGTTTGACAGAGTAAGCCGTAAAATGGTAGTAAATAAGGTAAAAACTATTGGAGTGGATGAGAAAGTGATTTGCTGGGTAGAAGAATTTTTAAAAGGTAGAAAACAGAATGTTAGGGTAGGAAATGTAGTATCAAAAGAGGTGGAAGTGAAAATGCGTGTGCCACAGGGTAGCGTATTGGGACCATTGCTATTCATTATTCTAATGAATAATTGTGTTGATTGTTTACTATCTGAAATCAGATTGTTTGCAGATGACATAATGCTGTATAAAAGGATCAAAACGATAGAGGACTGTAAACAGTTGCAGGGTGATCTGGACAGGATATGTAGTTGGGTTGGTAAACATGGGATGAAGATAAATGCAAAGAAGAGTCAGCTAATTAGATACACAAATAAAAAACAAAAGGTTAATTATGAATAAAAGGTGGGGAAAGAATTGCTTGCTGAAGACTTGAAATGTAAATATCTTGGCATTACATTTGATAACAAGCTTAACTGGACATGACACATTGGACAGGTGGTAGGAAAATGTTTCAAAATTCTGCACTTGTTGGAGAGAGTGATGAGGGGATGCACGAGAGAAGTAAAGGAATTGGGTTATAAAACTTTGGTAAGACCATTGCTCGAATATGGTAGTGTAGTATGGGACCCACATTTTGAGTATCAAATACAGGAGTTGGAGAGGGTGCAAAGAAGGGCTGCTAGATTTGTTTCTGGAAATTATCGCAGAATGCAATCAGTGACGGATATGATAAAGGAGCTGAAATGGGATTCATTGCAAGACAGGAGGAGGATGAGGAGGGTCATGGGAGTGTACAGGGCATATACTGGCTGTGAGGCATTGAAAGATATTGCAATAGGTATGAAAAGTAGTGCATGGAAGGGAAAAGATGACCATGACCACAAGCTGGCACTCGATTTCAGGCACAAGGGTGTGGGAAGATTCTCTTTTTTAGGTAAGGGTGTCAGGGATTGGAATGAGTAACCAAGAGAAATGATAAATAATTTACCGAAAACTTGGAAGATTTAAAGATAAAATTTGTAGAGGGCAAATGCAGGTGGGTGCAGGATAGTGGGAAGATGGGTGTGTAGGGAAATTGCCACCGGAACCTGTGCTCCATTGCAATTAAATTAAATTCCACAACAAATTATTATAAATTGTTACCCCTAGGTATTTAGAGGAATCTAGTATTCTAAGTGAGGTGCCATTAATTTTATATTCAGAGACAAATGATGTCACTTTTTTAGGTATATGCCTGACATGGCATTTTTCAGCGTTTAAAACCAGACGCCAGTCTTCACACCACACGATTATTTTCATAACATCGGCTTGTAACAAAGAGCAGTCATCCTGGGTTTTTATTTCACGATAAACAACAGTATCATCTGTTACGACATAATGAAAACGGTTTACTATAGTTATTGTTTGGTAAATCTGAATAAAAAACGCTCCGTTGGCTCAGGTGGCTGCGGTACCATGATGACGTCAGAGCTGACACAAGGTGAGCTGGTTCGAGTGCTGAAATTTTGAACATCAGAATTTGGCTGCCAGCATAAGAAAGGTGGTGGTGCACAATTCCTAATTACCAGATTATGCACCAAAGTCCAGGGTTAAATCCAAAACCTCTCTGCACAGCGTATGGAGAAAGGACATACGACGCTATGGATGGTGATTCGTCCGTCAGATAGCGACGTTATGCTTGGCAGCCCTCAAAGTGTCTTTCGGAAGAGTAGGCCTGAATGATGATTAGAAGAAGGAACCCCAAATTCTTACTGCTTAGCGGCCACCACAGGGTTTAATCTGGGATTATTCTCTAAGAAGTAACTTTGCTTAGACATATTAATAGTTCATTTATGATAACTTTCTTCAGTAACGTTATCTCATACGTGATGAAAATTATTTTGATGCCACTGGAAAATGATATATACTGAAACACAGTTGTTCCGATAGTATTAGGTAAAAAGGAGGCACCGTTGGCATCCTTCCACAATACTGAACTTTGTAGCTAGCCGTCCAGGATAACCTTTGAGGTAAAGTTCATACCACACAGGCAGGAGTTGCCTACGAAAGGTTGACATTTACGCCATCAAAGCTACTCTTAACTTAAAGGTTGGACCCCAACAAGACTTTATCGACTAATCACTTATTCTGAAGCTATGATGGCTGGATCAATTGAGCTTAAGGCGCTTTTCACATCTCAACTCATGATCATGACACTTCACTGTAGGCTTCAATTTGACAGTCTCTTATGTAACAAGCATGTGTCTGACCACGCATATCTGTCATTACTCACTCTCCCTTAAAATTAATTAAAACTATTATCGAATAAAAGCCGAAACGACATTTTATTACATATATATGCAGTGTCCGCCCCAGAAATATATGTGCCTTTAAACCCAATATAAATATGAAGTATTAGCTGGATTGTTCACTTGCCTAAAAGCTACGTATTTCTTAAGTATGAAACGAGTATGGCAAGACAGAGATAGACCGGTGATTTGGAGCGCTGGCAATTGGTAAAAGTGCGCAATGGTTGGGCAAAGTATGGCAGGTGACCTCATTGATAGGCCTCATCATTGGGTTACCATTTGACCCTCTAGTGGTACAGGCAGTGAAGTTTTGTCTTGTATTCATCATTCAGCAACACTCGGAGAAGATAGAATGCAGACCTCGAGTTGACCTCGGGCGGTCGTGGACGAGGGGTTGGCGCCACACACGGAGAAGATGGACAGCTTCTAACAGGTTGGCTCTACTATGGGGTTGAATGGATGGAAGTGGAAAACCACAGCCACAGAAGCGTGCCGTTCTCACAGTAAAGGTCATACGGAGCTATAAAATACTCAACCATTTCTCAGTATTCCAATAAGTGATCTTCAGTCTTCAGCAATAATCCTAATATATACAATTTGTATATCCTGTGCAGCACGACTGAGCATGGTTGGTGAGTGGCAACATTCTGGCCTTGCTTTCGGGAGGACGCCTATTCCAATCCCGGTCTGGGCATCCAGATTTGAGTTTCCATGGTTTCCCCAAATCACTTCAGATGATTTTCTTCAAAAAAAGGCCGTGGTCGAATTTCTTCCCGTTCCTTGTCACCAGTCCTTTCCCGCCTCTAATGACCTCAACGTCGACGAGGTGTAAAGCAATTAGCAAAAAAAAAAAAAAATTAGTGTACATATGACGTGTTTACGTAGTTATTTCACCTTGATGATCCTACCACAAACGTCTCAATGCGATCCCAGATCGATTTCTTATCCGCTTGCTCAGTCCTCTCACCAAACCCGGGCCACGTCTCCGCTCGGCCCAGGTCACCACAGGCGGCCATGTTCATCACAAGTCGTTACAAATACTTCAAATTTTGCATATTTCAGTCGGGTCAGGTAATGCGGTCATGACCTTTGACTCGTTAATATATAATGCTTGGTCTCTATACACGCGAAAACTCTGGCTTTATGCATTCTAACTCCCGTAAAATGAAACATAAATTTTCCCAACGGAAGGAACGCAGATTTAGTTCATATTTCAACCAGATTGTCTCATGCCATCATTACCTTTGATCCTTTTACTAGGTAGGCTATTGCGTAGGTTCTGTCGGCGCAAGATCTCTGTCTTCGTTATTTCTAAATCCCTTCAAATTCAACCGAAATTCTTCAAACATTACGGAACGAAACCTTATGGTATCAAATTTGTATTTCGGCCAGATACGGTCAAACTGTCGTGACTTACCACTCTCGAAACATTAACTATTCTAGACCCATAATCATACCCAAAATACGTTCACTATAAATACTGAGTATTCTCTTTCCACTTACTGAAAGGATTGAGCCTGATGTTTTTTCCCCTCCCCCTTATGGAATTCGCCTCGTCAACGTCCAACGTCGAGGACCTTAGTGGTAGGAAAAGACGGGGGATAAGGAACGGCAAGATATTCGGCCACGTCCTTTTTGAAGAAACGATCTCGGCATTCGTCTGGAGTGATTTGGGGAAACCATGGGATTCGAACCGCGTTCTCCCGAATGCGAGGCTAGAGCGTTACCGCCACGCATGGTGTGCTGAGCGTAGTAATAAATGAACTCAAAAATTAGTGCTACGCCTGGTCTTTTGAAAGAACCAGTTTAAGTGATGACATTAATTAACTAACAAGACCGAATATTTTAAATAGTTAAAAATGACATCAACAAAATCCGGTTCTCTTTTCCCTAGAGTTCTGAGGGGATACCACGAGCTTTATCGATGTTTCAACCTCATTATTCATTTCTAGGTCCAATTAAATGGGCTATATGCTGCGTTAGAAGTTGTATTGCATTTACTTGGGCAGAAAATGCACAGAACACACGTTACTTCTCCCTGTGAAAAGGGGTTTGAAGAGAAGGAATGTGGATAAGATCAGCCTCAATTTGGGTTTAAGTTTAGTTTCTGCAACACTAAATTCATTTAAAAAATCTTAGTTAGTATAAAAGAGTTTAATTTTTATTACTCAACACAGTTGTTGCCACCAATAAAGACGTAGTGAATCTTTTTTAGAAATCAATACTTCTTTCTCTTTACTATTCTGCAATTTAATTCAGCTGCAGCTTAAAATATATTTGATAAATGAATCTCTGAACATGTCAGCTTTCCACGATAACGCCCTCTTATTTCTCTCTCCCATCTGACCACACCACGCGCAAACCTCCGACAGAGAAACTGCCGTGCAATGTCAAAAATTCAATATTATTGCCAACTTGTTAGAACTAAAACCAGCACAAAAATGAATAAAATAATATATATGATAATACAGGTTTTATAATTTCAGTGGTTGCCAATCTTGTGCTTGTACTGAGCGTGCATTAGCATACTTCAAGAAGTCAGAATGCTAACACTAAAGACGGCGATATTAAAATTTGCTTCGTTCTCCGCAATTAAAAGATTTTTCTTTTGTTCACACTCCGTTAGAGGTGATGGACGAGCAGTGTCAGCAAGACTACGGTGAAAGTTTGATACTCCTGCGACGATAAGGCGTCTCTCTTTTACAACACCGTAGTACGGAGAAGTCGCCGCGTCAGAAAAACAACAAGGCGAGGCTAAGGCCAGCGCCTTGTGTTGTGTCTGGAGAGACGAGCCAAGTTTCCTTCCTTCGGCGCCACACGACTACATCCATCTCGAACAGCGGGCAAAAAGACTCGCTGGACATCCATCACGCCATCTTCACTACTCGCTTGGACGCCCCGTTGCAGTATCCCATGCACCGTGTAACGGCATTATTCACCACAGTATCTGCAAAGGATGTTATTAATTACTAGGTGACCCGTGCGAAAAATTCCGCGAATTATATCTGCAATTCACAAATATTGTGGGTGGCAGAGGGTGCTAAGGACCAATCCTAATTCTATATATTCCAATCTCGAACAGAACGAGGAAAGAAAGAATACATAAAAGCATCAATATGGCGACTTATTTCTCTAATCTTATCCCTCCTCTCATTGCGGAACAAGTCCACAACATATGCGCCAAGGCCTCCAAGTGCCTGGGCATAATGGTACGCACTTCCAGATTTATTAATAATACTCAGACAATCAGGCTTTCGTACTGTGCCCATGTCAGACCTATACTTGAGTATTGCAGCATTGTATGGTCGCCTCACCAGATCTCACTAATCCAACAAATTCAGAATCTTCAAAATAAGTTCATAAGAGTTATAGGTTGTCGCATGGGTTTTCATTACAAAGACGTTCCGTTGGTTGCTGTTGGAACCTACCTTAGCATCCATCCATTGGAATGTTCATGGTGTCCTATTTCTACGTTGTCGTTGTCCGTCTTGAACTCGGTTAAGAGAGCTATTTAGTCGTCGACAACTGCGTACGAACTATGAGGCTAACAGCGCCTTAGAAAGCATACAGAGATTAGGAAACCGAATACCTCCTGCAATTGATTTTTTTTTTTTTCATTGACAGTATTGCTGTTTTCATGTGAGTACTCATACGTGAGTGGAGTCAGCAATGATGGACTTAGTACAAGTACTGTCCCTTACTTGCTATAATATTTTTTTTTTCCCTAGTTCTTTTAGCCTTATTTTTAGTTTTCGAATATTTAATAATTTTCTCTTGTGTAATTATTTTTCTAGTTTCAGTAATATTATCCAATACTTGCTATTTTCTGTCATCTTGTTGTTTTCACTGTAACTAATTGTTCGCAAATAGTTATAATTGTGTTTACTAAGTAGCTATCATAAGATATATCAATATAAAATGGTTTTTCCGTTGGAATAAATAAATAAGATTGCGACCTAAATAGGTTGGCGGAAGAAGTATTTCATTGAACTTGTAAATTATAGATTTTCGCATATTCTTCAATAAATTCAAACGAAAACGGTGAATAGCGAGGTTGGTTGTTTGCAGTAGGATGAAAGAAGAATCGGCTCATTTGTAGCAATTGTTTATTTTTCAACAGAAATATATATGTAGCAAGAGACTTACAGAGTCTTGCGAAACAATTATTAAACACTTTTGGGCACGTTAAACAGATATACGATACAAACTCGTGGTATTTTACCACACAAAACAAAATGTAATGTACATTAGAATTTACAAGGAAATGTATATATTATGAAATTTATCGATATATGGTGCTGCTATCTAGCGGTAAAGCGAACACTTCTTATCGACGCTAGCTAAGCCTACCAATTTGTCTCATATCCAGGATCAGGATTGTTCATAATTTTCCCGTTTAAGGGTTAATCTCGAAAAATTCGTTTCTTAATTAATAATTTTATCAAACTGGAGAACTTAATATCTAAAATTATATCTCAATTTTGGTTAAGTACGAATAGAGAAAGAATAAACCTTTTAGAAATAATATATATGATCTCCTTCACTATTCGACGTTAAGTTCGTGTCTGATCGCTAATGGACACTTGTTAAAAATGTTCTTGGTGGTGTAAGGAATGACCATTAGCTAAATATTTAGGATAACATTTTCTCTTTCCTCAGGGAGTCAGTATATGGTAACTTCATCAATAACATGGTTTTTCCCCCTAGCAACTAATACAGATTTTTTTTTTTTTTATATTTCTTTGTCATGTAAAAGAGATAATAATACAAGAAGTGGTGTATCTTACCAATCTCTTGTGAGAACGCCTGCATTTGTTGGGATGGTTTGAAAAGTTCTCGGCCTTGGACATCGATGGCTGATGTTGTTAGCTAATTACCTGAAGTTTTCTTAAAATTTGGGTATAATTATTATTTACAAAAGAATTCATTAACTCTATCAATCATTGGAAAACAGTTAATTTAAAAGCAGAGACTTTTGTTTCTCTACAAGTTAAACAAATAAAACAAATACTAAAAGTGAAACGATGTACTACGAATAATATCGTCAAAATCACAGTATAGCTAATAACTAGTGTTAAGTTATGGATGCGGTATTGACACTAAAATACTGAGCTATAAAACAGTGAACGTGTTTTTCTTGCTTCAGTCTATACACTGCATCAAGATCTTTAACGGTTGGAAAGGACTGGGGATAAGGGACGGGAACGAATTCAGCCATAGCATTTTAAAGAAACCATCGCAGTGTTTGCATGGATTGGATTGAAGGAAAACAACGTTCTGCGATATACACTTTGATTGAGAAATCCTCTTCTAGGCCTCGGTCAATAGGATCGTTTTATGGCATTACAAATAAGCCATCTAAGATATGTAATGGTAGTTAACGATGCTTACACTTCAAAATATGGCATTTTAAATTTTCAGTTGCTTTTTTTGTAGCAGGGGTTGCTTTTATAGCAGGAAGGATTGACTAATGGTTAACCATTGTTTGGGGTTGCTAGGAATTGAAATGATGCTGGTCATGAAACGGACGATGGGTATTGCGCCCATGATCGTGCAGAACGAAGGAAGGATTCAAGAGCTCAAGCTAATGAGCTGAAATCAGGTAGCTTTTTGATGAGTGTTCAAGGTAAAGAAACATAATTGGCCCAATATAGAGTTGTATAAGCTACCAATAAAACACTCTGTAAAGAACGGAGAGTCTACTCTGAGATCAGATAGAAATTCTTAAAAACAAAATTTTCTTTTAATTTACACATATCGGACTGCCTATCATCTATCATTCAAACGGGAATCCAACGAATGTCATGAATTAAGAAACTATTACGTAACTTTGCCTATCTTCTTTCGAAAAGTACACAAATCCTAATTACATAAACACCGGTCTAGATTTTCCCTCAGATCTTTAATAATTCGAAACCGTCTTGCTTTAGAGTTTATGAACCTTGCTCAGAGAATGACGAACCGCATATGCGTTTTTTTTAGTATAAGGACAGATAGGTACGTAATTTATTATAAACTATGTTATATGTCAGTAACCGCTCTTATTAATAGTGTCAGTTATCCATAACAGACCTGAACTAATTTTTGTTGAAAGCACATTCCTCTTTTTTGAAGTGTTTTGTAGCGATTTATCAAACGCTACTACAATGGAATCATTTAAGAATGGAAAGATGGATGCTGATGATATTTCAAGTGTTTACCTTGCTGTGTTTACCGAGCTCGCATTATTGACTTCTCAAACGTAAGAACTTTGCTGAAGGAAAAAGTACTGCGTCTTAAATCATACGATGATTTATGGAGACCCGTAAGCAAAATCACCTTTGCTAGGCATTCTTTTAGGGCAAAATAGTACTTTTCAAATGAAGTATCGTCTATTTTATCATTAAATTGTGTTTAAATTCTGTAAGAGAAATTATTCTTTCCAGTACAGTTTTGTTATATCAGACGAATCTATAATGAAATCTGCATGTACAATTAGTTCAATGTATTGGCGTACCATTTATACTGACAGCTCACCAGCAAAATATCTGACACAAAACTGAAAGGGTCAAAGCAATTAAATTACCAAGGACGAAGGCTTCTTTCCACTCCATATCGGAAAGTGGTTAAGAATCAATTGAGCTTATTCAGTTGAGAAACATCGCCACTATTTTAATATTGATCATACAACGATGGGCAAATTTACGTGATTTAAGCTCTTTGGCTCTGGATGAATGATAATAAGCTTCCTATCTATGCAAGACGGACGATTGTACTTCAATAGGATAACACACTATTACTATAAGACCCAGTTCGGTGACTAGTCGCTTTGAATCTGGACAATTGTTTAGTTAGATTTTTTTTTTGTCATCTTTAATATTTACGTAGTGATACAATCGCTTATCCTTAAATTGCAAATGAACAGCGACTGCTTCATTGAAAAGCCCAGGTAAGCTACATACATTTAAAAAATCACTTTTTTGTTTGTACCTATCTTCCTTAGTATCAAGAACAGTGATACAGGCGAACCAAACGTAATGACATAATTTCTGTATCGTATGAATACTTAGATTGCGAATAGATTACTGAAATAATACAAGTGGTGCTATTTTGTAAACCTCAAAGTTTCTATAATGAACTTCGCATCTTAACGAAGTCTATTTTGTTTGGTTGATAATAGTCAACGTTAATATTTGTCCTATTCGGTAAGTAAAAACCTTACACATATATAAGCGATGGTAGTCTAGCTTTAGCGAAAGAAAAATACCAATAAAATATCACTTGTTCATGAAGCAATTTAATAATAAGAGTTGAATCAATTTCTAATTGTAAATAAACATAAAACGTTAAACATAAAGCTATGAAAAATGCCTTAAAATCACTTAAATCTGCTTTACACTGCTAGTATGCCTATCTGATTATGTTACACTGGAATTTTGAAGACCTTCCTAGTAATCATAAAATTTAGCTGAGTTCTATGTTTCTAGGTCTTTAAGCGGCTAAAGAAATGAATATGGGGCTTTAGTTAATAACTTTTATCGTTATTTACAGCAATCTATAAATCACCGGCCTGTGATATCGGAAGTATGAGACATTGGTGAAGTTTGTACAATTTCTAGTAACAGTTACAACCAATGCAAGCATTGTCCGCAACTGAAGACGCGAACTCGCTAAGTACGAAGTGGATTCGCGAATGTAAAAGTTCACAAATGTTTAGGTTTGCTTGGTACCTCTATTGTAGGCGTCCAGGGGATAAATTGGAATTTCGGTGTCTGGACCATAGTCGGTAAGGTTAGGATTATAGCTTCAGTGAAAATACGCATCACATCACTTAGAGAATGAAATATTAGAATGGCTTTTATTATAAATTAGAGAGGACATAAGAACCTTCTAGTTTCAATTTCGTCTTTGAGTTTGTAGTCACGTTGACCTCCCGAAAAGCCGAATTTTGTAATGTGAGACATTTAAACCTAAGTGGGACTGCTTAACTGTTTTTACTGCACCCATCATCGAAGTTTGACAAACTGATACAGATGTAGGTCATAACATCAATTCAGGGGGAAAAATAGTATCGAGATGCAAGCAAAAATGCATATGCTTCTTTGCTACACTATACTTACAAGTTTCACGGAGGAGAGGCACCATTCTGCACAATTATCTGTACGTTGTTTACATAAATCAACACCATCAAACTTTTTTGATTTTCAGAGCTCATTCAAAAAATTATGGGATGGTTTTTTAAAATAAGTTTTATTGATTATTTATCTATTTGGGGTTATGTACCCAACAGTAAAGATTCAAATTTTCGTATACAGTGTATTTTGTTATTGGGTATTGATGTTTATAGTTCGTCAAGCTGAGAACTAATTTTAAAAATTTAAACATTTTTTTTATGGCAAATAAAGACGCGAGTAGCCGTCTAAGTCAATTTTTGACAACTTCTGTTAATGGTTCAATCCCTATTACCTAGGAACTAGAAATTTTCCCCGAAGGTTTCTTCAAAAAAGTTGCTTACACAAGATATCGTTTAAGGTACATTACATTATTTTAGGATAATAAATTCAAAGCGCTTCTCCTTATACTTTCTTTTTAGCTGAGTCAACTCTGTCATTTATTTAATTCCGTTAACATTTCACATTTCAAACGCTTCTTTTTTTCACAGACAAGACTACAATTTTTACATTGATCAATTTCACCTGTTATTAATACATATTATTAATACTGTTTTTGCTACTTCTGGCTTTCCACCTATTCAAAACCATGGTCAGTTGAGGCACGAAAGAATCGGAGGACAGAAAGGGAAGGAATTCGGCCATGGCCTTTTTGAAAGAACCATCCCAGCATTTGCCTGGATTTGGTTTCTGGAAACCATTGGAACCGAGATCTGGATAGCCGGACGGGGATTCGGACCTGCGTCTTCCCGAATACGTGGCCCGAGCGCTACCACTCACCCTTCAGGTTCGGTCATTTAAATATATTACAACATATCTGACTATTTGGTACTGTAAAATTATTAACTACACAACGGAAAAACTTAAGTGACTTGTTACCTCATTCCACTTGGTGAGACCGGCAGTTATCTCTCTCTCTTAATATATCTCTTTAATGATAAGTTCCAATTAAACAAACGACTCAAAAGAACGAAGTTTTTCTCAACGTTGACAATGTATAATGTTCTTAAGTGACTAGTATTCGAGTGAACAAGGAGTTTACAAACGATATTTCGACGATCGGAAACTCTGTCCCCATCTTCTTACCTTCCGCCGCATTCTTCACTTCACCATAAAATGGGAACAAACATCTAGATCGCCGAAATATCGTGTGTAAACACCCTTTTCCCCGCGAAATCATTGTATTAAAATGTCAGTATTTCGTGAGGGAAGAATCATCGACATTCAAGCACAAAATTGAGGGTTACTTTCAGCCAGTCGCTATCTTTTCAGTTTCCAGTTTCATTATAGAATGCAAGGACAGTGACCTCCAAGACGATGCTACTACCCAAACACTCTGCAGAGTGCGCTTTCTGGTCACGGCCTCCCTCTTCGTCTCCACAACAATATTTTCTCGTCTGAGAGGTGAGCCGCGACGGGGAGGGTGTGCAGCAAGATGTCTCCACCTCTCCTGGCGCCCGCCCTCCCGTCGCCGCTGACAAACACATCGGGAATCGATGGCAGGACCGCATCACGCTGACCTCTAGCATGTGCGACGTGTCAGTTTGATATTTAATTGCTCGGAATCACTAAACACCCAGCACAATGTCCGCCGAAGTTTCGGAACAGTAATCTCGGATTATAACAGTCCATACGGTTTTTATTTTTCTTCGTTTATCCTTGAAGAATATTTTTATCGTTGTGGCTGCATACGGTGAGACTGGAGAGATGGAGCTCTAAACTCCATGTCAAGACCTCTACATTATGATACAGACGCTAAATAACACGGCTTTCTCACTTCATCACTTCCCGCTTGAATATTACTCTCTTCGTACTCATTTAAATCAGCTTTTGTTGAATTGGAAGTCATTCCAATAGTTGTGCTATTAAACAAAGTCGTCGGTTTCATCAGAATTTGAGCCACAGACACCCAGTTTAAAGTCTTTTTTGCGAAAAATGTTAGAAGATTTATGTAACTAATTTTCTACATATATAGGATGATAATGAATAAGCTTTTTTAAAAGTTAAAACGGATGCGATAGGAGAAGTAAGTGAATTCTGCTACTTGTGAAGAAAAATTATAACTGATGGGCGAAACAAGATAGCACTAGAAAAAAGAGCCTTTTGAAAAATAGAAATCTTTTGGTTCTAAAAATTTATCTCGAATTTAGAAAGAACTTTTTAAAACTCTGTGTGTGGAGCACAGCACATTATTGTAGCGAAGCAACGACTTTAGGAATGTCAGAAAGAAGGAAAATTAAAACATTTGAAATGCGGCGCTGTAGAAGGATGCTGAAAATTAAGGGGACAGATTAATTACTAAATTAACGAGTTTTGGAAATGTTGGGTGAGGAAAAAATATTGTGGCAGAAGCTTACATAAAGAAGAGACAGTATGGTAGGTCATATTTTGAGACATGCAGGATTGGTTAATTTGTTAGTGAAGGGAACAGTAGAAGGTAAGAACTGTAGAGGACAGAGATTAGAATATATGAAACAGAAAATTGAGGACGTGGGTCGACTACGCGACGGTAAAAGATACAACTTCATAGCTTCGGTCTGAACTGTTAACAATAAAGTCTGATTGCAAGTTGAGCGAATTCCTACACGTGCCGCACTCAGCGGGTCAGTGATCGACGACGGAATATTCTCTTAATTCCTCAAATAGTAATGGTCTTCAAAGTGACCTCTCATACTAGACGTTCTGGCCTCGCATTCGGGAGGACGGCGGTTCGAATTCCCGTCCGGGAATCCAGATTTGGGTTTTCCATTGTTTCCCAAATCACTCCAGACTAATGCCGGGATGCTTCCTTCAAAAGGCCATGGCCAAATTCCTACCCATTCCTTGACCCCATCCTATCCCGTCTCTAAAGACCTCGCTGTTAAGAGACGTTAAGCAGTTAAAAAAAAAATACTCACACTAGATGTCTTAGTCGTAGAAAAAGATTGGCTGCCTTCAGTAACTTCTTGATAAGGAGCAGTTCCAGTTAATGTACCAAGCTTATCGCCGAATCACACATTTTATAAAATAACTATAAATGAGAATTGAAACGTAACAATCTGCATTTTATTTTATTATTTTCTTGTGGCTTTACGCCTCTTCGGCTTCGAGCTGGTAGAGACAAGACAGGGCTGAGTAAAGGGAAGGAATTTGGCCATGGTCTTTTGAAGAAACCATCCTTACATTTTCCAAGATAGTGAGCTGAAATCTGGATCTTCTCAAATTCCAGGCCTGATTGTTACCCAACATTCATTACTAACACACAGCTGCCTGTAATGATTTGTACCTAATATACGAGTGACCTGTTATGTCTTGGTGAAGGCCGATGAGCCCAGATTGGAGTTAATTAAAGCGCATTCCATGCAGGGTCTATCAAACATCGAACATCGGAGAAATTTGTCAGTAGATGGTTTCACGTTGTCTTTCCCGGCATGGTTACCATAATGTTGTTGTATGTTATGCGTATGTGCTGTGTGTTATTCTTGTTGAACATAACGAAGAAAAAGGGTGACAACAGAAATGAAGTTTAGCTGCAAGTTCAGCATACCTATCGAACGCACAACATGGAGGACACGGATTTAAGCCAGGCTTTTCATGCACATGTTGGGGATGAGGAATTGTACCCTACCAACTCTCCTACCCCCGCTAACCAAATACTTACGGGCATAAATTTCTACTACCAACAAGGCTCAATTTGGCTCAACCTCGTGTCGAATATTGGGCAGAGTTGTTCAACTCTAACGATTATAGCCACAATGCGTGTCAACTACAGTTAGAAGGCATAGGCGTGGGCTTTACACTGTGCAATTTATTTAAATTTAAAAGGGTGGTCCCCAATGCGAATTACGCTGGAGATTGCTACAAACGTTGCGGCGCCTTTCGTCTTGCACCTAACCGCTAATTAATAGGTCACATTATTTCTCGTAAAAACAGGTCCGCCAGGACGACTACCTAATGATTTTTATTATAACTTTAGTTATTTCGCTATACGCGAGCCACTTCCTCATGCAAGAAGGAATTGGTGTAATCTGTGCCTTAATCAACTTGCCTTTAATTTATGTGGGAAACCTACAATCTAGGTAATCTACGACAGCCTTCCTTGAAGTAGGCTACAATTAATATTTAAAGTAGATTTCTAGTTGACGTTCCTGAACTTACTCCATACGTATATCGGACAGATCGTTTCTGTGTCTGGGAAGTAAAATATTGCCACAGAATACTCTTCTGCAAGAAAATATCAAACTGAAATGTTCTAAACATTAATGAATTTCTTTTTTCTAAAACTCCAGATATAATATTATAATGAACTTGTTGAATATTTTTATTTAAAAAACACTTTAAGTAATTCTCTGTACCAAACGTTATACCTGATATTTGACTATTTTTGTAATAAATTTTTCCATCTGTAATTTTCCTTCTTAACACGTAATTAGTTTCCCAGCACTAGGAACTAATTAACCAAGTAGTTAGTGACTCTTTTTTATGTCTTAGGCATTTCAGATTCATCACGTACACCAGATACTCAAATAATATTTTTATAATAGCCATTTAAATACAAAGGGAATTTATTTATCTATATTGAGACTAATAAAGATTATCCCTGGAATAATTAACCTTAGTAGTTTATTTTTCGGTACAATTTTATGGCTCGTCAATGTCGGGGCCAATAGAGCCCGGTCGGTAGTAGGAACAAGAAACAGTAAAAAATTCGGTAATGACCTTTTGAAAGAATCATCGAGGCAAACCATGGAAAATCGAAAACTCGATGCTCAGATCAGGGATGAAAGCCACGGCTTTCCAATGCCAGAGCCGAGCGTTATCCCACCTAAACTAATTATCAAAATCCACTTTGATGTGGGGTGTTGCAGACTCCACTCACTTCAATGGCTCGGCTAACTTCGGTGAGGCTCGATAATACCTGAAGTATTAGTTACACTGTCTGCCACCACAGTGCTGCTGCTAAATAGGAAATTTCAAATAAATAACTGCATTTAATTTATTTGTAATTATATTGTAGAAAGGAAGTGTAACTGCACTGTCAACTAAAATGCATTTGTTCATTGTGTATCAAAGATAAAAATTGTAATGCGATGCAGAGAAATAAAAAAAAATTGTGACTTTTTTTAAAATTAATATGTTGTTTTTTGTTTATTTACGATACCTAGATGCAAAAATTCATGTACGTGGGAGGGCGTCCGATGTTTATGCTGCAGAAATTACAGCAACCAAGTGGCAACATAACCTAATTTTTTTTTTTTTTTGTCAGAAATTAACAAATAGGGAAGTTTATTAAGAACTCAAAAAATTATACATGAAACGTAATTAATCACGAAATATATCAATCAAATAAATAATAGTTTTTCATCTTCGAAATTTTACTTAACTTAGAAATTTTTTATAACAACAAAAATTTTCGTCATTTAAAATTAATTGCAGATATCTAAAAACAAACGTCTAGCCAAATACTCCGAGAATCTCATCAAGAAAGTTTACTACATCACGAAAAATATCAATACAAAATACAAAAATTAATCGTTATTCCTCTTCCCTTAAAAATTCCTGCCTCCACATAAGTGACAACCGTCATTTTTAACGAGAGTTTAAACTAGTAGTTAATAGTTTCCCCTGTATTTGTTTGTTTACAATATATCTACTTCCTATTGTTTTATTGATGTTATTAAAACCAAATTCATTTTCCATAATCACATTTTAGGATAAGTATGTATTAATTCAACCAACTTCCAAGAGATGCTCAGTATGAATAATGTAGCCTACACTGAGAAAACAGCTCTTAATAGCCCATTCGTCTATGGAAACACATAGTTCGTAAAAAAAAAAACAAAAAAAATAAAAAAAAATAAAAAAAATGATAAGTCGACTTTGTGACCAGAATCTCAGACTTTGGAATGTGATTAATTAAAAGCTCCTGCTTATCAGATATATCGATTTTTAAATTCCAGTTAGCTATTTTTACTTCCTCTGTTGTATTTTATTGATGTTACTTCATCTGATAGTACCCTTTTCATAAAACATGCAGCAATATAAATTGTATAAAATTTGCTAGATCCAAAATGAAATACCTGAAACAGCTAAATAAAATCACAGTACATGACTTGTCGTAGGAATGCTGGACCCTTAGTAATTTTCTGTTGGCGGTTCTATAAATTTCTAGGCGTCTTTGGAAAGAAGTTGACAAAACGACAGAGAGTAAATGTCTACTGACATTGGAGAATAGTTAGCGGACACATAGTCCCGCCCATCTTATTTACTTCAGCCCACAAAACCGATGACAGTGGATTCGCATAAATAACTCCTCTATCTAGTTGCAGCTAGTTGCCATCACAGCTGAAGAAGTGTTTTCCGATTGGAACTTTCGTACTACAACTTCGGCACCGAGTACGCAGAATCGTCTTGTTCGCATCAGGAATGCTCTCGTTGCCTTTTTGTGCAGCTTAGCGGTAAATTCGTTGGTCCCGAGAAACTGGGTTATTGCTGACGCGGCCTTCAGGCCCAAAAGTCTTCGCCAATCGAGATAAGTGCGAACTCGCCCTCATCCCCCTTCCTCCCTATCCCTCTCCGCTACTCCCATTACTCGCCGTACACGAGTCCCGCAAATATTCTCCACTGCAGTTCCTACCCTAGTCTAATACGGGGCTGGGAATGCGGACTTGCGGTCATGTAAGTCCGCGCAGCACGGGGCACATCATTCCCTGTTTGTTCCAACCCGCAAACAACACTGCTGTGGCTTACCGGAGAGCTTGATTTATAACCCGCATCTTTTCGGCAAAGGGGGTCTGTAAGGCAGAGTATCACTCATAAATCACTGGGGAGGCGTAAAGCGTAGCCAGTTAGAGATTGGTCTACCGCTCTCATGGACTATCTCACTCGCCGAAAATATATTTTTTTTTCCCGAGTCGCAGTCTTGACTACCAGACAGGATGACCTTCAAACCTTTGTCATTGACTGGTTCTATAAGTAATAACCTGTATCAGACTAGACTCAGAAATCTAATCTCCGGTTATTCACAATATTAAATGAAAATATAAAAAATTGAAAAGAACTGAAATGGCAGTTTCTTAGATGATGTAAAATTATATTAAATCTCCTAATAATTCAAATAAATAAGAGCGAAGTTTCTCAGGTGATTATATTAGTTCAAATAAAATCATTGTAATCGTATGTCCTATAAAATAACGTTACTGAATATTAAAAAAAATGATAAAGGAAAATATCTCGTAGTGAAGTCAACAGCTCTCTATTATAAAAGAACAAAATAGCAATTATAAATAAAAGCAGCATCTGGAGATAAAATCGAACTCGAAAAGCATAAGGGAATAGAAGGTTCCTTTAAAATGTAAGCTCTCAGAAGAAATTCACCAGATATTCTCTACTAAAGTGAGCAGTGTCAAATATTAGGAGCAAAGTAAGACGGAGAACGAACAGCTACTCCAGAAGTCATTTGTTGACACTTATTCCATGTAAGACACTGTTGCTTTATTTTCATTCATGATCCTCTTGGTGTAATTATTTAGGGCATCGGTGGTTTTTAATTGTGTTTTTTATTAACGACATGAGCTCTGCGTGGCCACTGATGTGAATTAAATCCAAAAATAAAAGTGTATTTATAATGAACCTTACTGTTGTTTACAAGAGAAATTAGATTATTTGGAACGCTAAACATTAATATTTGCCGGGGAATACAAACAGTTCATCTAGTGTACCAGAAAACAAAATGGATTCATTAATTTGAAGTAGACCTCACAAAGGCCTCAGGTTGGGCCCGAAACGTTAGCATCATCAGCAAGAAAAACACAGCGCAAACCCGAAAAAGAATTAAGCGTAATTTTACAAAATGACGCCTGCGAAAAGTGTGGAATTTTGTATAACGTTAGACCTATTACATTCTCAATTCCGAAATTAATAAGATACACTAGGAGATGGGTAAGAAACGTTGACTTAAATAAAAGTGAAGTCATTCCACCATTTCATGGAAGTTAAGTAACTAACAGGAATACCTACATCAGATGACGTTCTGTTTATCGTTCAGCTGTTGAGTCACAAAGTCTGCGTCAATAAACTAAACAGAGAGCGTCCATGACAGATTGCTGTATACGAAAATAACCACCAAACAAGACAAAAACGAGGGGAATAGTCACGTATCGTCCGCTGAAGTTACGGTGACATTCATCTTAGGATGTAGGAAATTTTTAAACATAAATATGGCATTTAAATAATAGCCTCTAATTCCACCAGTAGATCTAATAGTATTGATGCAAAGAATCGGGAATATCCAAACTGACCTCAGTGTGATGCAAAACTGGAAAGATGGTTTTTTTTGTTACAAGCCATTATCTCCCTTAATACTTAACCGAAATTAATGAATGAGGTGTCATTTTAAAGCTTATGGTCTTCACTTTGGACACTTCATATTTTAAGAAAGGTTTTTTTTCGGAATTTGACCCTTAAAGGGCAAAAATGTCAATAATGCTAAAATGCCGTGTTTTGTGTTATGAGTCATTTATCTCCCTGGATACCTATATGAAATCTTTTAATGAAGTATCATTTTTAAAGATCTCCGCTTTGGTGACATCATATATTAAGACAAGAATTATTCGACCATTAAAGGGTAAAAGTATTAATATTTCTGAAACGCGCTTTGGTGTCACGAGCCGTTTATCTCCCTTAATATCTAACCGAAATAGATAAATGAGGTATCATATTAGATATTACGGTCTCCGCCGTTGTAACATTATATTTTAAGAAAGGAATTTTTCGTAATTTGACCCTTAAAGGGCAAAAAATACCAATTTTTCTCAAATGCGTTTTTTGTGTCTCGAGCAATTTATCTCCCTGGATATCAAACCAAAATCGATAAATGAAATAGGATTATGAGGAGTAATGTATCATCTTTGTGACATAATATTTTAAGAAATAATGTTTTTGGAATTCAACCCTTAAAGGGAAAAAGTATAAATTTTTCTACAACGGATTATTGTGTCACGAGCTATTTATCTCCCTTGATATCTAACCGATATAGATAAATGAGGTATCATATTAAAGATTAAGGTCTCCATCATGGTCATATTGGTCATATTATATTTAAAGAAAGGAATTTTTCGGAATCCGAGCCTTGAAGGGTATAAATATCAATATTTCTAAAATGCGTTTATCGCGTCTCGAGTCATTTATTTCCCTTGATAATTAAACAAAATTGATAAACGAGGTATCATTTTTTTTTATGATTGTGGTCTTCATAATGTCTTTGGTTCCGTTAAACCACATTTTAAGACAGAAATTTTTCAAAATTCTACCCTTAGAGGGCAAAAGCATTAATATTTCTACAACGCATTTTTCTGTCGCGAGCTATTTATTTCTCTTGATACCTAAGCGAAAATAATAAATGAGGTATCATTTTAAATATTAAATTATCCACTTTGGTCACATCATATTTTAAGAAAAAACTTACTCCAAAATCAACCATTAAGGGGCATAAATATCATCTTTTCTAAAACTTTTTCTTTGGTCACTATTTTATAAAAGGATTTTTTTTTGGAATTCGACCCTTAAAGGACAAAAGTATCAATATTATTTCGACAGCGTGTTTTTTAATACAAGCCATTTATCTTCTTTGATACCTAGACGGAATCAATAAATATCATATCGTTTTAAAGATTAAGGTATCCAGTTAGGTAAAATCATAAATTAAGAAAGAATTTTTCGGAATTTGGAGCTTAAAGTGGTAGCGCGTATGAGACAGTTCAGAGCCAAGACCCTAGATTGCAGCATCAGATATAACAGAGATGTCAATAAACTTTTTTTACTTAATCAGTAGTTTTTCGAATATTTTTTTCTATTATGGAAACACTTTCGTTTTGCTATACAATTTCAAAATACACATTTTATTCGCACAGCAACAAATATTACAGAGATGTTGATATGTTGTGTGCATTTTGTTCAGGTTGGTTGTATCCTGTTAATGTCAGTGACAGTTTGTCGTAAATACAGTGTGTTTTAAATTTTCCTAATTGTTTCGTAATATGTTATAAGTATTTTGATGCGTACCTATTACATTAAAAAAGTAAATATTTTGCTGCAAAAGTACGGTTCTACTTTTCATTATATTACAAGCATTCAAACTCGCTATTCAGCGCATATTATTCGCGAAATTTTCGCACCGGTCGTCTAGTAACGCAAAAAAAAGTAACTACGGCAAAGCTCCAAAGCACACTGCTATCCTGATCCTGAAGTCAATCTTGTGTAAAGATTTAACGCGAGATAAAAAATTATGTAAGCCATACTCTTAACAGCTATATAAAGATCCCAAACGTATCATGATATTTTCCACTTCCATTCATGGACTTCATTATTATTGCTGCCTCACATCATGAAATGAGATTTGTGACATCGTTTGTAAATATTTGGCTTCTTTTTCTGTTGTTGATGTTCTCAAAATGAATGTAAAAGCATACGATAACGTTACGTTGCTTGAATAATTATAAAACACTGAAAAGAAAATGAGGTAACAATACTTCTTATCATACTAATAGTATAGTGACAAGATTTCTTTGAATGAGCACTGGCCTCGCAATAGGGGCGACGTGGTTTCAAATCCCCTTCCAGCCATCAGGTTTCCATGGCTTCCCCCCAGGCAAATACCGGGAGTTGTCCTTCAAAATTCACTTTCCGAATTACTTCCCGTTCGTTACCTGTATTTGTTTCCCACCTCTAATGACCTCGACAACAAGGAGGTTTAAAGCCCTAAGCAAAATAATAATCACAATACTCTTGGAACGAATTTTCGTATAAAATTCATTCCAGTTTAGTTAAAATCGGTTCTTTGTGGTATCTCGGTTATAACGCTGCAGCTACTGTACACGAGGTGAGACATCCGAAAAAACAATGGACTTTATCCACAAACCATGCCGCCTTGCTCGACACTTGGCGATACTATCATTCACGAAAACAAATTAGTACAACAAGGACTTGCAAGATCGTTATAATGCGCTATTTCTTCCAAAATTCTAACTCAAATTGTAAATATTTTACATTTATAGATACCGTTATCACCAAATACCTAGAGTTACCACTCTTTCCATTAACTGGATTGCACATTCAGACTCATGGACAGTTGGATTTGCTTATTTGGTTTGTGTTAGTTATCTTGCACTTTTATTATTAAACATGTTTCCATTCTTCACAGAATATTAAAATAACGTTCCACAATAATCTTCCACTTGAAATTTTTACTTTTCCTTAGATAACAATAATATCAGAGAAAAATCTCAACATTCTGTTCATGTTTTCTCCAAGAGAATATATGAAAAATTAAAAATAAGAATTAGTTCTGTCATATTCCTTGCCGAACTCCTAGTGTAACATCTCATTTACTGGAATATTCGATTTCAACAACGACCAGCTATGGACATCCAACCAGTACATAACGTATGCATTTAAAAACTGTTGCAATAATCTGTAGCCTCAGATCTTTGATAGAAAGCTATTATCTACTATCGTGTCGAACATTTCCTAAAAACTAGGTAAACGGAATTGAAATTCGTAATCCTAGAGCTCATTCCAGGATAAGTGAGTTTGTTTCTAGTGATTTGTAATGAAATAGGTACAATACAATATAAACAAAGTTAACACGTCACACACACACACAAAAAAAAAAAAAAAATACCACCAGATATTTATAGGATTCAATATTTAAAATTGACACCAGAATCTGTTACACCTGACAAATATTATTTAAACAAACATGTTTACAACTTACCATTGAAATATGAAACACAATCCCCTAATTTGTGTTCGTAAACGTTTATATCCCAAAACAACTGAAACTAAAAGCGTGAGATAACGGCACAGAACAAATTGAAACTGGCCTACAAATAAACCGTTTAGCCGATTATACAAATGGACATTTACTTTTCAAATCATTGCAGGAAATAAATCAATAAATTGGTGTATTTACAATCTGTAATATACAATCTACAATGTGAGATATCCAAATCGGATATAACCGATAGGAACAATATTTTTGTTTTATAGTTTAACATTGTGTTTAGTTACTGGAAATCACAGCTATTACTGCGGTTACTGTGGAACAGTATGGCGATGATAATAATAATAATAACTTTTTTTTACGAAGCCTTAATGAAACGCTTAGCTTAATTCCAAATTATACTACAGTGAAGTTTTTTGTCATTACGAATTTTTTTAATAGTAAAGGAAGAAGGATAAAAATGGGGACACTAGAACCAGCAGAAATTCCTTTTCATTTTGTCTAGTTTTCTCTAAAATGATTTGGACGCCACTACCTGTCATAAGTGATACGATTTTGTGTAGTTTGCGCTCTATTTAATACGAAATCAGGAGTTAGAATTACTTTTTCGCTATTTTTATTTAATTTTTCGTGAAGGGTTACCGCATGCGGGAAATTTGAGGGTCTCTAAATCTTTATTCTGTATGATAACCGAATTTCCTCTAGTCTGTAGACTACAGAGAAACTACAAGAAAAAAGAGTTGGGATTTAAATTTATTCCATTCTCATATACGGCAGCTGTCAGTTCTGTGTATACGGGAGACTGGGTTGTCACGGAACATAACAGGTCGAGCGCCTGTTTGGCTGGCCACCAACAGTACACAAAAGAGAGCTGGCGTTAAAATGCAACGACTTCACAGAAAGCTGGAAATTGACTCCTGAGCGCTGGCGCCGGGTTTTTTGAAAAGCTGTCACGTGGAGGCACCCTAACACTCTGATTCACAATGCGTTCTTTTATGTGCAGACTCCATAATACACGTATTATTTTTTCCCTTGTTAATATATGTGATGGTAGAGATTTGAATAATTTTTCTATGTCGCAATATTAATAGTGTTTTACCGAGCAGTTGAGACGCTTTCATTTAAAAGCAGTTCCATACAAAATTTCTCAAGTAAATATAACGAAAAAAACTTGTTACAGATTTTCAATAAAATAAATGTTAATCAAAATTCATCTTAAAAGTGTACTTTAATTTCATGTCTTTGATCATTGTAAATTTTAAATTTGAAAACCACAATGTATCGTGACAGATATGTTCATCCATATTGCAAGCACTTCCACTAAACTAGCATTTCAGAAATATTTTCTGTATGTCATAATCAGAATGTAAAAGTAGGCACTACTTTTGTCTTGTTAACTAGCAGGTAGTTGACTCAGTTCATGCTGGTCTAAATGAGGCTGGTTCTGATAACATCGCTTAGATATTTGATAAAATTTACTTTTTCAAGCATTTATCCATTAATTAAAAACAATAATTTTGTGTGGTCTCAAGCACCTAGAGAGAGAGTTTCTTTAATTTTTTTTTTTTTACTTATGACTTTACGCCTCGTAGACTTCGAGGAAGGAATTCGGCCATGGCCTTTTAGAAGGAAACATCCCGGCATTCGCCTGGTGTGATTCTGGGAAACAATGGAAAACCCAAATCTAAATGCCCGATCGTGGATTCGAACCGGTGTCCTACCGAATGCGAGGCAAGAACATTACTAGAGTTTCTGCCAACTGAGCAATGCATCTTTATCGTAGCTGCCAAATTTAATACGGCGCCAACAATTCAATGTGGAATCCGAATCACGGAAAGTCCTAATATCTTCACATTAGCAAAGCAAACCTTTGCCAGAGGTTAAAATTCCTCAAAAACTCCAGTCGAGACCGAGATTCGAACCGGAGACCTTCTGTACGCCAGTTAATTATCCTAACCAACTTTTGCTTCTAGACGGCACGACCCTGTAGCCAAAATGGGATTATTGTTTGTTGCTCGTAACATACAGTATTGGCTTTCACAAATCTAGACTGTTCATAATTAGCTTTTTCGTGTACACTAGAACAAGGGCGTAAATAGTAACCTCAAAACAAAAATAAGCCTGTTTGATGAGTGGTAATATTCAGGCCGGGCATACGTGAAGACACGGGATCATTCACCAGTCCGGCAGTCCAGATTTTGGTTCTGCAAGATATCCCGAAATCACCTTAAGCGGATGCCAAGATGATTCCTTCAAAAGGCTTTTACATCTTTGCCCACAATCTTTTACCGATACTAATTACCCCCATCGCGACGATTCATAAGGCCATAAATAAAACTGAAAAAGATATGTTTTCCTGCAGAAAATTACTACCAGCTGCGACCTGAACTCATACCTTATGGCTCCCCACACCATGACTCCAGGAGTAACATCGTTGTGCCTCTCCAAAAGATTGGTAGGATGGTACTTCTTCCCAGGTCACCACCATACTCGCCGATGATGGTCATCAGAGGCAGCGCAGAATCGCGATTCATCACTGAACACAATGCGACACCATTTATCAGCAGTCCATGCTTCCCCGTCACGACACCAATCCACACACAGCCGTCTGTGTTGCGTTTTTTAAACTGCACTATACTCGTTGGACGGTAATTCCCTATTCCAGCTGCTGCTAGTCTCTGTGCAGGGTGACACAGAGAATTACTGGCAGTCCATTACTGGTTCTCGGATGGCAGGCACAGATGTGAAGGGGTTACGATGTCCTTGGTGCGCAACACAGCGTACCTCTCTTGTGGTGGTCAGACGTTGACAACGAGTTCCCATATAGTCCAACATCGGGCCGCTGTCACATCAGAATGCTCCACAAATATAGATATTGCACGAAAGCGTCACAGAACTGATTAGTAAATTAGGCCCGGAGTCTCTGCTAGGCAGACGACATACGTTTCGTTAGAACTTATTGGTAAACATACGTACACCCACTTTCACTTACGAGTGCTGTGAAATACTTCGTCCACTAACCTATTTAAGTCGCAATGACAGAGAAGAGAAGATTTGACAAAAGAGGTGCCGCACTGATGCAATTCTTTTCTCCCTCGTACCATTCGGGATTGGAATACACAGCGAAGAGATTAGTTTTGGTGCTGAGCACTCTCTTCCACCCACAATTTTGTGAATTGCAGAGTATATATGTAGACGTAGATTCGACGAGGCGGCCACATGAAGACCCACAGTGAAGTCCCTCTTAAACTCTGTCTGGTGCTGATAAAGCTGTCTCACACAAGTACGAAGCATTTACGTATCCTTCACAATGATCACTCAACGTCTGAAGTTGTTTACGACCCTCATGTACCCATGTACACTACCAGGCCTGAGAACAATAATAAACACGTACAACACTAATGCCTTCTGGTGGCCGTTATACCTGTCACAGAGAACCGCAATTCTAATTACTTACTAACTCGTCGATGGGGTGTATGTGTACGAAGTTGTATTTAAATCCGATCATGTCTTCTGGGTGTTTTGCTTTTTTGCGGCAAGTATATATATATAGGATCCCCAGTATCAGGTATCGTAGCAGACATTTTTATGGATCACATAGAGCACCACATTTTCAGACACACAAAATATAACATAATTTATTGGTATAGGTATGTAGAAGACATTCTTTGTCTCATAGATGAATCACAACAAAATATCTCTCAGTTCCACAATGAAATAAATAACATTCATAAAAATATTAAATTTACAATAGAGATGGAGACAAATAATAAACTGAACTTCCTTGACATAACAGTTAGCAAGAAAGATCAATTACATGCATTCAGCATTTACAGAAAACCCACATACACTGATACCATAATACACAATACATCCAACCATCCTCAACACCATAAACAGGCAGCACTCAGACATATGCTACACAGATTAAACAACATACCACTAGCTAAAAATGAGTATACCACAGAATATAAAACAATTGTACAAATTGCTAAGAATAATGGTTACACAGAAAAATTAATTAGACAACTAAATAATAAAATCATGAACAAAGCACACAAACAGATATCACCCAATACAGTACACACCAGTATCCAGAACCAATCTAATAAGCAATGGTACACAATGTCATACATCAACAAACATACACACAGGATAAGCAATATATTCAAAATACAAGGTATTCAAATAGAACTTAGAACAAATAACACACTACATAACCATCTAAAAACCAACACTGAAACTGACCAATTCCAACAGTCAGGAATATACCAACTGACTTGCCAACAGTGCCAAGCAATATATATAGGTCAAACAGCTAGGAACTTCAATACTAGGTACAAAGAACACATCAGAGCCATAAAATGCACAAACCATTCCACATATGCCGAGCATTTATTAGATAACAATCACCCACCCACAACTATACAAACAGATATGAAAATTCTAAAAATCAAAAACTACAAGAAACAATTATTAACAGTGCAAGAAAGTTATCAAATTCATAAAGCCATCACACAGGGAAATACGGTCCAAAAGGAATTTACAAATTTAACAAACAAAACACTATACAAAGCAATAGAAAACACCACAACACATGAAAACCAACACAGTTACTCACAAATCACAAATAATAGATGAGATAATCACACAAAAAAAGATATAATTTAACATAGACTGAACAAAGCAATAATCAACAGAAATAGGTTGGTACCACTGTACATACATAATAAACACATCGCTGTAGACACAATAACTAGTTGATGTAGTTAAAAAGTGCAGTTTAACAGCAAATTATACAGTGAGCAATAATGCTAAAGTGTAGCAAGAAACAACGGTGCAGAAAATTGCGGAAGGTGCTGTTCCAGACTGACATGTGCTAGCTGCCACAATTTTTAGTTAAGTACAGTTTATGTACATCAAGATTGTAACCATACAGATAATTTAGTATTAAGAAGTGAACTTATGTTTGAACACAGATACTATAAAACAATATATAGAATAATTATAGCAGATTGACCATACAGACGTTAAAATTTTAAAGCATGAACATATGTATATAATTAATGTACATAATTCACATACACAAATATGATGATAATATTATGTTATTTATAGCCACTGACGATGCCCCACTCCAGAAGGGCGAAACGCGTCTGGTAGATGAAAGTCAATAAAAAACAGTTGTTAGAAGACGGATTTTTATTCAAATATATATATATGGGTGAGGGGTGAAGGCGGAGTTAAAATCAAGATGAAGACTATGCATTTTCACTAAAAGATATATATGTTACAGTTAGAGGAAACACAATTCGAAAAATTGTGTTCCGGAATTGACTGCGCCGTAAGATGACATCTGGAGATATGCCACGATTGTTGCTGGAAAGCGCTTGAAGTCTAACAAAGAATTTTTCTCAGGAACACCGGTCTTGCAGATCCACAATAAATCAGTCCTCGCGCCTGGTTTTTGGTATGATCTATGCGAGGCAGAGCTTCGACCACATTTCTCATTTGGCAGATTGCTAGATGGAAGAAAAACCTCTGACCCAATTCGCATCGGGCACCGTGTTCGTATGCACGATGTCGCCAGTAAGGCATCAGATAGATGAAACATTCGGTTTGCAGCTACATAAATATTCAGATGATATAGCTTTCAACATTTCAATTCGGTTTAACAAACACCTAAGGAAGGACCGAAAATTGTTCTTGTGAAACAATCGGCATCGCATATAATGCTGTCTACGAATCGGTTTGAATAAAGAAAAAAAGATCCAGGAAAGATGAAGCAATCTAAACAAGACAAAGATGAAATGTTCAGACACGAAACTAAACAAATTGTTATATGTTGTGAGATTAATTCGAACGAAAAAATTTAGTTCACATTGTTCTTAAGACTATAGGACTTTGTTTTTGAAAGCATTAACAGTGTATGGTATATCTAAATTTAATTTGATATTGCCTCTTCGTAATACTATTCTTCAATATTTTTTTTAAAACCTATTCAAGTTTAAGATAAGTATTGTGTTTACGACATAATAGACTGATACAGTTTAAATGTATATTTGAAACTGGGTATAAACTTAGTATACCTTTACTTGAGGGTACCATTCCAGAAAGGCATAAGTATGCTGTAGTTAAACCACCCTATAAAAAAAAAAGATAAGTCAGTTGTATCGAATTACCGTCCTATTTCATTAGTAATAGCCTTCTCCAAAGTTTTTTCAGAAAGCAATGTACAATAGAGTTTACCAACACCTTAAAAATAATAATATTCTAACTAAATCACAATTTGTTTTCAAAGGGGCCATTCGACAGAATAAGTTATATTTGCATTCAATTACAATATTTTAGAAGGAATAAATGATAAATTAATTCCTCTGCGAATTTTCTGTTACCTATCTAAAGCATTTGTCTCTGTTGATCAAGGAATCCAGATACAGAAATTGAGGTATTATAGTACATATGGCATTGTTAACAAATGGTTTAGCTCTTACCTATGAATACAAAACAGAAATTGTCACTGGAACATTTTAATGCTGCGTTATGTGGTCCACTATTTTCTGAGTGGGGATTTATTAGATGGGAGGACATCAAGGCTCTAGATTGGGACCACTATTGTTTTTAATATATATTAGTGATCTACCCTGTATTGCATTTAAAAACTCAAAATTTATCCAAATTTCATATGACACAAACATAGAAATTAAAAGCGAGAACATATTTAAAACTATGTCTTTGACCTTATTGATAAATGATTTACGGCCAAGGGTTTGTCTTTAAACTTTGATAAAACTTAATACATGGAATTCAGTACATCACACAGATTAATACCAGACATCGGCATAAAATTATCAGACCAGTCCAATCAAGAGGTAGAGTGTGTGAAATTTGTACGTTTGAGTATTGATCATAAATTAAATTGGAAGGAACTTGTTTCTGACTTACTGAAGCCATTGAGTGCAGCCACATTTTCAATTCATAAAATTTGAGTTATAAGCGATCTCCAATACATTGAAATTTGCTCATGAATTTAAACGAAATTTAGTTTTTTTTCGCTGTTTATATTTTGTTTGCTATGAATGCTCATTCGCATTTACAATTTTAGTGCCAAAATACAGCTTTCAAGAGATTAATTTGTCCTTCATCAGTATTTTAAGACATAAATCGGAAAATTCATACAAGTCATATTCTACATATGTTAATACTTTGATTTTATATAATAAGATATGTACAGTATTGCTGACATAATATCACTCCAGAATATGTTTACCAGGTAATTAAAGGGTTTCTTTGATACCAGGTGTAATATTAAATCCGATTAAGAGAATTTCTCCTCCTTAACGTTTTTTTTTTTTTTAATATCGTACTAATCAAATAGTATCTAATTTAAATTAACAGTATTATTGTAAACCCGAAGGCTGAAAGATGGTGCCAGCGATTTTAATCCTCAACTAAAGATCGTTTATATAGACATCCTTGCCGACAGATGAAGAATCATTACTGATAGAAACAAATAATTTATTATCATTTAGATGTCGCAAAACGGTCGCTGTGCCTCGTCATACCATCAACAAAAATACAGGGTGTTTCAAAAAGAATATACGTATTACAAAGTATTCTTTTGTCCAAACTATAGATCGCTGCGCCCCGGCTTGGCTATTGGAGAAACGAATACATAATATAGTTCATTTAATAGCCGCTAGATGTCAGTCGTCTTGTGTTATTCTTGGTAACCGTCATATGTTTAAAATGGCTACTCCACAGCAGAAATCATTTTGTGTTATCGAGTTTCCGAAGTGCAATTCCGTGATTACAGTGCAAAGACGTTTCAGGTTGAGGTACCAAATGCATCCTCCGAATGGGTGGAACATTCGTAGATGGTCTCGACAGTTTGTAGATAACGGATGTGTATGTAAATGAAATAGTCCTGGCCGCCCTCGTGTTTCTGAGGAACATGTTGTACGAATTCAAACTGCTTTCCAACGTAGTCCTTCAAAATCAACTGGTCGTGCCAGTTGGGAGTTAAAACTACCTACAACAACAATTTGGCGTGTTTTGAGACGTCGGTTGGTTATGAAGCCGTACAAGTTACAGTTGTTACAAGCTCTGCGTCCTGATGACAAACGGAAACGTGTGGCATTTTGTAACGATGCTATTGACAATGATAACACTTTCGCACAACGCATCGTTTTCAGTGATGAAGCGACTTTCCACGTTAGTGATCAGGTAAACAAACACAATGTTCGAATTTGGGGTCTACACAACCAACATGCAGTCATTGAACATGTACGAGATTCGCCTAAAGTCAATGTGTTTTGTGCGATATCCCAATCATCTGTTTACGGCCCATTATTCTTTGATGGAAACACGGTTAACGGTCAGCAGTATCTCGCTATGTTACAAAACTGCTTGTTTCCAAGTCTGCACGAAGACAACTTCATTTTTCAACAAGACGGGGCACCCCCTCACTGGAGTCGCCAAGTGCGTGAATATCTGAATGAAACTCTACCTAACCGTTGGATTGGTCGTCAAGGAGCTGGCGACTTAGCATGCATCAGTTGGGCTCCAAGGTCACCGGATTTAACACCCTGTGACTTCTTCCTGTGGGGTTTCATTAAAGACAACGTTTATGTACTCCCACAGAACCTTGAGGACTTGAGGAACCGGATCCGCACTGCCGTAACATCAGTGACGAAGGATATGCTTGCCCGAGTATGGGAAATTTGAGTATCGATGTGATATTGTTCGTGTGGCTGATGGAGGACATATTGAACATCTGTAATCTGAACTTCAGAGGTTCGTAAATATGTGTGTAAAGTTTCATATTCGTATGTCTTACAGTTTAATAAATATATGCATTCGAAATACGTAAATTCTTTTTGAAACAGCCTGTATTTTAAGAAACGTGCACACACATACAAAAACACTAGCATTATGCCACTGAGTCACTACAAAAAGAAGAGTCACGATAGGAAGCATTTATTTAAACAAGAAACCTTTTTCAGTTAAGGTTCCTAAAATTTGCTATTAGTAATTAGTAATTTGGGGAGAATTTTAACTTTTTTTGTCGCCGCCACCACCTAACGGCGTTTGGCGGGTATTTTCCGAAACGTGCCAAAATGGAAAGCGAATATTAAAGCTATTTATGATGGGCTATGAATCCATCGAATGCCCAAGCCAGGTAGAATGTTTAGTGACCCACCGGAAGTGTAAATTTGGGTGCTTCGTTGCGTCATGTAGCACTGTCTGACATATGCCGCACCGCCAAATCTCGCAGGTACTACGAGCAAACGAACACTCGGTGCCTAATAACACTGACACTTTGTACTTTTCGATTCATTACAACTAAACTATCACCAATGAAATTGAAAATTATTCTAAGGGTTAATTTTAAATTCATTGTTACCTTATCACTTAGTTTTGGTAATTTCGTTAATGTTCCGTGTGAGCGAGATTAGTCCGTTCAAATATTCTCTGTCTCTTATCCTAACATGTCGTTTATGTTTACATCAAAAATATTCTGACAGATATACCAATCTTCAGTTTCTTATTATAATACACATTGTGAGAGTTTCGTATTTCGTGAATATCTACTGTGTAATTAAATGTTTCCCATTGAACGCGCGAACAGTGGCAGAAATTTCCAGCACGTCTAAAAACTACTTATTACATATCCTATAATTAACAATTAACATATACATTCTGTATACAATTAATGTTAAATCTTTATTAGACAGTTGGGGGGACAGAGATAATTGCTCTCCGGACAGACAGACAGATAGAACGTGCCGAAAAGTTTTGGAAACGCTATGTTAACTCGGAATGTCAATCACTTTTTGTTACAATCTGCTGTTCCAAAATTGCCCCACGTTTAATACGAGTAAATTGTGTGACGCCTCTTGTTGTATGATATTTTATTATATAACTAGCCCCAAAGCCCGTCAAAAATGACGCTTTTAATATAGTGTTTTGGCAATTAAATTCTTTGGAGTTTCCTAACTACATACAATCGTTGTAAAATCAAGCTCAATGTAATTTCTCATCCCTAGTGCTGTAGAAAAAGTTTCAATTGTCAACTTGGCACAGGTTACATTTTTTCCCAACCATAATATCTGCTAATATTACCATTAGAAAATCAAAGCAGGTTACATTTTTTCCCAACCATAATATCTGCTAATATTACCATTAGAAAATCAAAGCTTTAATCACACGCGAATTAATATATTCCCTGTATCACATGTCGACGTCATGATGCATCGCAATATAAACTTGATCCAAAATCTTCGCGGGTTCTTACATATTTCTTTCTTATTATCTGTGATGAAGATCGATGTTTTAACGGACGACACAGCTTACGTGCGGTTGAAATAATGACCCCAGTGAAGAGTAAGGATGATAAAAATAAATCTTAACATCTTACGTTATACCACGTAAAATTAGGTTTAGGCCGCATAGATCACGATCAATTTGGAACTTCTTTCATTTAAACCAAGTAATGATTTCAGTAAAAAAAAAAAGCAACTTCTAATTAATATGCCAATTTAAACGAAATACACACTTTTCTTTCAGTGTTCTGGCAATTCATTTCTTATCAATTGCTTAATTAAATAGAATTGTTATAAAATAAAGTTAAATGTAATTCCTGGTGCCTTGTGCTGAATCAAAAGGTTTCCGTTCTATCCTGCTCCAGGTTGCATTTCAACCTAACCACATACTACGTAAACTTGCCGCCGGAGAAACAATAATTCAATCACACGCATATTAATGCATGTACTGTATCGCATGTTAGTGGCAATAGATCATTGCGATATAGGGGAGCAAAGTTACCCGCGTCCGTACCATACCTTAAGTTAGACGTGTTCCCTGGGTGGTGCTAAATGGTTGACAGCGGTCAGATGCCGCCGTACTGCCCCTCTGTGCCTCCAATCAATGACATTAATTGCCGGCCTCGGTAGCGTAGGGGCTAGAGTGCTAGCTCCGCGTGCCGAAGGCCGCCGGTTCGAATCCGGCCGTGGGCATGGATGTTAAGTGTTTTGTCTGTGAATGTCCTGTTCGTCCTGTGGCGTCCATACATTGGAAAAATACAATAAATATATACTGGATGACGACTTATACACTGAAAGCTTTAATAATTACATTGAGCTGGCTGTATGGCCTCCGTTGCTAAATGCCATTAAAAAAATGACATTAATTGAAAACATAACAGTCCTTCTGAGGACTCAGACTTCCATACAAGGACAAAAGGCCCTCAGCCAAATATTTGCGAACTTAACATCGAAGCTATGAGCAGCGCTAAGAGCCAGTACTTATCATCAGTCTTACAGAAATACTCAGTTGACTGGAAAATATGTTAAGTAACCGCCTGTTCCAGGTGCACACTGAGTTCAGTAGAAGCAGATTTAATAAGCTAAATAATGGTCTAGCACAAGGCTCGGTTGTATCTCCTATACTTTTTAATTTATATACTCATGACCTGCCAGACACAGTCTCTCACATATTTGTATATGCTGATGACATCAATCTTACGGTGCAAAGAATTAACTTCGTAGAGGCTGAAAAAATCCTGACTCATGAACTTCAGGAAATGGATGCCTTCTTTCTAAGGTGGCGCCTTCAACCTAATCCACAGAAAACAGAAATAGCTACATTCCATCTTAGCAACAAACAAATGAACTACAAGCCAAATTACGTATATTGTTCAGAGACCAGATGCTAAAGTATAACAGAACCCCAAAATACCTGGGTGTCACATTAGACAGGTCCCTAACCTAGAAAAGGCATTTTCAGAATATAGCAGCCAAGTTTAAAAGTTGGAACCATTTACTTCAGCGGCTGGCAGGAACTTCATGGGGAGCTGATGCGATTACATTCAGGACAACAACCCTAGCTTTGGTTTACTCCACAGATGAATACTGCTCCAGCGTGTGGCTTAATAGCTCTCATGCCCAGTTGGTGGACGTTCAGCTTCGCTAAACAATGCGCATCATAACTGGCTCGCTTCTATTTGCACCTATTCAATGGCTGCCGGTGCTCAGAAACATAACACCACCACAAATCAGAAGGCAAAAGGTCCTAATCAAACTATGGTCGAAAATTCTGAACAATGAGGCTCTTACCATCCATGGAGATGTTAGGTAATACAAAACACGACTGAAGTCACGTCCCTGGAAGACTGCTGTCAGTCTACCAACTAACTCCTTCAGCCCTACAGATAGTTGGACAGTGGAATGGTCATCGTCAGCAACACAGGGCGTAGTGCAAAATACCAATCCCTGGTCAGAACTACCAGTATTCAACTTACCACGGTCAATTTGGTGCAAATTAAATCGGATTAGATGTGGTACGGGAAGAACTGCTTCAACTCTCCACACCTGGGGCTGGACAGGTTCTCCGTACTGTGACTGCGGGTGAAGTTTCACAAACTGTGTCGCACATTATGCAGGACTGTCCAATGCGTGCCTTTCCTGGTAGTCTTGAAGACTTAAATTTGGTTTCGCCGGAGGTGGTGGCCTGGTTGGAGTCACTCGGCATCATGTTGTAGTGATTGTGACTGGAGATCCTGTATCAGTGGCCGGCTGCGGGCATTGTCCGCTGAACTATATGTATATATGTTTATTTTGAAACAAGGTTGTTCTTTGATTACAGTATAATAGTTGTTGAAAGTTGTAAGTGTCATACGCGAAATAAAAAAAAAGCTATATAAACAAAATCAAAAATTGTCACCAGTTCTCAGAACTTCTTTTTTTGCTATCCGTGATTCAGGTCGATATTACAGCGGTTGAATGGCTACTGTAATTACATACGGCTGAAGTATGTCATCACTGAAAGCGAAGGAATTTTTTTTAAAAAAAAATCTTAACAACTTACGTTATGCCAGGTAATATAGGATTTAATTGTAATCAGTGTGAAACTACTTTCGTTCAAAACGAAGTAACGATTTCAGTAACATGACACTCATGAAAACATTTTAAATTATTTTTTAAACAAATGATAATTTACTCTTGCCCTCTGCTTTAAATTCAAGTGCCGGTTATAATAACAATCTAATCATTTCTAATTGAAAATTAAAGGTTTTATCTTAAATATCTCTAGCCGAGCGAATATTAAATAAATATAAGCAACTAATGATTGTTATGACGATTTAAACGATTTAATACGTAGCTAAATAGAACTGTTATTAAATAACGTGCATAACTTAGAACAACGTCTCTGATCATAAGTTGGTCAACGAAGGCGAAAACGTGATGTCATAGTGTGACGTCACCTCGTGACACAGAATGACCAAATAAGCTTTTATTAGAATAGACTGAATTAATAACAACTAAACGTTGCTGAATTCTTCAGCACTCCTCAGCTAAGTTGGAAGCTTTAAAAACCCATGACCTTCTTTGCAGGAAATTTTAAAAGACTTGGCACTTCAGTTAGCCATAAATCAATTTATCGTATATACTAAACCGATTTGTAGTTTATATTCATCTGAAAAACAAAGAGAGAAAGAGATGTGAAGAGAGTGACTTCCGCACTTGTTACGGACAGCTGGGTGTATTATCAACTGTAAACAGAGATTACTTGTCTGTTCGATCAAAGTACAAATAAATCGACAGATAGCTTTCGATAGCATGGGTAGATTGCTTGTGGATGACAAAGGTGTTCTGAAAGCTATAAGTTTCGGCTGTTCTTGATCGATTTCTGCAATGCAGATTGTTTTATTTTCGATATAACATTGCACGTACATAGCTTGAGCATTTGACTCTTCTCCGTGGATACGTAATACAAACATTGTCACTCTGACGCACGGGAAAATACATGGCGGAGGTAGGTATCAGCTTTCCGTCTCTGTCCTTCGACTTGCATGCGGAGTCTTTTGATAGTAGGCCAAATGAACCTGAGGAAACTTTGAACAACGGTCGTTGCCTCCACTGGGATTTGAATTCCGGCTGTCCAGTTCTTAGCCACATCACCGAGTGAGCAGTTCGATCCAGATAAATTTGCGTGTTTACATACGTATACGTACATTAATGTTATGCAAAAAAAAGTAGAATGTACAAAGTAAATTTTGAATTTTTCAATTAAAAACTTACATCGTTTTATGTAACATATTAGATACCTCAGGATTATTGTGATAAATTTCGATGGGTTCAGCACTTCACATTATATAAACAGACAAAGAAAAAGAGTATTGACCCCTTATGAACCCAAACAGAATTTATTTTTCTAAGTTTTGAACAGAAAGCATTCTATCATAATCCGAGTTTGAATTTAGATTCGTAAATAGCTCCGCACCAAATTTTCGTCTTGTATAGATGTATCTTCAGTAAATCTAGCGTAGTTGGGTCAGCGGTAACGCTTTTTCCTCGTATTCGGGAGGACGCGGGTTCGAATTCTCGTCCGGCCAACAAGATTTCGGTTTTCCGTGATTTCCCAAAATCACTCCAGGCCTTGTGTCCACTCTTTCCTGATTTCCCTCGATGGCGACGAGACGTAAAGCCCTCAGCATAAGCTCTTTTCAGTAAGGTATTAAAAAAATACCTAGCAGGAAAGGAGTATAAAAATTCTTAAATTTGAAGAAAATCGTTTAATGATTATTTACCGCTTGAAAACAAATCTTAACAGCTCGAAGGGTTTATTGAGACGATTTACCATTAACTCGTAACCTAAAATCGAATTCTAACCATTTTTTAATTACAGAGCCTGATCAATGTGGAGACCGAAGTGAAATGTCCGCATTGTTCTGTGGCGAACAGGAACTGCCACAAAATCGATCAGTTACTGCGGGGCTTAACATTCTATATGTGTGCTTTTTTCACTGCTTCAGTGACACTACTGAGCTTTGGACGCCTTCAAAGCATAGCTACTACTGACGAATCACGTAAGCCAATCTAATATGGCGTGTTGGTCTGACGGTTTCATGACCATTGTTGTTAATGTGTTTCACAGGAGGTCGACGGAACCACAATCAGATCCGGATATTTTTCCGGGGGTTTAAAGTGACCTTCATGTCTGGCAAAGATTTGCTTTGTTCTTAACGAAGAAGGATAGGATAGTCGATGGTTCGCATTACTCGTATACCATTAAATGTAGATACACTGTGTATAATTTTATTTTATTTGCACCTACATTGTAAAAGAAAGTCTAACTGCGATGCCAGGGAAAATGGATTTGTCTGTAGCAGAGATAAAACTCATTCGTTTATATTTATTTGTTGCTTATTGTTTATTTACGACCACGAGATGCAGAAATTACTGTAAGGAGCGTATCCAGGATCAGAACTAGGGAGGGGGGGGCAAGATTTGAGCTAGGGGAGGGGACAACTTGTACTGGTGTTGAGGAAGTGGGGTGGGGAACTGAAACATGACGATTTCTTAAAAAATGAAACTCAAACCTATTGAGGAACTATTTTTATTATTGATTAACATAGTAATCTAATCACTAAATCTAAGGACCTACTATGTAGTTAAGATCGTAACTCAATTAGAGTCTTTTATGTAAACATTAATCGTATCGGATTCTCAGAAAATTTTTCACTAACTCATGGTGTTCTTTCACGAAATTTTGATGCACACTCGTCAGGCATAATCCAGTCAATCTTTCCTCTCCCATAGTGCTCTTAAGCTAGTTCTTCACTCGTCAAATCGTACTGAAGGTAACTTCTAGGGGGGGGGGGGCAGTAGCTCCCCCCCTCTCCACCCCTGTCCCTCATTGGATACGCCCATGAACATAACCTAAGAATTTGTTTGACAGAAGATAACAGACACGGAAGTTTATTAAAGCTCAGAAAATGTTTATTCGAAACGTAGGTAATCATGAAATATATCAATCAAACAATAAATAGTTATTCGTTTTGTAAATTATACTTTATTTAGAAACTGTTTCATTACAATAAAAAGAATCCTAGTCAAATATTTCCAGAATCTAATTAGAGAAACTCTACTCCCATCACGAAAAATATGAATACAAAAGATAATGATAAATTGTTATTCGTTTTTCCTTAGAAACCTTGACAGAACAAATTTCCAGTTCCATAATAGGTGTTACCTGCCATTTTTTAACAGGCGTTTAAACCAAATGTGAAAATAATCACAACGTTCTTGTGGTGCGCCAAAATATGGAGAAGGGTGAAGCTTAATGGGAAGTCCTCTCTTCTTGTGCTACGAAGACCACTGGATCACATTCGCCCTCAGTTAGGGAGGCTTCATTTTAACTGGTGTGCTAATCTAGTGAATTCCTTATTGTGAGAGTAGTTGTATGCTGTGACACAAATAAACAAAAATATGATTCTGTTAATTCCTTAAGCAAAAGTTGTTAAGCTAGGCCAGAAGAAAAAAAAGAGACTCTTTAAATTTCCATAACTTTTCGTTTTGAAAAACTCTGATGCCATCGAAAAGTCAAAACCAAAATGTATTCGGAGGTATTATGCTGGTTACTCAAAAAAAAAAAACATAACAGCGTTTTAAACAGATGAGTTGCTATCTCCTTCCCGTTATCATCTTCATAACACGAGTGAACAGTGATAAGATAACATCCCAGGAAGTATCTGGAAACAAATATTTAATAAATTATCATTATACTTTTAATTCAGCCCGTATAGCTTAATTTAAAAATTATTTTGGATTCATCCTGAAGCTGTTTTGGTTTTATATACGGCAAATAAAGCCTGTGATGATTTCAAGACAAAGCGTGGTGGGTAAGCCGTTAACGCTCGCTTTGGCCTCGCATTCGGGAGGACGACGGTTCGAATCCCCGTCCGTGCATTCAGATTCGGGTTTTCCAAGGTTTCCTCAAATCACTCTAGGCGAATGCCGGTATGCTTACTTCAATAGGCCATGGCCTAATTCCTACCCGTTCTTCGTCCCCAGTCCTACCCCGCCTCTAATATCGTCAACGAAGCATAAAGCCATACGTAAAAAAAAAAAAAAAAAAAAAAAAAAAAAAAAAAAAAAAAAAAAAAAGAGTTAAATTAATAGTCGACAAAGCGAAATAAATTTCTATGTAAACACTGTGAACATTTTAGTTTTTAAGGAAAACTACAAGTTCAAACTAGATGCAATCTATATTTACAAGATATGAAAGCAAAACTAAATTGTATAGCCAAATACAGAGAGAAGTAAATCATTGAACTTCCATTCCCAAATTGATTACTTCTCAATTTCAGAATAAATACACCCCATTTGATTTCGGCACATGTAACCAAATAAATATTTGTTCCTGGAAGTTATAAATTTTGCCATACTACAAATTAGTAAATGGTTAATAACTCTAAGTTGTAGCTCATTTTCCTCAATTGCAGATAAAAATTTTAAAAGTATGATAAATGATTACTGTCAATGCTATTGATTTTTTCGTTGGTTTAATTGTTTACCGCATCCGTTTCACTTCGTTCACAGAAGCATCTTCAGAAGATATTCTAGATAAAAGCGTGTACATGTTATTATATTATGGCTATATTACTTCAGTTTGTACATCATGGTGTAAATTATGATCTACTTACATTTTCCATTTCCATATAAATCAATATAAACTGAACCTGAAGTATATTACAATTCATACCTTCACTTGAGTGTACAAAACGTAATTCCTTAACCATATGATAGCATGATTTCATGTATAAACTTTTAGCAGGAAAAACCGCTGAAGATACTTCTGTGAAAGCAGTGATATGCGTTTGGTAAACAAATAAACAGGTGAAAAATTTAACTGTTATGACAGAAATCATTTATCATATATTCATAATTAGTCAAGAATTATATTAACTTTTTGAAGGGTTGTTCGATTTAGTTTTTCTGATCTGGCTAAACCTCTCATAAGAATCAATCCCGTAAGTTCTTCTTTGTTTACTGAACATATTCCATATTTTTGTCTAAAATTTTAGTCTAAGCATCTTTATTTAGTTTTACCTGTAATTTTTAGTATACATTAATATTGTAGAAATACTTTGTCCGTACCTAGTAATAAGTTATGTCAACAGTTAATATTATTATTATTTTCGTATGTCTACATAATGGAGAACGATAAGCAATCCTGACTTGATGCGTTCAGTTCCTCTTTGGGATGTTCTGCTTGTCGGACCAATATTTTTTCATTCTTTCACTGACGGTTTTCTTTTCTTCGGCAGTCCAGATGCGTTTTGATTTTCCCTTTTTCGTCTCTGAAATAACTTCCCATGAGTTCACCTTCTTATTAAAAATCTCTCGATCTGTGACGTCTCCCTTAGCGATACCTGCAGACTTCAGGTCTTTCTCCACCTCCTTCATCCATGTGGTTTTTGTTTTTACTGTTTGTGTGTATCCGAAAATTTTTCTTGAGATTCTTTCCTTCGGAAGTATACTTAGATGCCAATAAAATTTCTGCCTTCTTTTCTTCATATCTGATTCTGTGTTTGATATTTTCTCTGTAGTTTTTGTAGTTTGACGTCTGTACCATCCATCTTCATTCACTCTGGATCCCAGGATTTTTCTGATAATTTTTTTTTCTTGATTTGTTCTGTTGCTTTTTTGTGTTCATTGCTAATTTTTCACTTGCGTATGTAACTGCTGTCTTAATTATCCTGTTATAATGTCCTATATGTTCTATAATTTCGCCTAGATATTTATACTGTTTTACCCTGTTGATTTCACCATATTTTGTCTTTAGTTTTTGCGTTTCTATTTTGTTCCCTATGAATTCTGTTTTTTTAAAAATGAAATTTGTAATCCTGTTTATTCTGCGCATTCCTTGAGGATTTCTATTTGGCTAATGGCCGCTTCTTCTTTGTCTGTGATGATTGCTAGGTCGTCAGCAGATGCCAGATATGGTATGTATAGCAGAGACAATATGTATAGTGCCCACAAATTTTCTGCTTTCAGCTGTTTTTCCATTCTGTCATTACTTTATCTAGTACAATGTTGAAGAGTAGTGGTGACAATCCATCTCCCTGTCTTACTCCTGTTCTAATTTCGAATGGTTCAGATATTTCACCCATGAATTTAACTTTGGATGTGGTTTCGGTTAGTGTCTGTTCTATGAGCCGTGACTGTCTTGCTGGCATCATGCAAAACGGGCTGATAAGGTTTTGGCGGATTTTTGAGAGTTTCAAAAATTAGGACCAGATTTAGAATCTGTGGTATATCTCATGATACCGAAGAAGAAAATCAAAACCCTGTTCTTAACCTTAAATGTTTTAATGACTTTTTTTATTTCCGCAAGTTCATAAGGAGACATCTTCAGTGCGTACATGAGAATATTATGACAACTTGGTTATATCATCCTAATGCCGGTAGACCTAATGGATCTTCGTTTACGAGAAAACGAGAATCAAAAAGTATATAATGTTTACTAGAATGACTGAATAACCGAATGGCTTCATGCATCGTATTTCTGTTTTAGGGGTCTGTCCCCCTTTGAAAATGCATATTCTTTATAGGTGCATTCTTTCTTCCTGCTATTTGCGGTTTGTAAAATTACAACTTCACTTTCTTTCAAAAATCCACCAAAATACTCATCCGTTTTTCAAAATAGGAACGCTTGATGTCTATATAAGCATATTGTTCGTGCAAACAACTTAAATCCAGTTAAAAGGCACAAAACTGCCATTTACACTCTGTTTTAAAACTGTACATTCCTGAATAGAGTGTCAGGTAGCATTTAATAAAATAATAATAATATTTAATTAAATTGCAATGCAGCGCACGCTCCAGTGGAAATTTCCCTACCACCCATCATCCCTCTTCCATGCACTCTACTATTTTTTCCCTCGGTAAATATTAACTCTAAAATCTTTCAACGTTTTTCGTAAAAAATTCAGCATTTCTCTTGGTAACTTATTCCAATCCCTAACACCCTTACCCAAAAAGAATCTTCTTACACCTTTGTGCCAGCTTGTGGTCATGGTCATCTTTTCCCTTCCATGCATTACTTTTAATTCTTACACCAATATCTTTCCATACCTCATTACCAATATAGGACTTGTACACTCCCATGACCCTCTTCACCCTCCTCCCGTCTTACAATGAATCCCATTCCAGCTCTTTTATCATATCTGTAACTGATTGCATTCTGCGTTAATTTCAAGAAACAATTCTAGCAGCCCTTTTTTGCACCCTCTCCAGCTCCTATATTAGATACTCAAAATTTGGGTTTCATACTACACTACCATATTCAAGCAATGGTCTGACTAAAGTTTTGTAACCCAATTCCTTTACTTCTCTCGTACATCCTCTCATAACTCTCTCCAACAAGTGCAGAATTTTGAAACCTTTTCCTACTACCTGACCAATGTGTCCTGCCCATTCAAGGTTATCAGTTAATGTAATGCCAAGATATTTACATTTCAAGTCTTTAACAAGCAATTCTTGTCCCGCCTTATAATCATAATCAACCTTTAGTTTTTTATTTGTGTATGTAATAAGATGACTCTTCTTTCTATTTATCTTCATCCCATGTTTACCAACCCAACTAGATATCCTGTCCAGATCACCCTGCAGCTGTTTTCAGTCCTCTACTGTTTTTATCGTTTTATTTAGCATTATATCATCTGCAAACAATCTAATTTCTGACAGTAAACAATCAACACAATTATTCATTAGAATAATGAATAGTAATTCCCCCCCCCCCCCCTGTAGCACTCCCATTTTTACTTCCTCTTCATTTGATACTGCATTTCCTATCCTAACTTTCTGTTTAAAAATTCTTCTACCCAGCAAATCACTTTCTCATCGACGCCAATAGTTTTTATCTTATTTACTACCATTTTATGGCTCTCTCTGTGAAAATCCTTTGAAAGATCTAGTGTTACACTGTCATTTGGTCTCAATCTTACACATAAAGCTACTGAACCTTCTATGGATTCAGATAGTAAACATCTCAGTAATTCAAAAATTCGTCCTGACGTCAATTAATGATGATTACCTTTAATTGCTTCGTCCTCCAAGTCACAGGTTGCTGTCGTTGGTCGCCAGGTGGTTTTTATCTTCCCTCTAAGGTTAAATAATTACTGCTTTGAATATATTAAACAGTTCCATAAAATGACAAACCCGACGAATCACTTTTCCCTTCATATTTGTTTCTCCGTGAGATCCATAATAACATTACACGCGGATAAGACACTAGACTCCTCCAAAGATACTAAAACACAAATGCAAAAATATTCCAGCGATTAAACTCACAAACGGTTGTAAACTGGTTGATGACTCAAAAACAAATACCAAAATTTCCGAAATAACTGACTCTTGGCAACTACTTGCTCGTCATTACCGCGTGCTTAAATAGGCGACACAGAAACATTAAGAAGGCAATAAGTAGTGCCGACAGACGTTTCTCGAGCGCTAACAATACTTTAACAATCAAATTCATAAAAAACAATCACATGTTGAAAATCACTCACAATCATTATAAAACATCTTAAAACGGAAGTTAATAGTGTTTACATGTGTCTACACAAAATTGTCAATATAAACCAGTCCAAACAGTTGAAAATTGTCCTCAAAACATCGTGGTTCACAGTAATATCGTATTACATATCATTTACATAGTTTTTCTCCATAAAACAATGTTCATTTACGTGGCGAATATACACAAATTCACAATTGATTACACGAAAAATATAAAAATCCACAATTAATCAACTACCATCTTATTACACAAAATTCTTAAAGTAAAATTTCATAAAAGGGCTGAGACTGAGTGCTATTACAAGCTGAGTAAGATTATTACAATAATTCCAGAAGAGGATATTCTATAGTACTGAGCCTTAAATGTGACCTTGACGTAAAATTCCATCTTTAGCCTAGTTCATAAAATGCCTTTTCTCAATGGTTTTCAAACGTTAAGCATCCAAGAAAAAGTTAAAAATGAGCATCTCCAAGAGCGTTTACTGCCATTACACACTCTACTGAAAGGAGACGTCTTGCTCATATGACAAGAACATGGAGACGATTTATTTCGACGAAACCCTAATGTGCTTCATGGCTCTTTAAAAACGCCTTGCTTTGTCGAGTTAGGTACTGACTGTACCATTTTTTTAAAGCTTTGCAAAGCGTATACCGTTTCCTTCAGTGATATATGACTACTATCATCTACATATGACTGACTTTAAGTGACTATAAAGATTATTATGCCACTGTTTTCCGCTACGTATTTGCTATCAAGTGAGATCGAGATTTAAACAAAAAGCTATTACACAGTTTTCTGTTTGCGTCCAATGCAACGATTTTTTCTTTTCTATCTGAAGTAATAATGTACACCAGTTCAAAATTAAAATCAGTTTCTATAATAATTTAATTTACAAAAAAAAAAACGCATTTCTTAGCTGCAGAGGAAGTGCGTAATGCATAGACTCCGTGTAACATATCCATATTTAAAAATGATATATTATATATCTTTTGAAGAACGCCTAGCTTATCATACTTGCAAAATAGTTCCAACCTTTTGATTCAGATAATAATGGCACATGGGTAAATTGTGCAGCCAGCATTGATCATCGATCAAGTGCATCCTTCTCATCTGCCTTAGCAGGTCACTCAAATTTATAGCCTACTCGTGTTAAACTATCTGCTAGGCATATCAGAGTAATAGAAATTTCTGCTGCTCCCTGAGTTGTGCGGAGCGGCAATTTGCACCTAAATTTTATCAGACAGACAATTTGTTTTACAATCAAGCCGCGTAATACAATGACGACGATACAAAACTCAACTCACTACGCAACCATGTAAACAATATCCCACAAAAACAATTCTTGTAAAAAAAAAAAAAAAAGGCCGTCTCGTGTTGGTGTAGTGGCAAAAAGTTATGAGATCTTCTTCTGAGCCAAGATCGTTTATTTAGAAATGAAAAAATTATGGTCACTTGGCCATTATGCGCGTCATATTTTAATTAACGTATATAAATACCTTAAATGTGTTGTTTTATAAATACGTAAAAGTCAAGATTTCCCTCGCTCTTTTTCGAATTTCACAAGTGTATATTATGCCCTTAATTTCAGAAAAAATTATGACGTGCATATTGGCCATGTCATCAGACTTTTTTTTTATCCTAAATAAATGATCTGATGATACCGAGAGAAACCATTCAGTTTCACAAGTGAAGTGAATACACACTGTAAAGTGGCTCAGAAGAAGATCTCATAACTTTTCACAAAACGAACACAGGGTTGGGCCTATTTTTACAAAAATTGTTTTTGTGGGATCTCATTTCTTTTTGTAAGTTTATCGCTTATCCTGAATCACCTCTCAAATTTAATTATTCCAATTGAAAAAAGCTGAATAAGAACATTTCAGAATTGAAGACATCAATATACGTTACCAATAATACCCCACTCTCTGAAAACAATGGTGTGCGCCTTAGCCGAGCAATGCAGATTGCCGCTGGTTTAACTACCACCATAAATAAATATACTAGTAACTTCCAAATCTAATGCATAGGAACAAAGAAAGATATTAGTTAAACTTGCTGAACTCTATGCATTAAAAAATTCTCAGACATATTGCTTCTTCCGGAGTAAAGCAATTAAGCCGCAAATATGTGCCAGAATTTTTCATGTTTGGGGAAAAGCTCCAAATATCAGACTTTTCTTATGATTTAGGGATCAAACAATATATGTGTGATTTCTAACATTACTGGAATTTTCATACTTCACTATGTCGTGGAGTCGTGGTCTAAATAAAAATTTTGATTTCAGTAACTTCCAAAGTAAGAAAATGAAATAACGAAGTAAAATTTAAAATTTAACGCATTAGTTAAACTTACTTGTAGTAAGTTCACTCTATGAAAATGTGAGGTACATAAAGTTATTATGGTAGAAAGCTATTTCACGTTAAGGGTAGGTAAGGGGTAGATATATGGAAATTTACGAGTTTCAGACTTTTCTTATAGTATGGGGGAAAAATGTTATCTGTGTACCAAATTTATGCTTTCTACGGCTACGGGAAGTATCTTAGAGATTTGACTATCATCAGTCAGTCAGTGAGTGACAAAATCGCTGAAGTTTGCATCGGAATAGCATCCGAACGAAAAACAGTAACGAAATAAAATTTAGTAAGTTTGCTAATATTGCTGATATCTATACATAACAGAAATTTGATATAAGTAGCATGAATATGAACGAATAAATTGAGGTTCAAAAATGGACCGAGAAAAGGGTAGGCAGTGCCGCCGTTGACTCGACTTGGTGGGTGCACCGCCGTGCACAAAAATCCTCCTACCAGTTGCCTCAAGTCTCTGAAACCAACACGAAACAACTAACAAAGCCATGATTTCAAAATCAAAGAAGAATGACGCCAAATATGGAAAGCTGCAGCGATTAACCACCGATGAATTAAAGACCTAATGCTAAGTCTTAAAAAATTAAGAAGTGAACACGCCAGATGTTGTGCGATGTTACATAAATGGGGACTTCACAACTCCGCACCTTCTATTAGGGAGTTGTGGTACCCTCACATCACACACAAGCTGTGTCAGTGGTGAAGGTCGGGTTAAGGGCTTTTGAAAATCTGTTGCTGTTCCGCATGACTCTTTATTTCAACTGAAAGTAAGTAATTTTCATGATTTTAGTTTTTAAAATACCTTGAAATTATACAGTATGTCACAACCTTTTGATTTAAACATAACTTAGGAAGTGAGTAACGACGAAAACTTTAGTTTTAGAGTTGTTTAGGACTAAATGCATCTTGGTACATAGGTTATGATTGAGTTTGCGTCCATCATGTTTGATGACGCGCTATGGCTGTCCTTCCTGGTCGATCGGGAGAGACGGCCACATCAGTATCGGGATAGATGGCCATCCCATAAACATGTTATGTATTAAATTTTGACGGTATCATTATTTTTTTTACAGATGCCAAATAAATACATTCGAAAAGCCGGCTCTGTCAGAGGATCATGGGAAGACGAAGATCTTAAAAATGCTATTAATAAAGTAAACAGTGATGGTTATTCCGTGAGGAAAGCTTCCATGGAGTTTAATATTCCAAGGAAAACTCTTGAGAGAAAATTAAAGACTGGCTGTGACTCCAAATTTCCAGTGGGTCCTAGTCCTTGTTTGGGTACAGATAATGAGTTACGATTGGTCCACCACATAAAAAAAATGCAGGCACATGGGTTTCCCTTAACGAGGGACTGTGTACGAAGTCTAGCCTATGGTTTTGCTGTTCAGCTTGGTCTGTAACATAAATTTAATAAAGAAAAAGGAAAAGCAGGTTACTATTGGTTACAAATGTTCTTATGTCGACATCCAGATCTAAGTGTGCGAAAATCTGAAGGCGCATCTTTGGCCAAAGTCCATGGAATGAATCGTGATGAAGTCAAGGAATATTTTAACCTACTTTCATCTCTAATGGAAGAAAATTATTTGCTGAATAAACCTAGAAGTATATTTAACATGAATGAGTCAAAGGAAAATATTAATAAGCTAAAATTTAAACTTAATCAAAAAGAAAAAAAACTAGTGAAAAAGAAGGTTAAAGAAACTTCAGACAGTTCAGACTTATCAAATAAAGTTCGGTTCAAGGAAGACTCAACTGACGGACTTTTTGAAGAAGAGGAGGAAGAGTGCGTTGGATGCGGGTAAGACTACTCAAAAACAGATAAAACCTATGACTGGATTCAGTGTGTCAGGTGTAAGCGTTGGCTACACGAAACCTGCACATCATATGTTGATGTGTGCCATCGATTTGGTAATGTAATTTTAAAGAAATAAATCGAACCTTACAAAGTAAACATTTGTTCTTATAAATTTTGGATTAGTTCTAAATTTAACTAACTGAATAATTGAGGTGATTTCTCATTATTTTTTATATAAAACTAGTATGTTTCAACGACATAATAAAAATTCAAGAATTGTAAAATGCTTTTTACAAATGAGGTTCTGTTTAAGTTATAATTTAACTACAATTAATATCTTTATAAAATATTTTTTACTTCAAGGTAGTCAATAAAACACGTTTAAAGTGTTAAATTTAAAAAAAAAAAAAATTAAAATTAATTATCTCTTTGATTTTAAAGTGTTTTGTCCGATGGCCATCTCTCCCTTATATGTCTGGCTATCTAACCCTAACACTCGGGTGAGATGGCCAAGTGTTACATATTTTTTAAAGAATTTTTAGCTTGTATGATATTTGGTATATCTTTGTAAACAAAGTCAACTTTTATTTTTTTATGGTGGATGAACAGATAAAGCTGTCATTTGGGAGAACGCGAGTTCAATTTGAAATCCTGAAAGCACTTCAGACGAATGCTGGGATGGTTCGTTCAATAAAACTATTCCTACCCATTCCTTGCCCAGTCCTCTCACACCTCTTAACTATCTCTGTGTTGACAACGCGGAAGTCCACAGACGAAGACAAAAAAAGACGCTTATCTCACTGTATACGTTCTTATTTCCTTAGTTTTATTGAGATTATTGAGCATAAATGGTATTTCACTTGGAATCTGCGACGTTATAGTTCACTTCTATCCTGACGTATATAATCTCAATCCCTACTTCATCCGGAACAGTTCTTACGATGTTTACTTGACTATACTTAATCAATAAATAAAGATAGTCGACTTTATTGTGCTCTAGCGTCGTATCAGAGTATATATTGTCCATTTCTTTTCTTCTATTCAGAATACATTAATTACAGATTCACAAGACAAATACAACATAGAACTAAAATTATCCGTATCGTAGACCGAAATCCAATCAGTGAACTTTTCAACGAAACACCAATGAGCTACCGTGACACCCAACAAGAAGACGCACCGAAAGCTAAGAGTATTGTAACCCCTTCGTGATATTGGAGGCAATGTCTTCGGACAAATACTCCACCCCCCACCTGCCTGAAACTGAAGGCAGTGAAGGTGCCATGTGTGTGAGCTACCGTCGCAAGCGTACAATATCGTTTATGACATCTGCCCTACATTATTCTGTCCAGCAGCTAGTACACCTTCACACGCCAAGGTCGAAGGGAAGGAAAGGCACATTTGTATCAGCTAACAGAGTAAACAACTGACACCTAAATCTCGTCCTCAAGATAACGTCACCAAGTCCGCTGATCTCCAACGGAGGGACCAAGCCGTTTCTCAGTTGTAAAACTACAACCCAGCGACAAAGAGCCATCAACAAACCAGGAACAGTCTCAACCAACAGTAATGTGCGTATTATGTGATCGAGAATGGAACATAATTACTACCTAGAAATTAAAAAATTATATAAGATGTAAAAAAAAACATCCTTGTTGCTTGTACATCTGCCTTTTGTGCTGTGCACTAACATGTATTGTCAAAAACGTTTCAGTCACATTTTGGCTTATTGCATTTTACACATCTAATTACAGCTATCAAAATCGAAAAAAATAACAACGATGGTAAAGTGTTTGTAAAACGCTTTCTTTCAATTTTTATGCGTATGTTTCGTTTACAGTAGGTACAAGTGACCATAATAATACAGCCAGTTGAATTCTCTTGAGTAATTTGAAACTCATGGCTTTCAAAATCAGGAAATAATTCCAACAGATTCGTACACTGACTTTGAAAGAAGAAGTTTTAAATAAAAAATTAAACTTCTTAGGAATACTATGTGATCTGAATAACCTTTTTTTTTCGGCTAAAGAAGAAATTTATGGGGACGATAAGAAATTATTACTTTGGTTTCAGTCATACACGACTGGTTGTAAAAATTGTAACATCCAGAGAGAATGGTCTGAATCACTCCAAAATGTGTAGAACGGTGCAGCCATGATAAGTGATTAAGATTGCAGAGAAATGGCGTGCACTTAGGTAGAACAGCGCTCTCTTTTGTATGACTGGAAAGTTAGGGTTACGCCACACTCAGTCCGTCAAACGAAGTGGAAACGTGCAACCAAGTATCGGTATGCCTCTTCGACGCAATGTCAGCATATATGTCAGTTCGAACGTAGTAAAATTATCGTGGTTTTTTGTACCGTGACACTACGGCTCGCACAAGGCATTCGGTTGTGACAGTGATGCGTGTTTGGAACCAGTAGATAGAAGAAGGTCGTACACAGACAATTGTGGGTACTGAACCTGCAACAATGTGTTATGTGATCACGGCGTGGTATGACAGCTGTCTCCTCCGCATGGCTGTAACCGACACAACAGCTTCGTCCGATGGGTAGACTCGACGATAGTTCACAGCAACGGGTGTGGGACATGTCTGCATCGACTGTTCGACGCCATCTGCTGAGGGCTGGACTGTTGCCGCGCATACTATTGCTTGGCTTCCATTCACCAGAAACCACCAACGCTTCTATTTGTTGGAGGCTACCATGATGAACGCAATCGAGCAGAATTAATTGTTGAGCAGCATAGTGGACAACCGCCAAGTGTGATGTTTTGGAGCGCCAATTGTTATAACATGCGGTCTCGCTTCGTACATACTGAGAGCAACCTGAACAGCAACCGTTATGTCAAAGAGGGTTTAATCAGAGGCGCTGCCCCAACTACAGGCAGCCCCACATGGTCATATTTCACCAGAACAAGTATATAGTGAGGAATGTGCAATCTTTCTTCGAAGAACAACAGGTATCCCGTTCCTCTTTCAGCTGGGTCAGTGTATTGTTGTTTTCTGTAGTAGTTTAACAAATTTTATCAGTTCCGAAATGTGAGGCAGGATGTATATTAATTAGTTTCATAAGTAATATTTACTGTGGCCTTTTTTGTGCATTCTTTGATAATGTTTAGGAACTGGTCTATATGTCTCTCGACTTGTCTCTTAGTTTCCAGTGCGGACTGCCATATAATGTGGTGGTTTGCTAATTCTTGGTATTTTCTCCAGTTAGTGGTTAGAGAGCACTTTTTACTCTCTGGTCGGCGCACGGTTGCATCATTATATAATACCACTGGGTTGTGGTCAGAATCAAGGTAATTAAATATAATGGATGCAACAGACCAGGTGATATTTTTTAACACAAAAATGTCCAAGATATCAGGCCTGAGTCCGGAGTCCCTGTGATTGTGCGAGGGTTCATCAGGCGTCACTACAGTCACCTCTTTGAGACAAAATCGTGAAGGACACGGCCGCTTGAGTTCGCAACCCCACAATAGCGATTTGGCCCTTAAGTCACCCCCGAGGATTATTCTGTCGGCTGTGGTCAGTGCAACCAGGTCAGGCTCCGGTATTTTAAGGCCTGGTGTATGATTTATTTCGACCTCAACAGCCGTGGCTTCAACACGCTCGAGCGCAGGTAAATCAATTGGTCTATGTGCAAGGCGGTTTTTTAAGAGTAATGCCATAGCTCCCCCTGGCTGGTTCGGTCTATCGGTCCTGTACAGTGTGTAATTGCGTACTTGGAAACGCTGACCTGCGTACAAGTGTGGTTCACTTATTAGAACGATATCTATGCTATGCTCTTCAGGAAATAGTTCTAATGATTGTTTTTTTTATATAAATTGCAGTCGGCATTCCAGTTCCTGACAATTATGGATTGCAATTTATTTCTCGCCATCAAAGTAGCTCGAGAAACTATTAATGACAGCGAGTATTTTAGATTCGGCGTGTGGTGCTTTTTTTAAAAAACAAAATAATGTGGTTTTAATTGATGTTATTAGCTTACTCTCTACGAACCCCTTGTATCTCGACTTCATAGTAAAACCACAGTTTAAGACATATTATCAGCAAAACGAACCTTAGAAATCTGCAGGATTATTTGGCAAATTGTGATGGAATCTTGTATGCGTAGGTTCAATAAAATTTATTTTATATTTGGGAACATCATATTGAATTAATAGAAACAGCTCAAATGGCTGTAAATTACCTAAGACTTAAAATATTTTTAATTAGAATTTTCCTGCGATTTCTTGCTCTTTTACTCGTCAGGTCTGTTGGTGAACCAAAGAAACTGAGTATATACATATATACTGTTTTTGATGGATTTATAAATTATTTTTATTTTAGACAAACGTGTATACCTACACAGACGGAAAAAAAAATCCCAACACCAAGAAAAAATTATTGTAGAGTAATGAAATTTGGACAATGCATTTGTCAAGTTAACATGTTTAATTGATTAAATTTTCAAGATCACAGGTTAATTTAAGCTCAAGAAAATGCATTTCAAATGTGAAATACTGTTAAATTAATAGCCGGTGTAACCTCCAGAATTTTGAATGCAAGCCTGCAAACGTGAATGCATTGTGTCATACAGGTTTCGAATGTCACTTTGTGGTATGGAGTTCCATGCTTGTTGTACTTGTGCTGTCAATACTGGGACGGTCAGTGCTGGCTGTGGATGATGCTGGAGTTGTCGTCCAATGATATCCCATACGTGTTCAATTGGAGACAGATCTGGTGATCTCGCAGGCCAAGGTAACATGTCGACACTCTGTAGAGCACGTTGCGAGACAACAGCGGTATGAGGGCGAGCGTTATCCTGTTGAAAAACTCCCCCTTGAATGCTGTTCATGAATGGCAGCACTACAGGTTGAATTACCAGACTGACGTACAAATTTGCAGTCAGTGTGTTTGGTATAACCACAAGAGTGCTCCTGCTGTCATAGGAAATTGCTCCCCAGACCATGACTCCAGGTGTAGGTCCAGTGTGTCTAGGCCGCAGACAGTTTGGTTGCAGGCGTTCCCCTGGCCTCCTTCTGACCAACACTGGAGATCTGTTGTGTTTTCTGATGAAAGCAGGTTCTGCCTTGGTGCCAGTGATGGCCGAGTGTTGGTCAGAAGGAGGCCAGGGGAACGCCTGCAACCAAACTGTCTGCGGCCTAGACACACTGGACCTACACCTGGAGTCATGGTCTGGGGAGCAATTTCCTATGACAGCAGGAGCACTCTTGTGGTTATACCAAACACACTGACTGCAAATTTGTACGTCAGTCTGGTAATTCAACCTGTAGTGCTGCCATTCATGAACAGCATTCAAGGGGGAGTTTTTCAACAGGATAACGCTCGCCCTCATACCGCTGTTGTCTCGCAACGTGCTCTACAGAGTGTCGACATGTTACCTTGGCCTGCGAGATCACCAGATCTGTCTCCAATTGAACACGTATGGGATATCATTGGACGACAACTCCAGCATCATCCACAGCCAGCACTGACCGTCCCAGTATTGACAGCACAAGTACAACAAGCATGGAACTCCATACCACAAAGTGACATTCGAAACCTGTATGACACAATGCATTCACGTTTGCAGGCTTGCATTCAAAATTCTGGAGGTTACACCGGCTATTAATTTAACAGTATTTCACATTTGAAATGCATTTTCTTGAGCTTAAATTAACCTGTGATCTTGAAAATTTAATCAATTAAACATGTTAACTTGACAAATGCATTGTCCAAATTTCATTACTCTACAATAATTTTTTCTTGGTGTTGGGATTTTTTTTTCCGTCTGTGTACTTCACGTTTCAGTTATTGTCATAAAGATCAGGTTCGAACCTGTACCATAATAAACAATACTGCATTATGTTAATTTATGTATTATACGAGCAAAGTAAAACATAAACTGTGAGCCTGATCCACTTATTTAAGTTATGTGGTGGCTTGGCAGAATGAGGTTTGTTTCTACTACCTATATACGTATATTAACAGAGTGAGAAACTTGAATATTTAATGAGACAAGAATCTCAGTACAGTAATATTCGATTTAAAGTTAACGTTAATGGCAACCTGCTGCTAACCAATAACAACGAACACAAAACTACTTGACACAGTATCCAGAAACTTTTCATGGAGTCCAGAGCCACTCTTGAAGCTAGAAGAGGCATCCTCTGACTGAAGCAAAGATAGATTCTTGTAAAACGAAGGCCGTCTCAATTCTCTGCCCTCTAATTTTATTTTATTTAATTGCAATGAAGCGCTCGCTCCGGTGGCAATTTCCATACACACACATTTCTCCCCTTTCATATACCCACCTACTATTGTCTTCTACAAATTTCAACTTAAAATTGTTCCAACGTTTTTGATGAATTATTCATCGATTCTCTTGGTAACTTATTCCAATCCCTGATCCCCTTACCAACGAAAGAAAATCTTCCCACACCCTTGCTGTGGTCATGGTCATCCTGTCCCTTCCTTATCTTTAATTCTTACACCAATATCTTTCCACCAATGTATGAAATTGTATTCTCCCATGACTCTCTTCACCCTCCTATCTTCAAAAGAATCCTATTTAAGCTCTTTTGTCATATCGATTACTGATTGTGTTCTACGGTAATTTCCAGAGACAAATCTAGCAGCCATTATTTGCACCCCCTCCAACTCCTGTATTTGAAACTCAAAATGTGGGTCCCATACTACACCACCATATTCAAGCAATGTTCTGATCAAAGTTTTGTAACCCAATTCCTTTTCTTCTCTCGTACATTCTCCGGTCACTCTCTCAAACAAGTGAAGGGTTTTGAAGGCTTTTCCTACTACCTGTCCAATGAGTCCAGTGCAGTTGGCCTTGTTATCAATTGTTATGCGAAGATATTTGCATTTAAAGTCTTCAAAAAGCAATTCTTTTCCCTCCTTGCAGTCACAATCAATCTTTAGTTTTTTTATCTGTGTGTCTAATACCTTGACTCTTCTTTGTATTTATCTTTATCCCTTATTTACCAACCAAGCTACGTATCCTGTCCAGATCAGCCTGTAGCTGTTGACAGTCCTGTACTGTTTTTATCATTTTATATAGCATTATTTCATCTGCAAACAACCTAACTTCTGATAGGAAACCATCAACACAATCATTCACTAAAATAATGAATAGCAATGGTGCCAATACGCTACACTGCAGCACTCCCATTTTTACTTCCACCTATTTTTCTACTGCATTTCCTACCCTAACTTTTAGCTTTTTACCTTTTAAATATTCCTCTACCCAGAAAATCACTTTCTCATCCACTCCAATAGTTTTTACTTTATTTTCCATTATTTTATGTTTCACTCTGTCAAAGGCTTTTGAAAGGTCTACTGCAACACCATCGATACGGCCTTTCTTAACAATTTTATCCGGAATATCCTGCTAACTGAGATTCGCATGAATATCCTTGCCTAAAGCCATGTTGCCGACTTGAAAACCACTTATACTCCTCACATATATTTCTCATATGGTTGCATATCAATCTCTCCATTAATTTACCTACCACTGCAGTCAAACTACTTGGCCAATAATTTTATACTCTATTTCTCACCCCTCCTTTGTATACCAGTACTATACTACTATCGCACTTTTCCAATTTTGGTGAGCAGCAAGTATCCAGACTCAATTTAAATATTATTTCCAGATAAGGTAAAATATCACATCCTGCTATTATTATTATTATCATCACTCTGCGATTCACTAAAAGTGTGTTGCGGAGGGTGCGTTGCACCTGTCGTAAAGGGTAATGGTTTGGAGGGGATATACGGGATATGGCAGGAGGGACCCATGGGCTATTGTGAGGAACCATCCCAGCATTCGCCTGGAGTGATCCGGGAAAACCATGTAAACCCCAGATCAGGATGGCCGGAGTTCTTTATCGAAAGCTACTCCTGTAGGATTTTAAGTTTCCTCGCCCGGTAAATCCTATCTATTTAATTCCCTAATCGGTCGTGGAAAAAATGTGTACAGAAATGAATCGGTTCTGGTCCTGATTTCTCTTATCCTATTTTCACGGTCATTCCCAGAAATTTGCAATATTTTCTTGCTGTTATTCCGAAATAGTCTGTCGAGAATTTTTCACTTAGCTTCTGTCGAGAGCAGTGCCTTCGGTGGACCAGGTCTTCCCAACCTAACTCCTTCAACATCGCATTTACTCTTTCCCTCCAAATATATATACCTGTTACGAAACGGACGACTCTTCTTTGGACCTTCTCTAATGCCTCACTTAACCCCTATTGATGGGGACCCCATACAGAACAACAATATTCTAAGTGAGGACGCGCTAGTGATTTGTATGCAATCAATTTAACTCCCGGAGTGCAGTGTTTTAAATTACGACCTAGAAATCGGAGCTTACGATTTGCTTGTTGAAAATATCTGCAATAATATTATCTACAGCAGCCCCTTTACGTTTTTTTCATCTTTCTTAGTTCCTTCTTGATATACTCAGAATGAATTTCAAATTTTTTGGTCTGCTCATACTAATTATGTTGTTAAGCTCGTTTTCTGATTCACACACTCCCATTTCTGATTCATTGTCCCTAATGGTCTCACTAATGCAGTTACTTAAAATCTCTGCCTTTTTAAAATCCTCAGTAACCTCTTCTCCGTCCTTATCTATAATTGTCTCAACACCCTCCTTTCTCCTCAGTTTTCTGACGTAGCCATAGCAATTTCCAGATGCATCGGGCAGTGGTCTCCCTGCGCCTATAATCTCGTATTATTCAGAAACACATCTTTATCCACGTTCTTAGCTATTATTAATTTCTTGTTTGGTTGTTTCAAATATTCCCTATTTCTCTGCTACCGACAGTGGTGATGTAACGGTTAGCGTTCTGGCCTCGCATTCGGGAGGACGACGGTTCGAATCACCGTCCGGGTATACAAATTTGGGTTTTCCATGGTTTCCCAAATCACTCCAAGCAAATGCCGGGATGCTTCCTTCAAAAGGCCATGGCCGAATTCCTTCCCATTCATTGCCCCCAATCCCCTTTCCCGTCTCTAAAGACCTCGCTGTTAAGATACGTTAAGCAGATAAAAAAAATACCTCTCTGCTGTCTCTTAACTCTGTTATGTTCTCTTCTTACCAACCTCTTTAACCTCCTCACCTCTCTATTACAGTACACAGGTTCTCTCCTTCACTTTATTTTCTGTTTTAGAATAAATTTATCTTCCCAATTTCTTATAATCTCCTTGAACTATTCTCACCATGACTCTACTGTACTTGTACCTTCCTTCTTTTTGCTGAAACATTCCCTGAAATATCTCTTCAAGTTCAAAATCTGTGCTTTTATAATCATACCTATTTCCCCCTTCAATTTTGGCTACTGGTTTATTGAATCCTCTAATATTCATCAGAACTAGTTCGTGATCACTTCAGTTACTAGACATCCCACAAGGTTATCGTATGGCCTTATTAGGAAGATATCCAACATGTTTTGTCTCCTAGCGTTCTGCTCTAAGACTTGTGTAGATCCTCCTTCCCTTATTCAGGTATTTGAAAATCTCTGTTCCCTTGTATTATTAATCTTATTTCCTACCCAGTTAACACCTGGCATATTTAAATCCCCACAATAATGACCAATCTATTCTCACCTCTGAAAACTGAATATGAATTTAATTTATCCCCAAGAATCAGTTATTCTTCCACTGCGGTAAGCAACAATACCCTGATTTTTCTTTTTCATTACCGCAGAAATCTACCCCAAGTAACTCATGGTAATTATCTATGAACACCAGTGAACTGTTATAGCTTGCCTAACCAGTATGAAAACTCCTATACCAACTGCTCCTCTATCTCTGTGGTACAATCTGTAACCGTCGAGAAAAATATCATTGTCTATTTCTTCTTCTTTTAACCAGGATTCTACACCTATTATTACTTGTGGTTCGATTTGTAAATTTTATTAATTTGTTCATTATACTCCTACAGTTTTCCCGTAACACCCTTATTACTGGCTTTATATTTTCAGCATTAACTTTCTCTTTCCCAGTTCTACACAGTAACTTATTGTTTCAGTGGCTTCATCGATTTCATTAGAATTTGTGATTTTTTCCATCGTGGATTTACAATTAGTATCATTTTGATCATCTATTTCCATCCCCTCACCAGCAGACTTAAAAAGGCAGTCCGACTTCTCCGTCCATTTATGTACTTCCAGACACCGACTCGAGTCATTCTGAGATCACGTCGTTAGTTATTAAGGATCTGAAAAAGATGGAGTTTTTAAAAAAAAAAAAAAATCTGATATGTGGCTTTTAGCGTTATGCAAGAGCATGAGGGATAACTTTAGAGCAAGAGCTTCTAAACATAGCTGGAAATGAGCAGATAATAATACCAGTAACATATGCTGAGAATGTTATTAGGAAATTAAATAGGTAAACAAGTGTAACGGATACAATAACGATAGTTTGTTAAAGGTATATGGACATAACTTCGTCCTACAAGTAGAAATATTATTTAGATTATGTTTGAAGATAATAAAGGACCGAAAATGCCTAGTTACAAACATGATTAGTTTGACCTCATTGGTCCAAGCACATTAGGAATATCTGTATGGTAAGAACGTGATTTGAAAATCAGCGACATGGGTGTAGGTAAATTTATTCATGCGAATCTCCGTTAGTGTGTTATACTCAAGATATTTCAGATTAAATTGAAAAACAAAGCCAACTTAACACCATTTCTAGTTTCTCTCTAAGGGATCTGATATAGTAAGCCACAGAATTGTGGAAAATAAGGTTATAATCATTGGGGTAAATCAGAATTTAACTTCAGAGGTATATGGATACAGTGAGATAAGGCAAGATAGACAGTATCAAATCAGGTGAGTGAGAATAGCTGTGCTACAGAGTAATGTATGAAAATCACTGATGTTAAATACTGCGGTGAATAATTGTGTTGCTGCTGTACTGTCAGAAGTTGTTCGTGGATGATGAAATAATGTAAAATGCTATTTTTTTTTTATTTTTTTTTTAAGTTTTTAACTGCTGTCGATGGATCTGGATAATTTATTTAGTTGAGTAGGTTAACATGGAATGGAAATAAATGCCAAAAAAAAGCAGTCCGCTTGTAAGGAACACGGAAAAAAATAAAGGTTTGGTATGATTGTACAGTGGCAAGACGCATTGGACATTTAGTAGGAACAGAGCATAGTGGTTGAGAATATAATAGGAACAGAGCTTCGTGTATGAGAAGTTAACACTCTAGCCTCGCATTCTGGAGGACGCCGGATCGAGCCCCCGTCCGGGCATCCAGATTTGGGTTTTCCATGGTTTCCCCCAAATCACTCCAGGCTAATGCCTGGATGCTTCCTTCAAAAGGCCATGCCCGAAATCTTCCCCGTTCTTTGTCCCCAATCCCATCCCGCCTCTAATGACCTCGACGTTGACGAGGCGTAAAGCCAAAGGTAATCTATATATATATATATATATATATATATCAGACCCTTGCTTGGTTATGTTGAGGTAGTAGGCGACACACATTTTCACAGTCACGTATAGCCGTTGTAGGCGGTGTAAGAGAGGATAGATATATTTGTTTGCTGAAATTACTCATAAGTAACTCATATAGTAAAGGAAATGGGCTGGTAATAGTATGTAGGATGGAAGAGATGGTCATGACCATAAATCAGCAATTCGTTACAAACACAAGGAGTGGAATAAATTATGTGTGATTTACATGAACAATTTACCTGAAACACTGAAATAATTGGAGTAAATATATAAGTGTAACACAAAAGTAAGAGGTAGAGGAATTGCAACCACAGTACACGCTCTGTTGCGAGTAGTAATAATTACAGGCTAGTTAGCCACAAATAATATTTCTTAATTTCGACTTCACGATACCGCCAGAACTATTTTCTTTTGCCCAACAGATTTGGGCAAACATAGTGTGGTGATTCTAAATGACAGCCGAAATACAGATCGGAAAATTCTGCAACATATGTCGTTTTTCGTATCTACCAATAATGATATAATATTACAATACAATACATTCATTTTCCATAAATCAAATATAAGTGATTGGTTCCGTGGAATTTGGAAAGTTGTTAATTTGTAGGTAAACTATTGCTTTTTTTGTGCTGCCGTCACATTTTAAACTGCTTTGATGCAATCCTCCATCCCTTCCTATCTTGTGCTAACCACTTCATCTCTACATAGGCTATCCCTTACAACTCAAGTGCTCAATTATCTGCTCCATATATTCTAGCCTCTGTCTTCCTCTACAGTTCTTACCTTCGACTGTTCCCCCCACTAACAAATTAACCAATCCTGAATGTTTCAAAATATGACCTATCTTTTTACTGTAAGTTTCTTCCAGAAACTTCTTTCCTCATTCATCATTTCCAAAACTCGTTCATTTCATATTTTGTCTGCCCAATTAGGTAATTTTCAGCATTCTTCTGAAGCACCGCGTTTCAAATGCTTCAATTTCCTTTCTTTCCAGTATTCCTAAAGTCCATGCTTCGCTCTAATAAAGTTCTGTGTTCCACATATAGAGTTTTAAAAAGTTCTTTCTAAGTTCTAGATTAACGTTTGAGATTAAAAGATTTTTCTTTTCATGAAGGCTCCTATTGCTTGTGCTATTCTGCTTTTAACATCATTCCTGCTTCGGCCGTCGGTTGTGATTTTGCTTCCCAAGTAGCAGAATCCTATTTTAAAATGTTTTTATGAACTCGCTTTGGGCTTTGTCTGTCCGGGTGCAGTTTAGTAATTGATTTTAAACTAACGTCTGGATGAGTTAGAGGCTTGAAATTCTGACCATAGCTCAGAACTGAAAATGTGAAAAAATTGGATAAGTTGTGCTGAAAACTGGAAAAGTCGGAAAAAACTGAAAGTACCCTTTTCTATGGACTGATTTGGCTAATTTTTTTAAATGTTCGTAATAGTTGGAATAAGGTATTAGTTGATGAAAAATTAGAAAATTTGCCCGGAAAATTGGAAAATTCGAAGGAAACGGAAAGTACTCTTTTCTATGGAGCGATCTGACTTTTTTTAAATGTTCGTAACAGTTGGAATAAGGTTTTTAGTTAATGAAAAATTGGAAAAGTTGCACCGGAAAATTGGAAAATTTCGAGGAAACTGAAAGTTTTTTCTATGTACCGATTTGGCTATTTTTTAAAAAAAAAAAATGTTCGTAATGGTGCGAATAAGGATTTTAATTGATGAAAAATTGGAAAAGTTTCCCTTGGAAAATTCGGAGAAAACTGAAAATCTTTTTTTTTCTGTGTATCAATTTGGCTAATTATTTTAAATGTTCATAATAGTCCGAATAAGGTTTTTATAGAAAGAAAAATTGCATAAGTTGCCTGGAAAATTCTGTAAAAACTAACTCGCTTTATGCTTTGCCTGTCCGACAGAAACAGTCGTCGCGTTGCCGCAGCTTGATTCAAAGAGTATACAGAGCAGTCAGCTGCTTTATTTTGATTTCTCTATCTATGCAGTATTAAAATTAAAGAAAACCCACTAAATAAAAGGTGCAGTTGTAAGTTGCCTGGAAATTCGGGAAAAACTAACCCGCTTTGGGCTTTGCCTGTCCGGCAAGGAACAGTCGTCGCGTTGCCGCAGCTTGATTCAAAGAGTATACAGAGCAGTCAACTGTTTTATTTTGATTTCTCTATGTAGTATTAAAATTAAAGAAAACCCATTGAATTAACGGTGCAGTTGTAGGATCAGTCATTACGATATTATTTAGTGTTCAGTTAATTTTTATTACTCAAGACGAGAGGAGAGAGAGAATTCGTAGATTGGCTCTCATGAACGAAGCATCGTTTTTTGCTTTGGCTGACTGTGCTTTCTCATCGCTTTGGTGCACTGGCTTACTGCGTGCTGGATTTACCGCTTGCTACGCTACGAGGGACGTCGCTACAAGCGCTGCAAGACGCTACAAAGCAAATATTGTCGTCGGACGGCTAGGTAGACCGACTATAGACAGACTAAAAATTCCACCGAGGAGCTAGGGATTTACCGCCTCACGGCCTGCTCTTCGAGCAGAACCCCCAGGCGTGCTGTGTAGGGTTGCATCTGGCCCTGATACCTACCGGTGCCAAATAAAGGCCAGTGTAACACTCCCAAACTGGCAGACTGACGAAATTCGGACCGCCCTGTAGTAGTACAATCCGCAGCGGCCCTAATATGGGGTCCCGCAGCCATAAGAGAAAGTCCTCACAGACAACACCTACACAGACTCAGAAAACCACGGAACATACACAACACGTCATGCTGCCGGAAGGGTCATGTCTTGGATTACCACCAAGTGACAATGATTTTGACTCTGATTCACAAGACGTGAATAATACAACAATCACAAACTTAGTAAATATACCAACTGCAAATCGCTATGCGCCTCTTGACACTGCTCCAGAATATGTACCACCCCCACCACCACCCCAAACACGACGAGTTAGGGTTCCTCCTATCTTCTGTTATCAAACCACAGGTTACTTGGCGTTCGTCAAGGAAATAGAGAGGGGACTTACAGGTGATCTCCACACAGCATACCGTGGAAATTCCATTAAGTATCAGGCCTCAAATTTGAAAGACTTTAAATTCATTCTCCAAGCTCTCAACATACGAAATTTTCAATATCATACCTATGAAGCAGACCCCCTAAAAATCATGAAAGTAGTAATTGGGGACCTGCCGACAGACATTTCCCGTGAAGATTTACACGACGATCTCATTGCAAAAAAGCTACCAGTCCATGATGTACACCAGATGACGTCTGCCACCCCAGACGGCACTAGAAAACCTCTGCCTCTATTCCTTATACAACTCTACCACTCACCTGAAGCGATGGAAATTTACAATACTCAGTACATCCTTCGTCTGAAGGTGCGAGTTGAGGCTTATAGGGAACCGAGCGGACCGATTCAATGTCATTCTTGCCAAAATTTCGGTCACGGATCGAAAAATTGCCACATTTCGCCACGCTGCGTTAAGTGCGGGGGAGGGCATCTCACAAAAACTTGCCCAAAAAAGCCGGAGGAGCCCCCGAAGTGCGCAAAACTGTAACGGGTCGCACCCCGCCTCATACAAAAAGTGCCCCACAAACCAAGAGATCCTCAAGAAATGACTAAAGCTTAAAAAAAGCCAGGGAGGAAAGAAAAGAAAGCAGAAGGAAGATGAAAAGTCATCTGACTCTGATACTCAAAAAAATCCAACAAACCAACAAGCCAGCTCTGAGCAGCAATCTTCGACTGCAAATACCGCAGAGCCACAAGAAGACAATACCACTAATGGCAACAATAGCGGCAACAACAGTACCGCTACCCCACCTGCAGAAGGAGAAACAAACTCCTCATCACAAGACTCTCCAAACAATTCACCATTATCAGACCTGAAAGAAATCCTCAACTTTTGCAAAGGACTACTCCAAACCTTCACCATCACAATCCAGGACTTCAAAAAGCCCCTAATGCAGAAGCTAAAATCTTAGTACTCGTTAGTGCCTTTACCAGCTTCATAGATGGCGCAAAATATGTTGAAACAACTAGCCATTATGACATGGAATGCCGACGGCATTCTCGGACAGAAACACACCTTAGAGGCATTCTTGACGAACATAATATCGATATTGCTCTAATCAGTGAAACTCACCTACAAACGGGGCAGAGGTTTCAGGTGAGAAACTACGCTGTGTACCGAACGGACAGACAAGGTCAAATGGGGGGAGGAACAGCTATCCTCATAAAAAATCACCTAGCACACAGATCAATTGATTCTCCTGCGCTCGAGTGTGTAGAAGCTACAGTTGTTGAGGTCGGAATAAATGGGCAGGCAATTAGATTTGTAGCAGTGTACCACCCACCAGGTCGAAAAATGCCGGAGGCCGACCTGGTAGCACTGACCACAGCCGACAGAATAATCCTCGGGGGCGACTTTAATGCCAAATCTCTAGCATGGGCTGCAACGCTAACAACAGCAGCGGTCGCACCCTCTACCACTATGTCGAAAACAACCCCCAGGTGACTGTAGTGGCGCCTGACGAACCCTCGCATTTTCCCAGGGACTCCAGACTCAGGCCTGATATTCTAGACATTTTTGTGTTCAAAAATATCACCTGGTCTGCTGCATCCACTGTACACAACGACCTGGATTCTGACCACAACCCAGTGGTATTATGTATTGATACAGCTGTATGCCGAACAGAGAGTAAAAAATTCTCTCTAACCACAAACTGGCAAAAATACAAAGACTTAATAAACACACACATCACGGGGCAACCATTCCCAGTAAACAAACAAGACATCGAGAGGCAAATTGGCCATCTCGTAACAACTATTAACGAATGCGCGAAAATGGCTACAACCAAAATTACACATGACCCAAGGAAAAAAGACCTTCCACCGCAAATCTCAGATCTGATTAAATTAAAAAACTTCCACCGCAAACAATGGCAAAAATATCGCGATCCAAACGATCGCCGAACCACAAACAGGTTAGCACACGAAGTCAGGTGGCACTTACAACAACATCGAACTGAATGCTGGGACAACTCTCTCCGACAAGCAGAAAACAAACCTCAACTTTTCTGGCGACTCGTTAAATCGCACAAAGAACAGCCCCAGACGTCCAAGCCACTACACGGGCCAAACGGCATAGTATATACAGCGCGGGAAAGAGCGGAAGCCATGGCTGACACTTTGGAACTCCAGTTCCAAGAACATGTCATTGATGACGAGGATAGCGATATCCACGAGGAAAGAGTGATTAGAGAATTACCTCGAATCTTGAGGCAAAGTTCACGCAACTCTTTCCGTCCTATGGACTCGACCACATTGACTTCAATCATAAGGGCGCTTGGTAACAAAAAATCTCCCGGTCCAGACGGCATCAGAGCCATTTATCTAAAAAGTCTACTACAACCTGCTATAGACCATCTCACTCACATTTATAATTCCTGCCTCAAACTATCCTACTTCCCTTCAGCTTGGAAAACTGCCAAAATCATCACATTCCCTAAACCCAACAAAAATCAGCTCTTTCCACAAAATCATAGGCCCATCTCACTCCTAAACATCCTAGGCAAAATCCTAGAAATTCTCATCAATGAATCTATACAGAAATTCCTCAAAGACACCAACATCATCATTCCTGAACAATTCGGCTTCCGTGCTCAGCACAGTACCACCCACCAAGCAGTCCGACTGGTTAAAAAAATTTGTCGGGAGCGCTCCATCAGGCACCATACAGGCGCTGTATTTCTTGATATTGAAAAAGCTTTTGATCGCGTTTGGCATAGCGGACTTATCTACAAGCTTCACTCTTTTTGCTACCCTGGCTATCTACTACGAATGGTAAACAGCTACCTCCGAAACAGAAATTTTTACGTGGTGGTGGAAGGAGAATAAAGCCAGTTCAAATCAATTGAAGCAGGCGTACCCCAAGGTTCGGTCATAGCACCAATTCTCTACAGCATCTACACCAATGACATCCCACACCAGACAGGAGGAGAAATCGCCCTGTTCGCAGACGACACTGCCATACACAGATCCTGTCGGAGCCAAAAATACATAATAAGAAAACTATCGCAACACCTCCAACTTCTAAAGCAATGGTGCAACAGGTGGAAAATTAAACTAAACACTGACAAATCTCAAGCCATAATGTTTTCTATTAAAAGGGAGCCACCCACCGAACAGGTAACTCTCGACGGCACAGACCTCCCCTGGCGGGACACAGTCAAATACCTAGGCATATGATTTGACAAAAAACTAACGTGGGGTGACCACATTAAAAACGCCTGCAACGCAAGTAAGGCACGCCTCTTCAAATTATATCCTCTCCTCAAGGGGAATGGACTAACCACCAAAACAAAACTTCAGATCTACAAAGTGGTCGTCAGGCCTGCGATGTTGTATGGCTCTGAACTGTTCAGCATGGCGTCTGACACAAATCTAAAGAAACTTCAAACTGTCCAGAACAAGTATTTAAGACTCATCTTCGACGCCCCTCGGTACATGACAAACACACAAATACACCACGACTTGGGAATACAGACTATCATAGACTACATTAAAGACAAATCGACCAATTTTTATCAAAAATCACGACCACTAATCAGAAAGAAGTCAGGGAGCCAAGAGCTCTGGAACTTCAATTATTACATGAGTTTCGACTCAAACAGACACGACGACGACGACGACTTCTACTCAGTTTCGCTTCCGTCTCTCTGTGCATCGCCTATTGGACTCTGACTAGTGCGCATCTCGGTTTACGTTCGGTTGGATACTGCGCAGCTCATCTTAGACTTTGCTTGGGTTCTCGCGTGATCGTTTCCGGGCGATCGCCCGTCCGCCGTGTTGACATTTCGGCCGCCGTGCGGACACGGCAAAAAGTTTATCTTATGGTAAAGGAGACAACCACTCAACGCAAGCTACGCTTAGAAAAGCAAAAGCGACTTGCAACGCTTCAACAGGAATTGGAAGCAGATCGGTCTGCAAGATTAGCCAAACGTCGGAAGCGAGCAACAGAAGTTCATGAATGTCAGCGTAATGTCGAACGCACTAATAAGGAACGTAAGGCTCATGCAAGATCCATCGAGAACTCGTTCACACACTCTTCTCGACTTGCTAGTGACGCACAACGACATGCCGAAGCAAGAGCAAATGAAACAGTTAATCAGATAGCTCTCGACTGGAATCTAGTGGATTTAAATTCTCGGAATCAAAAACTAGAGAGACAAGTCGGGAACATGAAGCAAGATTACGATGTCGACGTGAGGCTTATGCTCAACTGTTAGCTGATGACTCAGACTTTCAATCAACTATAAACACTTTTTGCGACAAGTAGTGTGATATCTGCCAATAAAATTGGTACCCTAATCAGGTACTAAATTATCGTTTGACTTAGCCAAAGCCATACTTGCCACCGGAACTTGTCGCTAAAAATGATTTACTTGTTTGTCATCGATGCAACATGCATTTGAAAAGCTCAAAGAGTCATGCTCCATCTAAGGCGTATTGGAATAACTTGCTTCCAGGTGATATTCCTGGTGAAATTGCAACATTAATTGAACCAGAACAACGTTTACTTCAGCGCATCATTCCGTATGTCAAAGTGGTCAAATTTCCATGTAGATTTGGTCAAAGCACAAAGCACATGCAACATTATTTGCTCCGATATTTTTGAAGTCAGTGAAAAGCTGCCTGAAATTCTTCCTCGATCGAGCACAGATGTAGGAATGGATGTAGTAACTGAAACTCTGAATAACTTAAATTTATCAAGAAATTACAACATATCGCCGGATCGTGTCTATACATCGCTTGATTGGTTAATTGCAAATAACCCACTCTATAAGGATGTACAAGTAAATCGATTTGCTCTATTAAATACGCAGGATATCATTCACGTTATTCCAGCTCAGCCGGAACAACCTGACGAATCTGATGATGCTCCAACTGGCAGTGCCTATATGGAAATTAATGATTTATCGCGAATCGTACGTTCTTCCTGGAATCAAAATAATGCAATCTTCCGATCTGGACATACTGGACATCAATGCTTTGTCATGGTTGTTGCAAATTTAATTCTAGCTACCATTCTTCCACCGAGCCAATGAGATACAAATGTTTTAAATCTAAACATGTTCGAAGGTGATAGATTTTACGAACGGATTGACAGGAAAACTAAAAATCAATCAGGTGCTTTATCTAATTGATAATCGTGGCTATTTACAGATCAGAAATCTCGATGTTGTAAGACATGATATACCTATGTTCGACAATATCTTTGCTGTTGAATATAATGATAGATGGTGCCTTCAATGGATGGAGTTAATTTCCTAAATCTTCGTGCATCGATAGACACATTGTTCTTCGAATATAATGTTGGTATTTTGATATTTGCCGGTAGTGCATATGGTCTCATGCATTATGATAACAAGTTTTATTTCACCGATTCTTATTCACGCGGATCGAAGGGAAAAAATTGGAGCTCAAAATGGAAAAGCATGTATCATCGAATGCGACACTCTTGACCAGTTTCTTCGTATTATCCGCCGAACTACACATTCCAATGCAGGTAGCTTACACAATTTTCAATCAATGTTGTCGTAAAAGAAAGAGGTGTACCAATCCAACAACATTCAAAACCACATCCATTGATACATGTCAATGGAGTTTCTACTGAACAAAATGATCTAGAACCTGAGATAGTAAATGTATCGCAATTCGTTCCTGCGCAAACATCTGTAATGGCACCTATTGATCACGAGCAGCCAGATGTCAATGACGAATTTAAAGAAAGTAGAAACATTAACGAAATTTTTCGCAAAACTAAGGACAATATTGTGAATGTAAATCGGGAGTTAAAACTGAGGAATTTTCTTTTGTTCTATCTCTTCCCCTATGGCAAAAATGGCTTGAACGAAAACCGCTCGGTCAAAATTACTCCACTGGATTATTTTCAGCAGTGAAGTCTAGGCTCGGATATTCGTTTTCAAAGGACAGATTATTTGTTTAATGCGCTATCGATGTTTGAATATCATAGAGTGGAGTCGACAATCAATGTATGTGGCAGAGCTGTACGTGGACAACACGATATTGTTAACATCTTCATTTATATTTAAAGAATCTCATTGGATCTGCATCATACTGGCGAAAAGCTCATAATGAATTAATTGAATTTATTCGTTGTCTTGGTCCTCCAAATTGGTTTCTTACTTTGAGCTGTAATGATCTGAATTGGACTGACATGCGCAAAGCTTTATTGATTCGAGATGGCAGACTCGATGAAGATCCTAGACAATTAAACGTCGATGAAGTGCAACGTTTGTTTGAATCGTACCCTGTTGTGTTGAGCCGACATTTTTCACGTCGAGTTGATGCTTTTATAAAACAGATTAAACGTAATGATGATCTTCTTGGTGGAAAAATCATTGATTTCTGGTATTGAATTGAGTTTCAGAACCGTGGAAATCGACATATTCACCTTGTTGCATGGATTGAAAACTATCCATCTTTTGAAACTCAAGAAGGACTTGCGTACATCGACCAAGTGATCTCATGCCGCTTGCCAAGCGAAGAAGAAGATCAAGATTTAAGAACACTCGTCAAACTGAACCAGATTCATCGCCATACGCATACATGTTAGAAGAACAACTCTGATACATGTCGATTTGCTTTACCTCGTGACCAATGTCAACAAACTCGTATTGCACCACCGAGTTCAAACCAATTTATTTGAAATGGAGGAACATTTTTCACTTTAAAACGAACAATATAGGAAAAATTGGTCAATAATTATAATCAACAGTTTCTTAAGTTTTGGAATGCTAATATGGATATACAACCAAACGAATCTATTGCCCATTACATTGCCAAATATATTTTGAAGACGGAACCATCAGATGTAAACCAAAGTGTAGCTCAAGCTATTCGTCAAGATGAAACCAACATTGCAACGAAGCTCTTTAAATCATGCATGCGGCGTTTGAAAGAGCGACAAGTTTCCGCGTCCGAATGTGTTTATCAACTTTGTCATGTGCCACTTCATTCTAGTTCAAGAAAGTGTGTGTTCTTGAATACAAGAAAGCCCGATCAGTGATATCGAGTGTTGAGATTTGAGAATAAACTAGCAGTTGAACTTTGCTCAAACTTATTTGAGAGATATGCTAATCGCCAAGACAACAACAACAGGGTTATGTTTTTCAAAATATGTGTCTACTTGAATTTTCAATTAATTTTTAGTCATTTTATGCAAAGAAAGCGGGAGATAGTGAAGAAAGTATTGATGCGGAAAAGGAAGAACAACCAACAAGACAAAGACTCATAAATCTAGTAAACAACACTAAAATGGTCATCAGAAATGTTCCAGCTATTGTACGAGTAACATTTTTTCAAATGAAGATGGACCCAGAAAATTATTTCTATAGTCTGCTCATACAATATGTACTACCATGCTCATATTAATCCGAACGACCTGAATTGCACATCGCTATATTTCCTCCTGGGACTTATTCAACCCATTATACACATCTACAAAGACAGTACTATACTCTGTAGGTGGTACATTCATGTTATATATCCAAAATTGAGACTCACCCACCTCACAAAGAAACGTGACATATTTTCACAAACGAAAATATGGATTATATTTCTTTAATATAATACTTTTGCAGGCATTGAATGCACTTCATTTTAGTTTTTTAAAACATTCAAGAGAAATTACGAGTCCATACAGAACATAAAAAGTTACCGTTTTCAAACAAAAAGTTAATTTTGAACAAACGTTAGCATCAAATGAAAGGAAGACGTTATACCGATCATCTTTCACTAAAATAACTGACTATCAATGATAAAATCAATATTTTGCGATGAAAAAAGAGTTTTAGGTGAGTGTGTTGACAAATAATTGCAGATTTTTTAAGTTACTTAATTTTTCGGTGTGCTATGAAAACATGTTGTTCTTTTACTACTATATTTAAGTTTGTTTTAGAAACATACGGAAAAACTAAATTACTGTTGTCGGTGACATGAGATGTCGTCAACGCAGTCTGAGTTGACAGTATTTTAGCGTCAAAAAACTTATTTTCACCTACCAATAATATCTAAAGCTGTTTAAGGCGCAATGAACACTTTTTTTTAAACAAAACACGATGAGGGTTCAGTAGTTGAAAACAGAATTTCACATAGTGTTGTCACCTTTGTGGTTCTAGTGGTGTTTTATAAGCAGGCAAAGAACAAAAACCTTAATACGGCTTTTTCGCTAAAGCAGTATTCTGTGGCTGTTGGTGCTATTAAAACTCAAACGACAGGTGAATCGTTGATTTGATGTTCTTACCAAAAACGATATTGGTAAGTATCCAAGGATGCGCACTTAAAACATTTGGTAATTAACGAACTACTGTGTTCGCTAGCGGATATGTACGAAATCATTAGTTCATTTTGCGATTTATACGCTTTTTGATGCTTGAAGTTATTATTGTAGACCAACTTTTCACTCCATACTGTATGTTAATACTACCGTGAACTCTCCCGACAGTAGTCCGCAAAAACCGGCACTGTTACCAGTCATCTGGTATCCCAGAATAAAACAAGAAGTTTCACAAATGCGAAAATTTTAGAAGCTGATAATAATCAATAATGAATGACAATGAACAATTGTTTTTATATTTTTTACTGTTGTCTATGAGATATAAAGTTTGGAGGAATACGCGAGAAACTGGGAACCAGGAAACGTAATGCTGGTCAACACATGTATAAGAGTTGTTGCCCCCTCTCCTGCAGTCTTGGTAGGACTCAGCCGCTGACACTGAAGACGTCGCGGGTGCCGACCCGGAAGTATGGTGGCTAGTGCTCGGGTAGTTCCCGGATCAGACGATTCGAATTCAGCCTCGGACATAAGTGAATTTCATGAACTGTTACGTTCTTCTTGTGTTTAATGCACTGTGGATCACTAAATTTACATCATACACCAACTGAGAAGCTAAAAGAATGGAGAGGATGCACGTAGATATCATCATCATCAAAGGTTCTCTGCTATACAGCAGGTCCACGCACAGTGAAAGCCCTCCACGCCTCCCTCTGTTCCGCCATTCTTTTAGTTTCTATATATCTCCCGTTTATCATTATATCATCCACCATTTTCATCCTTCGCCGACCTCTTCTCTTCTCTCCGTTTACAGTCCCCTCCAGAGCAGTCCTCAGCACATGTCCAGTCAAGTTCTTTTTTCTGTTTCTTATTGTTTTTATGAGTGACCATTCCTCTCCTATTCACTTCAGCACTTCCTCATTCCTTACTTTGTCCTCCCAACTTATTTTCTCCATCATCCTCCATACCCACATTTCAAAAGCTTCCAACCTATTTAGATCTTCTTTGCGTAGAGTTCATGTTTCTGCTCCATAGAGTCCTACGCTCTATACAAAACATTTAGCTAATTTTTTCCTCAGGGTTTTGTCCAGCCTTCCCCATAGTATATTTTTCATTCTATTTATAACTTCCTTTGCCATTGCTATTCTAGTTTTTACCTCCTTCTTGCAGCTCATATCACCACTCACAATACTCCCGAGATATTTAAAGGACTCCACTTGTTCAATTATTTCTCCGTGCAGCGTTATCATCATTTCTTTCCTACTCTTTCCCACCATCATACATTTAGTTTTGGTCCTATTGATTCTCATTCCAAATTCCTCACACCCTTTGTCTAAAGTCTCTAACATTCTTCTGAGTATCTTGACACTATCTGCCAGCAAAACCATGTCATCAGCAAACCTTATGCAGGTGATCCTACGTCCACCCATGCATACACCTCCTTTACCTCTTAAACTTCTTTTCATAATTTCCTCCAAATATATGTTAAATTATATGGGTGACAAACAACATCTCTGTCTTACACCTCTTCCAATCCTTCCCTCTTCTGTAAGATCATTCCCCACTCTCTCAGTCCTTGCTCGATGTATAATTTACTTATTAGCCTTCTTTCCTTCCAATTAATACCTTTATTTTTTAGAATCATCATTAACTTCACCCATTGTATTCTGTCAAAAGCCTTTTCCAGGTCTATGAAAACCATGTAACAATCTCTTTCCCTTTCAATGTATATTTCTCCTATTGTTCTCAGCAAACCAATAGCGTCTCTTGCACTTCTTCCTTTTTGATATCCAAACTGTTCTTTAGCAATTGATATGTACAGTTTGCTAGATATTCGTCTATTTAGCACTCTTAGCAATATCTTAGCAGCGTGGAATACGAGACTAATGGTTCTGAACTCTTCACATTTTACTGCATTCTTTTTCTTTTCAATTGGTATCAACACGGTTGTTAAAAAGTCTTTTGGCCATTCTCTTCTTTCATTTATCTCATTGCACAAATGTAGTATTTCTCTTCTTCCCTCATCTTTCAAACCTTTCAGAATTTCTACAGGGTAACTCATTGATCCCACAGGCTTTCTTGTTCTTCATCTCCGCCAAAGCCTTCTCGACCTGCCCCTCGAGGATATGGCTTCCCATCTCCTCCTTGCTTACTTTCTCTTCTTCTTCTAATACCAAATCCTTCGGTCGGTGTTGCAGATCATACAATTCTTCTACATATCCTTTCCATCTTTGCTGTATTTCATGAGCCTCTCTAGCTAACGTTGCATCCTTGTTTTCCACTCCCAGCCCTGCTGTTCTTCTTTTTCCTTGAAAGCATATCTGTACGGCTTCTATGTACATCAAGTCAAATTTTCCCTCTCTTTCTAATTGCTGTATCTGTTCGCACTTACTTGTCACTCAGTTTTCTCTTGCTTTCTCCACTTCTCTTTTCAATTCGTTATTTAATTTTCTGTATTTCCTTCTCCACTCCTCAGTGACTGTGTTTTTCCACTTCTTTCTCTCTTTCATCCTCTGTAGCATTGCTTCAGTCACCCATTCTTTCTTTATTCTACTGCTATCCTTAAATCCTATTACCTCTGCAGCAGCACTTTTCAGACTCTCCTTCATCCTTACCCATCTTTTATCCACACTCACATTTATATTTCCTCTATCCCATTCATTTATAAAGATTTTTTCTATTTCTCTAACTTGTCCTTCCTCATTAAGAGCACGTAGTGGTAAACTAACACAAATGCTTTCTTGGTTTATTTTTTACCAATTCAGTCTTTAAATGTGTGTTATATAAGGTGCCGGACTGATTTTTATATGAATTCTTTTTTCCCTCGTACCATTAGGGATTGGAATGCACAGCAAAGAGATTAGCTTTGGTGCTGAGCACCCTCTGCCACCCACAATTTTGTGAATTGCAGAGTATATATGTAGATGTAGATGTAGATATTTTTTGAAATGTCACGGAAAAGATTATTTACCAAGGATTGGAAAGGAATACGGCCACGGTATTCAAGTACGAAATAGTCCCCTGTTAGCCCGAAATTATTTGGTTAATCCTCTGAAAACCAAAACTTGGATTTTGTTGACCGTGACATACATAAAATTACTGACAAATATACATGAGAGTGGACACACAAAATGCCAGTGTCAACAGAACTGGTAAAAATTTCATCGAATTCATGGAAACAAGTACAGCTTCCAAGGCTTACTTTTAACTTAGAAAGGCAAGCCAAAGCTTCGATATGACAAAAGTAGTTTGCGTAGCAGTTACTGACTCAAAATGCTATTCAGGCATCCTATCAGAAGAAATTGTTCTACTGTCTTCTTTGTATAGGCCTACGTAAATGACGTTAAAAGCAAAATTATAGTCAGAACGAATAAACGTCTTGATCATAAAAATCTAACAATTTCCGACAAACCGCTTAAATCAGTTGGTTTGTTACTGCAATCTTAACGGTCTCCAGTAGCATGATCAGTACTGAAAGAAAATTATTGATTGATATTCGCCAATCTAAACTAAGTATCAACAAATTTGCTGTCATCATAGCTATAGAAGGATGGAATTCAAAACTGTGAAGTCATAACAAAGTTTTTATTTGGTTAGGGCTTTACGACTAGCCGATTTCAAGGTCATTAGGGCCTGGAAAACGCTGGGGAAAGAAACGCCAAGTATCGCAACCGTGGTAATTCGTGAAACACGTCGCGGCATTCACTTGGAGTAATTTCGGAAATCTATGGAAAACCGAAATCAGCGACATTCCGAATACCAGTCTCCAGCGTTGACACAACCCCAAAATACCTTCCCAAAGAAGAAACGGTTATACGTGGATCTCACGTTTCATGAAGTCTGAGCAAAGATCTCCGGTAAGTTATGGAATTACTGAAGCTGTTGAGCCAAAAAATAGTGTCAAAATACTAAAATACAACAGCGATGAATGAGGACGAATTTTACTCAAGGATCTGAAATAACTTAATATGTCGAATATTGAAAATTATGTGACAGCTAGAAAGGAGACCGTGCGATCAAGGACTACACTGCAAACTGTTCCAAAATTTTATAGTTTAGCGCTGTTATTCCACGCAGTTGGTTTGCAGAATAGTAGTTATAGTTGAAGGAAGAAATTGTAAGTTTACGCAGAGCATTTGACCATCAAGGCATTCCTGTCTCGGAACATGCTTTCCATTTAAAGCAGAGGGTCTGGCTGCGAGTAATAAACGTCTATAAGCTGAGTAATGATAAAAATCTACATTATCGCCTGTTAAAAAAAGTTTTATCATTGAAAGAAAGCTATTATTTTACTTCTGTAATTGCTGCGGAAGATTCTTTTCAAACATTTCTAAAATTTCAATGTTATTCCATTGTCATGTCATGATGATGTTTTATATTTGTGGTTGATAACTTCCCTAAGTTTAACATAATCCATTTTACATAGGCCATATCAAAACTGATTACAGCCATCTGCTTCCGTAAAAGTTTTTCATTGCAATAAAACTAAGTTCTGTGAATAGAAACTTAGAATACGTAGCTACAAGCTTGAAAGTAGGTATTTAAATAATCTCACGGTAAGTGGTTTCCCACGAAACGTATCAAACTTCTGCAAGAATTTAACTCAACTGTCTTGTATTTAGGCAGCATTATTCAAGCAATGTATTTACTGCAACTTTTCAGTTCTTTTCCTCCATTCCTTACATGTGTCTGTTTCATTAAAAAAAAAAAATCTTATTTAACATATGCTGATGGGTATATCCGTAACAACTTTTCTCAGCAGGTAGAAGAACACACAATGCCGTAAGCATATCTGTCGGTTTCGCAAGAGACATTGCAAGGAACGGTAGTCATTCCACTAATTTTTGTGACTATCGGGCATGATTGTGGTGAACTGCAGGCTGAGAGATTTTAGATCTCAAAAATGCTTACGTTCTACTTCAGTAATCGCAGTGAAAGCTCACACTTTCGTTGAATTATAGGAGACACGACTATTGGTCAATTTTTAATTACTAGAAAATATAAAGTAAAATCTGTCAGTTGCTAGTTTGGTTGATAGTGTATCAACTTCAATTCAGAATATATATATACATTCATAAAGCAAAAAGAGTTTGCTTCCTATTTTGCGAAATTGTTTTTCAAAGGGTATATGCAAATCAAACAGAAGACATGATTTATAAGTCTTATATAAATTTTTAAAAGCTTGATGTGAATTTTAACAACTTATTTACTCTCCGAATCGTGAAATTCAGTTAGAAAGGATTAGTATAAATTTTTGTCGTAAAATTTGTCTGGAAAAGCATTTAATTTTTTTAAATTATTCATTTTGTGAAAAATATAAACATAAGGAGAAAGGGATTCAGAATGAATTTATTGATCAGTAGTTACGTAAATACAGCGAAGAATTAGATTTTTTTTCTTATTTTTACAAAAGCTTAGTAGAAATCAGCAAATAAAAATAGAAATGTAAACATTTTCATTTCATCTGTAAGAAGATTAAGCCAAGAAAATTTTTCTTCAGTCTGCCAATAAGATCTATATTACTTTTTCCCATCCCATGTTTTTCAAAAATTAAAACTGAATTAAGGTTATAAATAATTAAAGTCGTTTTCAATCACAAATATTAAAGAGCGAATTATTTCCCGACGTTGGCCATAAATACAATTCTCTCTGGTGACAAGCTGAGTGAACAAGTGTTTCCCAACTTCGTTTTTAACGCCGAAATGTAGAGTTGAAACTCTTTGTTCACTCATCTTGTCATGCGAGAGGATTATTATAATAAAGTTTAAGGGTTCAGACTGATAGACAAAGAAACAGACAGTGTAAGTTAGGGCGTTGGCAACTGTGTGTGTTTCTTTAATTGATCTGATCGTTATGTATTATCCACATTGTGTTGAAAAACAAATATTTGCAGTTATACAGATAATGGAAACGTGATTACTCGTGGCCATAAAACTTTTAGATTTGTACATTTTTTACTATTTTGTTGCTGAGACGAATTATAACGTATTTTTGCTGTCCAGTTTATGTAGATAAAACCTACCAGCCTTTCTGCCAGTCCCGATACTGACTCTTTAAGCAGTGAATGTGATAGAACTGTTTGTGATATGGCGAATTTTGGTCTAACAATAAGATGTCGCGATCGATAATATGACAAAAACTTATTACAGAGATTTTATGCAGAATCATTAGATTTATATTTAGAATGTATTACGAAGTTAGAATGGAAGGCAGAAACACTGTTTACACATTCAGTTTATTCCCTTTAAGAACTTTCCTTCCTCTACCAAGTTCGACCGCACAGCTGAAACAACAATTTCCTTCTGCAGTATTCTGATGCCAGGAAGTTCTATATAGGTTGGTTTGTTTACCGACTGGATTATCTACTCCGCATAGTAGGCTGTATGGTCTAGCGGCGAAGGTTCCCGACTACTATGAGTGCTGTCGCTGGTTCGAAACTGTGTCGCGAGGTTTTTTTTCATTTAGTTTTCAAACCATTCCAACATACCCACTGCTTACATATAAAATATATAATTTCTATGATAAACAATAGATAAAAATTAACACATCAGACTAAAAACTATTTCTATTAAATCTTGCTGAATAAAATCTTCTTTAATCGAAAGCACTGAGCTATAAAAGAATCATCTCTTAAATTCACTCAAACTTATACTTGGAAATTTTTGATAGCTATTAAATTACTAGTAAGATTGATGACAAAAAACATTGGGTGCATGCAATTCATAACTATAACAAGTGTAGAGAGTAGCTATCGATGAAAGAACTTGCTTACCAGTTCACATTATTTGCGGTGCAATAAAATTGTTAGTTGAGCTTTTAATGCATCAATTATCTGTTGCATGCGCCCAATGTTATTCATCATCAATCTTCCTAGCAATTTAATAGCAATCAAAAATTTTCAAGTATAAGTTTGAGTGCCATTTAGAAGAAGTTAGAAACCTGTATGTGGTTTTATCCTTCATAAGGATTAGATAAATTATTTTATATTTTTTAGTCCGTTATAAAAACATTTTACATTAAAAAAAATATTTTATTATTATTTATATTTAATCTACTGTCATTGATATCATTTCTGTTACATTTAATCACTTTTGTTTTGCTTTGATTTATATTGAGTCCAAAATCTTCCGTCAGTGTTTTGTTCATGTCATTTAGTAACTTCTCAATATCCTCAGCCTGTTCTCCTAAAAAGACAGTGTCATCAGCAAATCGTAGCATATTGATTTTTTCTCCCTGAACACTTATGCCAAATGAAAACTTTTATTTTATTTTCTTTATTGCTTCTCCTATATACAAGTTTAATATTAAGGGGATAGACTACAACCTAGTCTCACACCCTTTTTATCTCATACATGTCTTCCATGGTTCTCTACTTTTATTATGGCCACTTGATTCTTATATAGTTTATAAATTGCTCTTCTATCTCGATATTTTAGACCAGACTTCCCTAAAATTTTGAACATCTTGTCCCACCTAACATTAACAAAAGCTTTTTCTAAATCAACAAATGCCATAAAAGTATCTTTGTTTTTCTTGATCCGCCCTTCAAGCATTAACCTTAATGCCAGAATTGCTTCAATTTTACCGCGATTTTTCCTAAACCCAAACTGATCTTCACCTACTATCTCTTCTGGTCAGTAATTTGGAAGCATGTTATGTTAGAATAATGGTGCGATAATTTTCACATTTTCCGGCTTGTGCTTTCTTTGGAAGTGTGAAAATGATATTTTTATTAAAATCAGTTCAAATTTCTCTGTTTCATAACTTTTTGATGTCAGCTTGAATAATCTTTCGATTCCTTATTCTCATAGGGATTTGAGAAGTTCTGCAATGATCTCATCAATTCCAACTGCCTTATTTGCTTTCAAGTCATTCATAATTCTATCAGATTAATTCCTCAAAACAGAATTTCCTAAGTCATCAATGTCGATATCGCCTTCCTTTTCCATTACGCTATTGTTCAAGCCATCCCCATCATACAATTTCTCAATGTATTCCTTACATGGGTTAGCTCTATCGTCTGAGCTTAAGAGAGGGTCTCCATCGGTGGCTTTAATGTTTACACCTCTTTTCTTCATTTCTCCAAAATTCTGTTTCATCTTCCTATATGCAACATCTACTTTACATACGACCATTTGTATTTCTACTTCATCACACTTTTCTTGTAGCCATTTTTCTTTTACATTTTTGCATTTCCTGTTTATTTGATTTCTAAATTGCCTGTATTGCTCTCTTCCTCCTTGGTCCTGAGTATTTTTGTGCCTTCTCCTCTGATCCATCAGCTCCAAAATTTCTTCTTTGATCCAAACTTTTCCGGGGGCTTGTTCCATAAAGCCTAATGTTTCTTTACTAGCTTTCATTATTTCTATCTTTAATACATTCCATTCGTCCTCGGTTGAGCACCTTTCAAACTTACTTCTTAGACCTAAGTCTACCATGTCTACAAACTTTTCTCTCGTGCTAGATGGTTTCAGTTTATTCACTTCCCGTCTGTTCTGTTCATATTGCTTCCTTATTTAGCCTGTGTTTCTTAACTATCAAATTATGGTCAGAGTCTGTCTACTCCTGGGTACATTTTACAGTCTAGAACTTGATTCCTGAATCTCTGTTTAACCATGATATAATCTAGCTGATATCTGCCTGTATCCCCTGGACGTTTCCAGGGGTATATCCTTCAATTGCATAACAAAATATAAATACACCAGAAGATGCACAGTCGCAGAATACATGGTTCACTAATAACGTCAACAACAATCACACAAACTAATGACAGTTATTTTATAGATAGCTTGGAAATAAATTCTTCGACGAAATAGAAGTAGTTGTTCTTTTAATTTTTTACTGAAATTAATCTTATCTTCTGTTAGACATTTAACAAGTGTTGGGAGCTTATTGAAGACATGTATACCCGAATATCGGACCCTTTAACAACTAACAATGACTTGTAATCCTTATGAATATCATTTTTACTTCTAGTGCCATAATTGGATATTATACTATTTGTTTTAAATAGAGTATAATTTGTTACTACAATGACATTAATGCGTATATATACTCGATCACCAAAGTTAAAATCCCAAACTTCTTGAACAGCTGTTTGCATGAAATTCTACTGATAATATCACACGTAATGCTTATTACTCTTTCTTGTGCTCCGAACAATTTGCCTCTATGAGTAGAATTGCCCCAGAATATTACTGCTTATGACCTTAAGGAGTGAAAATAAGCAAAATAAACTAGTTTCCTAATAGATAAATCATCTACTGCTAAACTTTTACGAATTGGAAATGCTGTTGTACCTATTCGCTTCAGGAAGTCAGAGACGTACACCCTCAAATTTAAATAATCATCAATAAGGAAACCTAGAAATTTCCCATTCTCTACCTCTTGAATCGACTGGCCTGCAAATTTTATGATTATGTCTTGTGTTAATCTCTTTGGTATACTGAATCGCATATATTGAGTTTTATCAAAGTTTAAAGAAAAACCAATTTCTGTAAGTCATTTATTAATAAGGTCAAAGACATAATCTGAAATATCTTCAGTATAGAAATCTGGAGTATTTTTGATTCCTATGCTCGTGTCATTTGCAAAATAGAAAATTTGTAGTTTTTAGAAGTAACACAGGGTAAATAATTTATACAGTTTAAAAACAGTGTGGTCCCAACACCGAACCATTAGGTACACAACATCTGATAAATTCCCAGTTAGAAACAATGTACAATAGAATGCACCACGGCGGACTAAGATGGTGACCACGAGTAGTAACGTTGATGGACCGGTCGGTGATAAAACATAAAATTTTGCGCGAAGTTAAGTGTAAAATGTGTATAAACTTAGATGCAGAGGCAGATTTGTGTTCATCGTGCAAGGTAAAAGTGAAAACTGCAAATGTTATTGTTACACGAGCAAAGTCTAGACAAAACAGTGCAATGGCAGGTCCAACAGCTAATGACAGCGATAATATTTGTATATGTGAAAACTAAGACTTGAATTAGCAATGAAAGAGGACATTACCAAATCTTTAAAGGAGAAGATTGATCAGATTTCAGAAGAAAATGACAGACTGAAGAATAGTGATGTTGAAAACCCGGAAATGTGGACACGTGATGTTGTGAAAAATAGTAGCAAAACATCGTTTAGGCCTAGGCCTAAAATCGCGGTAACAACAGTTCCAGTAAAAACGTATTTAGTGGTCTTAATAAAGTTCGTGATGATGTATGAAGAAGCACTTGTAAAGAAAACCCAGATACAAGCGGAAAGAAATATAAAGCAGAAATCAAAAGCTGCTAATCTGGGAAAAGTTTATATATATTCGGACAGCCACGGTCGGGGATTAGCATCATCGTTACTGCACTACAACAACAATAGGAAAGTTTCTTCGATAGTGAAACCAGGAATTAAATTTTCAACAGTCACCAGTAGAATAAAAGAAGAATTTGTATCATGGACACCTGGCGATTTTGTCGTGATTACTGCTGGTGCAAATGATGTCTACAGAAATGAAGGTGATAATGTGATTAAAGGATTGAAAGGAACATTGTCATCCTTAACTCACACTGACGTAGTGCTTGTAAATATTCCTCACGGATACGATTTAATGGAAAAATCATGTGTAAATTTAGAAACAGATTCTGTAAATTTCAAAATTGCCGAATTGTGTAAACATTTTCAAAATATCCACATAGTAGATATAAGTAATTGAAATAGTTATTTGCATACACGACATGGCCTACACCTAAATTCACGAGGTAAAGATTATAAGTTCCAGAATCACAAAAATTGAAAATTTGAAATTTAGTAAAAAGATAGAATGAATGCTGTTACATTGGCATCAGTATGATCAGGAATTAAGAAGTCAGATCCAGGGAAACTTGTAAAAGATGCCATACCTTTTTCAAAGGTTTGGCAAAAGCATTACAAGAGTTATGTACAAAAAGACAAGTGTTATAATAGTACCAGAAACATGAGAGAAAACGAGGCACCAACACATAATGAAAATAAACAAAAGATTGTAACAACTCGTGTTGGGTATTTTAAGTAAATTTCTTCATGATCTCTAGCATTAGTCAACATGACACGTTGTTTTCAGGATTATGTTAACATGAATTGAAATGGAAGAGATATTAACAATAAACAAAGGTAGTATAGCTCAGATTTTACATTCATTTACCTCTTTAACAGCATACGGAATTGATAAGTTTATTTACCAATTGGTAAAATGGAAAAAATAAGCAATGAACGAGCAATGAGTTGACCAGGGTGTTTGTTCCGGGCTAATTATTGTGAACATCCGACGAATGTCCTGCAGAATTACCGCATTCGTTGTTTATTGCAGTGATGGCCGTGTGCCGTGCATGCTCCCAGCTTGGTTGCCTCGGCTCAGCAATCCAATATGGCCACAGCCGAACAGTCTCCCGTCTCGCTCTCGAGTGCCGGGTGCGTCATCCCAGCGACCACTCTCTGAGTCGCCGACTTTGGGACGGCCTGCTCAGCCCATCCCCCAGCACATGCCATCTGGTAGCAGGGGTCAGTACCACCCACGCCGTTGCGGCTCCAGTGACGGGCAGGGAACCTCGGCGTTGCCATCTGGATCGGCTGACAGGGCCGATTCCAGCCGCGGTGCACGTCGCCAGACCTCTACCCCACATATGAACAAAAATTGCACGTTGTAGGCATAAATGCCTGTAGGAGACGAAAACTGTGCTCGGCCGAAGAAAGCGCAACCTCTGCAAAACTTGTTTGTAAACGCACCACGCTGGCCATTTCTGTGTGGACACTACAAGATATATCATCAGAATGTTCAGTCCATTTTCAAATAAAATCGACTTATTATAGACACTACTTAATAACGAAATCAGAAAAATTTCAGTTTTGTGTATTGCTAAACACTGGCTTAAGAATGAACAGATTCAATATGTTCATATTTCAAATTATATCTTGGTTAATAATTATTATAGATCTTATAGCCAAAAAGGAGGAGTATGCATTTTTCTTAGAAACAATATAGAATATGAATCTTTGTTACATAATAATCACTTGAGTGGAGGAAAGAACTTTTAATTCACAATAGTTTAACTACCCAAATTTAAAAAGATATTAGTTTGTGTGTACAGATCTACGGATGGAAATTTTGACTTATTCATACAAAGATTAGAATCACTCTTAAACAATATTAGCAAACAAAATCTTGATTTAATAATATGTGGAGATTTCAATGTGGACTATGTAAAATGCAACAAAAATAGAGACTTATTAACACAACTCCTTAATCACATAGTAAATAATCCAACAAGAGTCACAAGATTCAGTAAGACAGCTCTTGATCAAATTTTCATAAACAAAGTTACTTAGTTGAAGTCATGGAGAAAGGAATATGTGGATACGACGCAAGGGACCTTCACCACGCACTGTACTGAAACCGGGTAGAGAGAAGTGGGGTGGGGAGGCCGCCATATTGCTGGGCCGCAGAAACACGGTAAATGCACAAAAACCTCAAGGAAATGATAATACAACCATGGCACCGCAATTTGATGATGGATTATTATGTAACTCGACGAGACACATCAAAATGAAGAATAAAATATTTTGATATCGTGCTTAGTTCTCGAGATATACTGTCTCAAAAGTGAAGTGTTTTGGGTTGAAATTCAGAAGAAATATTTCCCCAAAGTCAAATATGATGATAAATTCCTTATGTATCACGACCATACAAATTGAAAATAAAGAATAAAAATTTTCGATATCTCACTTAGTTCGCGAGATATAATGTCCTCCAAATTGAGCTTGTTAGGTTATGATGCGGACTGGACCAAAAGATAATTTTGCTGCACTTGCAGATTGGGTGTTTAATTTTTTTTTTACTAATCTTTGTGGTTGGTTTTAAAACGCGGCCAGGACCAGAATCAAAATGTCACCAAGGCACAAGGAACTATACCTGTAACTAATTTTTGATAGTTATTATCTACAGAACTAAGGGAGATATCAAAAAAATTTTACTCTTGATTTTTGATTAGTTTCGTCAATTGACATGAGAATCAATCATCAAATAGCATCACCATGGCCATAATAGTGCTTCCCACCTCAACATACAAATTAAGTTACAGTTCTAGCTACAACAACATTGACAGTATCAGGATTCATAGTTCACGTAGCATAAATTATCACAACTAATTTCAACATATAACCTTCAGTACAATTAATTTCATCGTACACTTTCATTGTAAACTGAAACTTGAGTAAAGCCTGCAGAATACCATATTCACTGTGTTGCGATATAAACATGACCCGCTTGAAATAAATTTCAACACTTGTCTACAATAAGGCTAGCTTTTCAGGTGCAAAATAATAACATATGCTAATTGTCTACACTACACCAACAAAAATTTGAGAACGATATGATCCTATTGAGAGAAATTAATAAATTTATACCGAATGGCCCTAATGTTGCAGTTACCTGTCAGATACTTCAATAACGATAATTACAAATTAACTTACTTATGAAACGCTATTCCAGGTTTATTCCTATCTTGTCTGTTTGTGCAACAATATGCAACACAACTGGAATTATAGAAAACTTTAGAATATTAGAAAATGAAATATTCTCAGTAGCATACACAGTGCACACAGCCCAATGTTTTGGGACTCCTATGGCCGCCAGTGGCTGCCGCGCATGCGCAGTAGGAGACAGGTTATTTTTTTATGAGATTTCACCGAATTGGCGTTATTTCGTCTCCATATTCCTTACTCCATGGTTGAAGTATACAACCATGGAGGTAGGAAAAGAGAGGAGACAAGGTATCGCTTAAACTGTGAAGCAGCCTGTAAACTCCGGGGCCGACTGCGCATATGCAGCCGCCATGTTCGTCAGTTCAAAACATTGGTCTGTTTTCATTACCTTCCTGCTGTGAACATTTCATGTTCAGATATTTCAAGGTATTTTATAATGCCAAATTGTGTTGCCTATTGTTGGACAAACAAAACAAGTAAAAAACAACCTGGAATAACATTCCATAGGTAAGTAATTATTGTTCTTGAAGTGTTTGTAATGCGGTGTCTGCAAGACGTTATGGATGTCATCAGATTTACAGTGCCTGTTAAAAAGTTTATTCACAGCTCTCAATAGGACGACGGTGTTATCAAATATTTGTTCATGCAGAGAACCATTTTATCTTACTATTTATCACGTGTGGATCAAGTTTACATCGCAATGAAGCGAATACATTATTCTACGTGCTTTAGTCCAGTTGTACCTAATTTATATTGAAAGTGTATGATGAAATTAATCGTGATAATTTGTAATATGCGATCTAGGAATCGTAATGTAATTCGCAATACGTTTCAAATGTTTAGTTGTTTTTGCGTTGTTTGACTTTTGTTGCTGCAACATTAAGTCAAGTTGTGATTAGGTTGAAATGCAGCCTGTTGCAGAATATTCTTTTTATAGTATAAGGATCAAATTATTTGTTATTACTAATTTATTGAGCACCTTTTTAGTGACATAAGCATGCTACTTTTGATGTATGGTAGCAAGATAATTACATATTAGCGTGGCGCCATAATCTGATCATGAATACTTATGTAACTTAACGAAACTAATTGAAGTAAAGAACACAATTTTTTGATATCTCTCTTAGTTCTCTTTTCTTTTGGTCCAGACCACATTTCGACCTAACCACCTCACTTTTGAGACAGTATATCTCGAGAACTAAGCGGAATATCTTATATATATATATATATATATATATATATAAAAATAGACGTGTTTTTTCCTATATTTCACTTTTCAGCCACCACTACCTAGCACAGATCACTGATGTTTGTGGGTGGAAGTAGCATGGAGTTTCCTGTCGTGCACAACGTTGGCCGAATGCCGATAGCTGTGGGGATGTGGGAGATATAATGATTAAAGTTGGTCAGTGCAGGGCGTTTTCATATTTCGACCAAAAATTCGTATCTCCGTATACTTCTCTTTCCTGCCACAACTACATAACATAGACCTTTGGTGTTTTGTGTGGTAGTAGAATCGTCTTTCCTGTCGTGCACTATGGTTGTTAGATGTCGGTAGCTATGGGGGTGTGGGAGATATGGGGGTTGAAAGTGGTCGACCTGTGGCAATTTCATACTTCTGCCAAAGACAAAAGTGTCATGGTGTATCACTTTTCAGCGAAAACTATAGATCACAGATAACTGGCGTTTGTGTGTAGTAGTAGCACAGAGTCACCTTTCGATCACAACAGCGGCCGAATTTCAGAAACTGTGGTACTGTGGTAGATATGGTGGTTGTAAGTGGCCGACCAAGGATATTTTCGTATTTCGACTGTCTCCGCATATGTCACTTTTCTGCCACAACTACATAGCATAGAGCATTGGTGTTTGTGTTTGGTAGTAGAATCGTATCTCATGTAGTGCACTATGGTTGTTAGATGTCGGTAGCTATGGGGTGTGGGAGAAATGGGGGTTGAAAGTGGTCGACCTGTGGCAATTTCATACTTCTGCCAAAGACAAAAGTGTCATGGTGTATCACTTTTCAGCGAAAACTATAGATCACAGATAACTGGCGTTTGTGTGTAGTAGTAGCACAGAGTCACCTTTCGATCACAACAGCGGCCGAATTTCAGAAACTGTGGTACTGTGGTAGATATGGTGGTTGTAAGTGGCCGACCAAGGATATTTTCGTATTTCGACTGTCTCCGCATATGTCACTTTTCTGCCACAACTACATAGCATAGAGCATTGGTGTTTGTGTTTGGTAGTAGAATCGTATCTCATGTAGTGCACTATGGTTGTTAGATGTCGGTAGCTATGGGGTGTGGGAGAAATGGGGGTTGAAAGTGGTCGACCTGTGGCAATTTCATACTTCTGCCAAAGACAAAAGTGTCATGGTGTATCACTTTTCAGCGAAAACTATAGATCACAGATAACTGGCGTTTGTGTGTAGTAGTAGCACAGAGTCACCTTTCGATCACAACAGCGGCCGAATTTCAGAAACTGTGGTACTGTGGTAGATATGGTGGTTGTAAGTGGCCGACCAAGGATATTTTCGTATTTCGACTGTCTCCGCATATGTCACTTTTCTGCCACAACTACATAGCATAGAGCATTGGTGTTTGTGTTTGGTAGTAGAATCGTATCTCATGTAGTGCACTATGGTTGTTAGATGTCGGTAGCTATGGGGGTGTGGGAGAAATGGGGGTTGAAAGTGGTCGACCTGTGGCAATTTCATACTTCTGCCAAAGACAAAAGTGTCATGGTGTATCACTTTTCAGCGAAAACTATAGATCACAGATAACTGGCGTTTGTGTGTAGTAGTAGCACAGAGTCACCTTTCGATCACAACAGCGGCCGAATTTCAGAAACTGTGGTACTGTGGTAGATATGGTGGTTGTAAGTGGCCGACCAAGGATATTTTCGTATTTCGACTGTCTCCGCATATGTCACTTTTCTGCCACAACTACATAGCATAGAGCATTGGTGTTTGTGTTTGGTAGTAGAATCGTATCTCATGTAGTGCACTATGGTTGTTAGATGTCGGTAGCTATGGGGGTGTGGGAGATATGGGGTTGAAAGTGGTCGACCTGTGGCAATTTCATACTTCTGCCAAAGACAAAAGTGTCATGGTGTATCACTTTTCAGCGAAAACTATAGATCACAGATCTCTGGCGTTTGTGTGTAGTAACACAGAGTCACCTTTCGATCACAACAGCGGCCGAATTTCAGAAACTGTGGTGTGGGTAGATATGGTGGTTGTAAGTGGCCGACCAAGGATATTTTCGTATTTCGACGAAAGGCATGTGTCTCCACGACAACATAGCATAGAGCATTGGTGTTTATGTGTGGTAGTAGAATCGTGTCTGTTGTCGTGCACTATGGTTGTTAGATGTCTGTAGCTATGGGGGTGTGGAAGATATGGGGGATGAAAATGGTCGACCTGCGGCAATTTCATATTTCTGCCAAAGACGCATGTGTCACGGTGTATCACTTTTAAGTGAAAACTATCAATCGCAGATCACTGGCGTTTGTGTGTGGTAGTAACACAGAGTCTCCCATCGATCACAACGTTGGCCGAAATTCGGTAACTGTGGGAGTGTGTGAGATATGGTGTTTGAAATTGGTCGATCATGAATATTTTCGTATTTCATCCAAAGACTTGTGTGTATCCGTAAATTTTACTTTGCTGCCGGAACTACATAGCGCAGAAGACTGGTATTTGTGTGTGGTAATAGTATCGAGTCTCCCATCGTGCACTATGGTGGTTAGATGTCTATAGCTGTCAATATGAATTCTTTACAATCACGAACGAAGTCGTGGGAACCAGCTAGTATATATATATAAGAATTCAACATCAGATTGTGGACCCACGGTAATGATAGACTCCCCTTGCACTGATGCTGCTGACGAATTTAAATACTTCTACCAAATACCAGTGCAATAT
>CM061919.1:138224140-138348150 GCA_031002005.1 Vandiemenella viatica
AGAGAGAGAGAGAGAGAGTCATCGACATTTCCCTTTCCTTGCCAACAAATCTCTAGATCCATTTGTGAGCAAAGGCCTCTACCATCTTTCTATGATAGGACTATTTACTGTAACTCCAGTTAACAAAAGAAATGGTGTGCAGGGGGAGAGGGGAAATAGTATGTGGCTGATGGAATGGGAAACGTGAAGACCATATGAAACCTGTTATCACAAGGATTGAACCTGAGCCAGCATCGTGTCCAGTTTGGCAGCCATAACATGCTCGTCAATCTGACTGGTTCAGCTCGAGATATATGAACAAGATTAAGAATTCTTGTCTTTATTTCGTTCCGCCTAAGCAGTTCATAAAACTTATTAGCAAGAAATTACACCACTGTAGACAGGTCACCATTCTTATTAATTGTAGGCATAAGTCAGTTGAGAATGGTGAGTGGTTAATGCTCTGGGCTCGAATTAAGGAGGACGCCGGTTCGAATCCCCGTCTGGGCATGCAGATTTGGGTTTTTCATGTTTTCTCCAAATCACTCCAGGCGATTTACTGGAAAACTTCCTTCAAAAGGCCATGGCCAAATTCCTTCCCAGTTCCGTCCCGCCTCTAATTACCTCGACGTCGACGAGGCGTAAAGCCATGAATAAGTAAAAATAGTGTTTGGTTTAAACACAACTGTGTTTATTAAGATAATATTTAATTATATTTTTACATCATAGTGTTGGACAAACTTGGCACTTTACCGGAAGCATAACGTATTAATACCAGAGGAAAAACCGCAACTTACAAATGTAAATGAAACATGTATTAATCATACGTTCCTGGTGTGAAAAATAAATTGGTATTAAGGTGAATTTTTGTAAAAGTAAATTTAAAATGCTGTAAACAACGAATAGTAGCTAAAAATAACGTAAGCAAGAAAAAGAATATACTGTAATCCCTAGCAGTAATCGAGCCTACGACCCTAAACATGGGATGAGAGGCCTTTAATTACTTTCAAAAGAACGGTCCATTGGCTAAGGCGTCTGCGTAGAGATCGTTGGGTCCTCGGATCGAATCCCTGTATTGGATGGGATTTTGAAGGTTTCTTAACACGCCATTCACCTTCGGCACAACTTGCTGTGTAATTTGAAGTACGTCAAAACTTTTTTTTTTCTTATGGCTTCACGTCTCGTCGACGTCGAGATCATTAGAGGTGGGAAAGGACTGGGGATAAGGAACGGGAAGGAATTCGGCCATGGCCTTTTGAAGGAAGCATCCCGGCATTCACCTGGAGTGATCTGAGGAAACAATGGAAAACCCAAACCTGGAGGTCCCGACGGGGATTCGAACGCGTGTCCTTCCGAATGGAGACCAGAGCGTTAACCGCTCACCCACCACGCACGGTGTGACATAACGATTCCACGTAAAACTGTAGGTCCTCTTTACCCGGTGGGATTGCCATATGCATCAATGTTATTATTATTATTTCTTTAAAAGCTTTAATACTGGGATACACTCGGCAGTTTTTAATTTACAAATATGGCAGCAAAAATTTTAAGGGTAAGAACAAATTTTTAACTACCGTTCCGGCACCAACAGTCATAACGTATACCATACATTTTTACTCATATCCTAAGCTTCCAAACAGTGGAAACTCCATTAGAATTTATTAATAGTTTCTGTGTGATGCTGGGACAGGCATGGCCCGCTATAACTTTATAAATATCGAGATTAGTTGTGAGCAAAACTGAATGAGAACTTTTCATTATTGTGATATAAACTATGTAATTGTTACGCCGCAGGGCCACCCTTAAAACAGATAAATTAATTATCAGGACAATTATTTATAGTAAAACTTACTGTGATGTATGAAGGTTAGTTGAGTCGCTAACAGTGCAGTAAACAACAACGAAGTTATTTTATGTTCAAAGACGCTTTCTGTATTATGTATTTTCGTACTTGATATTAAAAGAACTGTTCCGTGTGCTTTCATTTTATTCACACTTAAGTTTATCTCCTCTTAGTCGTAAATATTTTTATCCTATATATTACCATGTTTTGTAATTTCGCTTCTCTGAATGTTGCTGTTTTACTGCCATCTGTAATAAGTCGCGTTCCCAAAGCGAGGCTGTGTGCACCTATCGAGGGAGGGCTATTTTTCTGCGAGCGGAAGCCGCGAGCCCGTTCGTTAAACCACCCGCTGCTCTGTGGACAATAACAGCAGGGACAGCCGACCTACAGACAATAGTGACCCGCCACTCGGATATTCTTGTATGCTGTTTCATGGAATGCTGCTCGGAGGGGGAGTGGAGACGGGACACTGCTGGACTGTGTGTGGAACTGAGTGGACGTGTGGTCGGTCTACCGCCATCCTCTGAGCGTCTGAGGTGCGGATAACGTCGCCGGCAGTGCACACGGTAAAGTGATTCAGACAATGCGACATGGTTGCAACATATCAAGAGCCCGAAAAATACCCCTGAGAAGCCAGAGACTTGTTTGAGAAAGCCAACTGAGCTAGCCATCAGCAAATCAATTCACATGTAAAATTGGATGTCTTTCAATTTGTAGAATAAATTCATGTCTTTTGTTACCCATCTTTCATATTCTTGTAACCCCTGAGACATGTCATGTGCGAGGCTTAATATTGATATATTGATAGAGAAAGATAGAAATGTTTCAATTGCTGACGCCATACAGGGTGTCTAAAAAGTAAAGCCCCCCCCCCCCCAAAAGAGATTATTACATATGGCGCGCCAACCTGCGGCCCGACTGTTTTGATATGTTGCAAACAAGTCGTAGTAGTGAGTAGAACTCTCTGTGTTTTCAGCATTTTCCTGTGTGGTTGTAACAGCAGCAATCCAGCATGTACAATAATTATTTATGTCATGTGTAATGCTTGTATATTGTAACAGCTAGGATGTGTAAGGACGATAAAGACGCAGTTACAGGCTGTACATGTGTGTTACATTGAAGAACTGTTTGTTGATGTATATTGAAATATGTCATGTTCATTGTGTTGTCCGAGTGTGGGAGTTGATCGATGAAATGATTGCTAGCACATGTGTGATACACTGAAGAACTGTTTATCAGTTGACTCCACATATGTTATCTCGTTATCTATGTATTTTCTTTAGGATAATGGTGTTTTTGTTGTGAAATTTGGTTATGAAAGCAGAGTTTTCAATGTCTGACGGTGGGAATAGAGAGAGTTATAATATATATCGAAGTTACATTGATGTGACCTATGTTGATTTTCATGCATATGGTTGACATTATTTGGAAAATGTCATGTTCATTGTGTCATACTGCGGTAGAATTGGAGTTAATTATGTCTGGTGGTCAACAAAAAAATGTGATAGCTGATATATGTGGGTTTTAAGATATTTGTTGATGTTCGCATTTGTTTCGGTGCTTAGACAATTGGATTTTGGTATGCTGTCCTGTTCTGTAAGTTCAGTTTTTCATGCCTGGCGGTCCGACCATCGTTGTAGTTGGTATATGTGCTTTATGCTAATGGATAGTTTGTTGGTGTTTTATTGTTTGACGTATTTATTGGAGATTTTATGATGTGGGTTGTTTGTCCTGTTGTGGAAGTAAAATTAATGTCAGACAGATCAGCGTTGCAAGTCTCATGTGTTCTCAATTGATGGGAGATAACACATAAGTTAACATGGAAATCAAAGACGGCACTTCAAATTGCGAAGAAGCGATGCCCGTTTCGCACATCTTGGGCGTAACGAGAAAAGGGATGAAAGTACCATGTCTTTTTCTGGAGAAATGGTTGCCCAACAGCCGGAGCCAGCCAAAAATCAAATGAGCGAAGCCGACAAATTTGACCGTTTGTTCGCGATGATGTCGGAGATAAGAGCGGACAAGACCGGCTAAAGTCCGAAGTCACAGAAGAAATTGCAGTACTCATAAAAGAGGAGGTTGGTGACTTAAAGAATACCGTGTCTGAAGGACTCAGGGGAGTCAAGAAAATATTGAAAACGATGCAGGAAGAACAAATCAGAATGTCCAGCGCCGTGAATCGCGTTAACGAGCAGTCAACACAGATGCAAAGAGAGATGTTGGAATGGAAGCAACGGACGGAAGCGGGAACAAACCAATTGGAACTGCGAGTCGCGATGTACAAGCAAGCACTGAAACAAGGATGAATCATATCGGAGGGCAGATCAGTGAGGTTCGCCAGAGTATCGCCGAGTGTAAAGAAGAATGCAAAAGTCTCGGTGAGACACAAGAGTTTTTCCAGACAAGTTGTAAATGAACTGCATATCCTAGGGGATCAGAAAGAGAATGTCTTGCAAGCATGTGCCCTAAGATATGTCAAGGCGCCGAAGGTGACGCTTGTAGGAAGTGAAAGTATGGACTTGCAGTACATTCATTTCATTCAAACAGCAAAGACATGTTCAGTGATTGGGATTTCTATACTAGACCTGTCAGATGGCCGAAAATCTAAGTGTGTCTTGTATGAACAGATATTTCACGGTAGGGGTCTGCCCGGTGTTCCACTGAATGAAAAGATTTCGGCACAGGTGCCGAACATGAATGGTTTTCACGGAATGCGTTCCATGACGACGCATGTTCAAAAAGCAGCATGCCGCAACTTAAGCGTGAAGTATTTTCATTTCAAGGTTGGAAAAATAAGAGCTCAATACCTTGATTTCGCCCTTCTGAGGTTGAGAGGGAACGATGGTGTGAAAATCGTTTCCAGACGATTAAAGTCAACTCATAATCAGCAGACTTATTATGCTTTCTCGATGGAATTGACACTGATGTGAGTTTAAAGATACCTTGTTGTTTGTATTGGTTGTAAATATGGCCCTTAATTAAGACTTAAGCAGGTAGTATAGTGGATTTAAGTACAATAGTCTATTCTGTAAACGGTAGTTTTTGTAAGAAAATCGTGTACACACATTCAAGATGAAATGCGTGAGTTCTGATGAAGAAGTAATGAGAATTCACGTAAGTTTTGCTGACCTGACTGACTTCGCTACCGCTGTTAAATACTGAAAAAAAAATCGGAATATAAAAGTTGGGATAAAGAAGAAGTAATGTCTTGATAGGCTACGAAAACGCTACATCCTGTAAAATAATCTCCCTTATAAATAATGCGCTTCAAGTGGCGTGGGAATGAAAACCAAAAGTGTTCATCTGCATGAAAGAGAATAATCTAGCGGCCAAATTCAGAATTAAATATGACGATAAGGTTGTGAACGAAATGTCGCTCGCGGGAGTAACCAATACATATAAGATGGTTTTTTTCAATGAAAAGAGAACTTCCTTTTGTTTACGTAGTGTGTCGGAGAGAGGTACGGCGTCAGAAAGGCGCAGATGTGTAATGTGCAGATAGGCTGAAGTGGGAACTGAGTGTCTACAGCTGTCTTCTAATGTGGCAAATAAGTCCACCTCATTAAGCTGGGCAGCTCAATCCCTGGAATAGCCAAAAAGCGGCAGAAGTGGATTGTCGCTTTAATTAAATAAAGAACAGCCTCTCGCAGAACAGTGACTTGTAAACTAAGAAAAGGAAGCAATCAATTGTTAAAATTCATGATTATCTTATGTTCCTGAAGTTCTGGTAATTACTCCCATGAAGATGTAAATGAAAAAAGGGGAACACCAATGTGAGTTCGAGAAAAACAAGATCGTAAGTTTTAAACATCACCATCTCCATATGAAAGGCCGCTTAGATGAGTAAAATGTCCCACTACACGCACTTATATTGTTTCCCAAGGATGTTCGGTTCAAAAGGATTGGTGAAATGCTGAAGTAGTGTAATGTTAAAATCAGCAAAATTATAGCAGTGACAAAAAGTTAAGCAGGCTACTGAGGATATGGAATGCCGAGAAGAAACAGGAGAAAGTAGCTTGTTGCGAATCTGGGAATGTCAGCTGGGGCGGATGTTGTCCCTGACAGCAGGGGGGTCAGCAGTGTTTGTGTGAACTTCTCGGAATAGGGGAACCAGCAGGTAGACTAATCCCCTTGTGTTTTGAGTGGAGTTAGAGCTCGGCAGGTGTGTGTCCTTGACTTTGTTCTGGGTGAATGGACGGGATGAGATGACTATTTGTTTGTGAAGAGGCAACTACCTTCGCATATTAATGCTTGTTTGAAGTTTTGTCTTTAATACTGTTGTATGGTAAATAGATGAGTCGTGTTAGTAAATGCTGTTAGATTCGAAGTATGTGTACGAATGTTGTGATTTGTACATCATCTGTCTTATGTGTAATTGTTTTGTTAGCATGAGTTTTGTTACTCTTTTACGCTGTGTATATATTAGAGGACATTGATTAATATTATTCCCCTATAGTCTGATGTAATTATGTTCTAAGAAACTGGAGCATTAAGTTTAGATTTTATGTGATTGAGTGGCACTGATTGATATTGCCACGTGTTTTCATCTGTAATTGTATTATGTGTGAAGGTGTATGGGAATTATGGAGGGTTATCTTTTATTCTGTATGGGAGATTAATGTTTTGGAAATTTTAAGTTCATAACGATTCCTCAGAGCTCCATGTTCTCAATTAATATTTTGGAATAGTAGAAAATGCATATATTATAGGTTAAGAACAATAGGTACTGAAAGACTTCAGCTGTGTAGAGGAAGAGTTGTGGAGGGACAACCTCACGTAATAATGTCCACAGTTTCTTATTTTTGATGGACCTGTAACGTTTAGAGACATTCCATTGTTAATCTATAGTGAGTGCTTATGACACACTATCATAAGTACTGTGAACAATTGTTTTTTTATTTTAGTGTTGTATATTTTTTTTATGTTGTGTGTATAATGTATAATGATAGATTAAGGCTGGACCCTGCTGTTATGTGGATGGTACACTTTGGATGGCTGATGCATTGGGGAGTTTTGCACACGAAGCGAGTTGTATTGTAAACATTCACAGTTTGGCGCCTTTAACGTGTCCTCGCATGACATTTCCGCAGGGGAATTTTGTTTGAAAATGGGTGAAGTTTATAAATATCTTATGAAATTGTAAGTTTGTAGGGTTTTGTGGCTTTGTAAATCAAGGGTATTGCTATCAAGAGGGCAGGAACTGAACTGTGAACAAAGTTGCAGAGAAGACTTTATAAGCAAATTTAAATTCCATGGAATTTAAATTTTGGTGGGTTGTTTGGCAAGCTGTAATAAGTCGCGTTCCCAAAGCGAAGCTGTGTGCACCTATCGAGGGAGGGCTATTTTTCTGCGAGCGGAAGCCGCGAGCCCGTTCGTTAAACCACCCGCTGCTCTGTGGACAATAACAGCAGGGACAGCCGACCTACAGACAATAGTGACCCGCCACTCGGATATTCTTGTATGCTGTTTCATGGAATGCTGCTCGGAGGGGGAGTGGAGACGGGACACTGCTGGACTGTGTGTGGAACTGAGTGGACGTGTGGTCGGTCTACCGCCATCCTCTGAGCGTCTGAGGTGCGGATAACGTCGCCGGCAGTGCACACGGTAAAGTGATTCAGACAATGCGACATGGTTGCAACATATCAAGAGCCCGAAAAATACCCCTGAGAAGCCAGAGACTTGTTTGAGAAAGCCAACTGAGCTAGCCATCAGCAAATCAATTCACATGTAAAATTGGATGTCTTTCAATTTGTAGAATAAATTCATGTCTTTTGTTACCCATCTTTCATATTCTTGTAACCCCTGAGACATGTCATGTGCGAGGCTTAATATTGATATATTGATAGAGAAAGATAGAAATGTTTCAATTGCTGACGCCATACAGGGTGTCTAAAAAGTAAAGCCCCCCCCCCCCCAAAAGAGATTATTACAAGCATTTGACTCTTCTCCGTGGATAGGTAATACAAACATTGTCACTCTGACGCACGGGAAAATACATGGTGGAGGTAGATATCAGCTTTCCGTCTCTGTCCTTCGACTTGCATGCGGAAGTCTTTTGATAGTAGGTCAAATGAACCTGAGGAAACTTTGAACAACGGTCGTTGCCTCCACTGGGATTTGATTTCCGGCTGTCCAGTTCTTAGCCACATCACCGAGTGAGCAGTTCGACTCAGATAAATTTTCGTGTTTACATCCGTATAAGTACATTCGTGTTTTGCAAAAAAGAAGACTGTACAAAGTAAATTTTGAATTTTTTATTAAAAACTTACATCGATTTTTGTAATATCTCAGGATTATTGCGATAGATTTCGAAGGGTTCAGCACTTTCACATTATACAAACAAAGACAAAAAGTATTGACCCTTTGTGAACACAAATAGAATTTCTTTTTCTAGGTTTTGAATAGAAAGCATTCTATCATAATCCGAGTTTCAATTTAGATTCGTAAATAGCTGCTCACCCAAGCACACAAAGAAAATTTTAGTCTTGTATAGATGTATCTTCAGTAAATCGAGCGTAGTTGGATGAGCGGTAACGCTCTTTCACCGTATTCGGGAGGACGTGGTTTCGAATTCTCATCCGGCCAACATGATTTCGGTTTTCCGTGATTTCCCAAAATCACTCCAGGCTAATACCGGGATGGCTCCTTGTGTCCACTCCTTTCCTGATTTCCCTCGATGTCGACGAGACGTAAAGCCATAAGGATAAGCTCTTTTCAGTAAGGTATTTAAAAAATACCTTGCAGGAAAGGAGTATAAAATTACTTAAATTTTAAGAAAATCGTTTGAAGATTATTTACCGCTCGAAAACAAATCTTAACTGCTCAAAGGGTTTATTGAGACGATTTACCATTCACTTGAAACCCAAAAGCGAATTATAACCACTTTATAATTACAGAGTCTGATCAATGTGGAGACTGAAGTGAAATGTCCGCATTGTTCTGTGGCGAACAGGAACTGCCACAAAATCGATCACTTGCTGCGGGGCTTAACATTCTATATATGTGCTTTTTTCACTGCTTCAGTGACACTACTGAGTTTTTGACGCCTTCAAAGCATAGCTACTATTGACGAATCACGTAAGCCAATCAAATATGGCATGTTGGTCTGACAGTTTCATGACCATTGTTGCTAAATGTGCTTGACAGGAGATCCGCAGAACCACAGTCAGATCCGGATATTTTTACGGGGGCTTAAAGTGACCTTCAGATCTGGCAAAGATTTGTTTTGTTCTTAACAAAGAAGGATAGGACAGTCCATGGTTCGCATTCCTCGTATACCACTAAATGTAGATCCACTATGTACAATTTTATTTTATTTACACTTACATTGTAAATGAAAGTCTAACTGTGATGCCAGGGAAAATGGATTTATCTGTAGCAGAGATAAACCTCATTCGTTTAAATTTATTTGTTGCTTATTGTTTATTTACGACCACAAGATGCAGAAATTACTTTAAGGAGCGTATCCAGGATCAGATCTAGGGGGGGGGGTAAGATTTGAACTAGGGGAGGGGGACAACTCCTACTGGTGTTGACGAAGTGGGGTGGGGAACTGAAACATGACGATTTCTTACATAATGAAACTCAAACCTATTGAGGAACTATTTTTATTATTGATTAACATAGTAATCCAACCACTAAATCTAAGGACCTACTATGTAGTTAAGAACGTAACTCAATTAGAGCATTTTATGTAAACATTAATAGTATCGGATTCTCAGAAAAATTTTCACTTACTCATGGTATTCTTTCACGAAATTTTGATGCACACTCGTCAGGCATAATCCAGTCAATCTTTCCTCTCTCATAGTGCTCTTAAGCTAGTTCTTCATTCGTACTGAAGGTAACTTGATTTTTCTTCTAGGGGGTGCAGCAGCTCCCCCCCCCCCTGTTCCTCACTGGATACGCCCATGAAAATAACCTAAAAATTTGTTTGATAGAAGATAGCAGACACGGAAGTTTATTAAAGTTCAGAAAATGTTTATTCGAAACGTAGGTAATCACGAAATATATCAATCAAATAATAAATAGTTATTCGTTTTGTAAATTATACTTTATTTAGAAACTGTTTCATTACAATAAAATGAATCCTATCCAAATATTCCCAGAAGCTAATTAGATTAAGTCTTCTCGCATCACCAAAAATATGAATAAAAAAGGTAATGATTGATTGTTATTCGTTTTTCCTTAGAAACTTTGACAGAACAAATTTCCAGTTCCATCATAGGTGTTACCTGCCATTTTTGACGGGTGTTAAATCTAGTTCTGAAAATAATCACAACGCACTTGTGGTGTTCCAAAGTACGGAGAAGGGTGTAGCTTAATCGGAAGTCCTCTCTTCTTGTGCTACGAAGACCACTGGATCATATTCGGCCTCAGTTAGGAAGGCTTCATTTAATTTTTGTGCTACTCTAGTGAATTCCTTATTGTGAGAGTATTTGTGTACTGTGAAATAAATAAAAAAAATATGATCCTGTTGATTCCTTAAGTTGTTAGGCGCCAGAAGAAAAAAAGGGACCCTATCTTTAAACTTTACAAACCATAACTTTTCGTTTTGAACAACTCCGATGTCATTGAAATGTCAAAATCAAAATGTATTCGGAGGTCCAATGTTGAGTTAATCAATAAAATACCATAAAAGTGTTTTAACAGAGGAGTTGCTATCTCACTCCTGTTATCATCTTCATAATACGAGTGAACAGTGATAAGATAACATCCCAGGAAGTATCTGGAAACAAATATTTAACAAATTATCATTATACTTTTAATCCAGCTAGTATAGGTTAATTTAAAAATTATTTTGGATTCATCCTGAAGCTGCTTTGGTTTTACATAAGGCAAATAAATCCTGTGATAATTTCAAGACCGAGCGTGGTAGGTAAGCGGTTAACGGTCTGGCCTCGCATTCGGGAGGATGACGGTTCGAATCCCCGTCCGTGCATTCAGATTTGTGTTTTCCAAGGTTTACTCAAATCACTCCAGGCGAATGCCGGGATGCTTACTTCGAAAGGCCATGGCCGAATTCCTTCCCATTCATTGTCCCCAGTCCCATCCCGTCTCTAATGTTGTGGACAAAGCAAGAAGCTACAAGTAAAAAAATTATTATTTCAATAGAAAAAAGTTAATTTAACAGTCGACAAAGTGAAGTAAATTTCTACGTAAATACTGTGAACATTTTAGTTTTTAAGGAAAACTACGAGTTCAAATTACATGCAGTCTATATTTACAAGAGATGAAAGCAAAACTAAAATGTATAGCCAAATCCAGAGAAAAGTAAATAATTGAACTTCCATTCCCGAATTGATTACTTCTCAGTTTCGGAATAAACGTACACCCAATTTGATTTCGGCACATGTAACCAAATAAATATTTGTTCCTGGAAATTTGCCCATACTACAAAGTAGTAAATGGTTAATAACTGTAAGTTGTGGAGCATTTTCCTCAATTGCAGATAAAAAATTGTAAAAGTGTGATAAATGATTACTGCCAATGCTATTGATGTTTTCGTTGGTTTATTTGTTTACTGCATCCGTTTCACTTCGTTCACAGAAGCATCTTCAGACGTTATTTTTGTTAAAAGCGTGTTCATGTTATTATATGTCTATATTACTTTAGTTTGTACATCATGGTGTAAATTATGATCTACTTACATTTTCCATTTCCATATAAATCAATGTAAACTGAACCTGAAGTAGATTACATTTCATACCTTCACTTAAAGTGTACAAAATGTAATTCCTTAACCATATCATAATATTTATAAACATTTAGCAGGCAAAACCGCTGAAGAAGCTTCTGTGAAAGAAGTGAAATGGGTTTGGTAAACAAATAAACAAGTGAAAAATTTAACTGTTCTGATAGAAATGATTTATCATATATTCATAATTAGTCAAGAATTATGTTAAATTTTTGCAAGGTTGTTCGATTTAGTTTTTCTGGTCTGGCTCATCCTCTCATAAGACTTCATTCCTTAAGTTCTTCTTTGTTTATTGAACGTATTCCTTATTTTTCTAAAATTTAAATCTAAGCATCTTTATTTAGTTGTATCTGTAATTTGTAGTATATAATAAAATTGTAGAAATTTTTTGTCTGTACCTACATTAAATTTATTTCAAAAAGCGTAATTTCAATGTAAGCTACTGATGACAGAGTTTCAAAAGCAATAAAATTTAAAATTTCGTTTGTCTGTATATATGTTTGCGCATCACACAGAAACTAATAGACAGATAGTAACTAAACTGCGCATAGTGATATTTTATGTCGTCCCTTTTTATCCCAATACGTTACAAATTCCCGATGATACAGAGTCCAAAATCATAAATTTATTTCTGACTGTCCACGCATCACGTAGAAACTGATGAATGGTTTACAACTAAACTTCACGTAGTTGATAGCTTATATCGCTAGGTAGGAGATAGGATACTTTTTATCCTGGTATCTTCCCGTTTCACAGAGTCAAAAGCCGTAAATTTTCAATTTTTTTCTATCAACTAAATTTGGCATAGTGATAACTTATGTCATCAGTAAATGTACATGATATTTTTTATTCTGAGTAGTACCATATTTTGTCCAAGATACAGAGGGGAAATCCTAAAATACTGTAAATCTTTATAATATTTTTGGTGGAACTTTCTCGGAGTCGAAACGCCCAACACAATAAGTGATATACATGTGATGATGATAAATTCAGCAATGGGTCATCAGCAAACAGAAATGTTTCTAGTAAGTGGTAGTTCCAAGGAGAGGTAGAAAGAAAAAATGCGATCAAACGTGTTTAAAGCATTGAATATATGTATATATATATAAAATGAGCCGTGTCTGTCTTACTGGCATCATGCAAAACGAGCTGATAAGGTTTTGACAGATTTTTGATAGTTTCAAAAATTAGGATCAGACTTAGAATCTGTGGTATATCTCATGACTCTATGCGAGGTGATACCGAAGAAACAAATCGAAACCTGTTATTAATCTTAAATGTTTTTTGTTACTTTTTATATTTACGTAAGTTCATAAGTAGACATCTTCAGAGCGTACGTGGGAATATTATGACAGTTTGGTTATATCATCCTAATGCCGGTCGACCAAGAGGATCTTCGTTTACGAGAAAACGAGGATCAAAAATTATACATTGTTTACTGGAATGAATGAATAACCGAATGGTTTCAGTCATCGTATTTCTGTTTTAAAGGTAGTCGGTTCTACTTCCCTTTGAAAATGCATATTCTTTATAGGTGCATAATTTTTGCTGCTATTTGCGGTTTGTAACAATACAGTTTAATTTTTTTCCAAAAACCCACTTAAATACTCATCCGTTTTTCAAACTAGGAACCCTTGATGAATACGTACTCTGTTTAGATTTCTAAATTGCGATTTTCCTTCCTTAATTTGAACTAAACTTTCTCAGAACTCGCAACTCAGTTTTCAGACACTCTACATAGGCATATAGTTCGTGCAAACAACTTACAGCCAGTTCAAAGGCACCAAACTGCCATCTACAACTACCTGAAGGGAGTGTCAGGTAGAATTTAATATAATAATATTTAATTAAATTGCGATGGAGTGCACACCCCGGTGGCAATTTCCATACACACCCATCTTATCCCTTTCCTGTAACCACCTACATTTGACCTCTGCAAATTATAGCTTTCAATTCTTTCAATGTTTTTGGTAAATTATTCATCATTTCTCATAGTAACTTATTCCAATCCCTGACTCCCTTACCTAAAAAAGAGACTCTTCCTACACCCTTGTGCCCGAAATCGAATGCCAGCTTGTGGTCATGATCATCTTTTCCCTTCAATGCATTACTTTTAATTCTTACACCAATATCTTTCCATACCTCATAGCCAGTATACGTTATGTATACCCACATGACCCTCCTCATCCTCCTCCTGCCTTGCAATGAATCCCATTCCAGCTCCTGTATCATATCCGTCCCTGATTGCATTCTGCGATAATTTCGAGAAACAAATCTAGCAGCCCTTTTTGCACCCTCTCCAACTCCTGTATTTGATACGCAAAATGTGGGTCCCATACTACACTACCATATTCGAGCAATGGTCTGACCAAAGTTTTGTAACCCAATTCCTTTACTTCTCTCGTACATCCCCTCATCACTCTCTCCAACAAGTGCAGAATTTTGAAACCGTTTCCTGCTACCTGACCAATGTGTCCTGCCCAGTTAAGCTTGTTATCAAATGCAATGCCAAGATATTTACATTTCAAGTCTTCAACAAGCAATTCTTGCCCCACCTTATAATCATAATCAACCTTTAGTTTTTTATTTGTATATCTAATAAGCTGACTCTTCTTTGCATTTATCTTCATCACTTGTTTAACAACCCAACTAGATATCCTGTCCAGATCACCCTGCAGCTGTTTACAGTCCTCTACCGTTTTGGTCGTTTTATGTAGCATTATATCATCTGCAAACAATCTAATTCCTGACAGTAAACAATCGACACAATTATTCATTAGAACAATAAATAGCAATGCCCCCACCCCACCTGTGGCACTCCCATTTTTACTTCCTCTTCTTTTGATAGTGTATGTCCTATCCTAACTTTCTGTTTTATACCTTTTAAAAATTCTTCTACACAGCAATTCACTTTCTCATCCACTCCAATAGTTTTTACCTTATTTACTACCATTTTATGGCTCACTCTGTCAAAAGTCTTTGAAATATCTAGTGTTACACAAGCAATTTGGCCTTAAATTTATACATAAAGCTACTGAACCTTCTAAAGATTCAGGAAGCAAACTTCTCTGTAATTCAAAAATTCGTACTGACGTCAATTAATGATGATTACCTTTAATTGCTTCGTCCTCCAATTCAAAGGTTACTGTAGGTCGCCAGGGGCTTTTATCTTCTCTCAAAGGTTAAATAATTAATGCTTTGAATGGATTAAACAGTTCTATAAAATGACAAACCCGGCGAATCACTTTTCCCATCATATTTATTTCTCCGTAAGCTCCATAATAACACTACACGCGGATAAAACAAGAGACTCATCCAAAAATACTAAAGCACAAATATTCCAGCTATTAAACTCACAAACGGTTATAAACTGCTTGATGGCTCAAAAACAAATACCAAAATTTCGGAAATAACTGACTGTTGACAACTACTTGCTCGCCATTGCCGTGGGCTTAAATAGGCGCCACAGAAACATTCAGAAGGCAATAGATAGTGCCTAAAGACGTTTCTCGAGCACTTACAATACTTTAACAATCAAATTCATACAAAAAAATCACAGGTTGTACAAAATCACTCACAATCATTCTAAAACGCCTTAAAATGGAAGTTAATATTTTTTACATGTGTTTACACAAAATTATCAACGAAAACCAGTCCAAACAGTTGAGAATTGTCCTCCAAACATCATGCCTCACAGTAATATCGTATTACATATCACTTACACACTTTCCAGCCATAAAACAATGTTCATTTGCGTGGCGAATATACACAAATTCACAATTGATTACATGAAAAATATAAAAATCGACAATTAATCAACTCCCATCTTATTACATAATATTCTTTAACTGGGTAGGACACGTTGGACAGGTGGTAGGAAAAGGTTTCAAAATTCTGCACTTGTTGGAGAGAGTGTTGAGGGGATGTACGAGAGAAGTAAAGGAACTGGATTACAAAACTTTGGTCATACCATTGCTCGAATATAGTAGTGTAGCATGGGACCCACATTTTGCGTATCAAATACAGGAGTTGGAGATGGTGCAAAAAAGGGCTGCTAGGTTTGTTTCTGAAAATTATCACAGAATGCAATCAGGGACAGATATAATACAAGAGCTGGAATGGGATTCATTGCAAGGCAGGAGGAGGATGAGGAGGGTCATGTGAGTGTACATGGCGTATACTGGCTATGAGGCATGGAAAGATATTGGAGTAGGTATGAAAAGTAGTGCATGGAAGGGAAAAGTTGACCATGGTCACAAGCAGGTACTCGATTTCAGGAACAAGGGTGTGGGAAGATTCTCTTTTTTAGGTAAGGGTGTCAGGGATTGGAATGAGTTACCAAGGGATATGATGAATAACTTACCGAAAATGTTGAAAGAATTTAAAGTTAAAATTTGTAGAGGGCAAATGTAGGTGGGTGCAGGTTAGGGGGAGGATGGGTGTGTTGGGAAATTGCCACCGGCGCGTGTGCTTCATTGCAATTAAATTAAATTCTTAAAATAAAATTTCATTAAAGGGCTGGGACTGACTGCTGTTACAAGCTGAGTAAGATTATTATAATAATTAAATACTAAAAATGAAAATCTCCAAGAGCGTTTACTGCCATTACTCACTCTACTGAAAGGAGACGTCTTGCTCATATGACAAGAACATGGAGACGATTTATTTCGACGAACCCCTAATGTGCTTCATAGCTTTTTAAAGACGCCTTGCTTTATCGAGTTTGGTACTGACTTAACCATTTTTTAAAGCTTTTCAAAGCGTATACCGTTTCTTTCAGTGATATATGACGGCTATCATCTACATATGACTATGAAGATCTACCACTACGTATTTGCTATCAAGTGAGAACGAGATTTAAACAAAAAAACTATTACACATTTTTTCTGTTTGCATCCAATGCAACGCATTTTTCTTTTCTAGCTGAAGAACAATGTACACCAGTTCAAAATTAAAATCAGTTTCTTGAATAATTTAATTTACCAAAAGAACACATTTTTTAGCAGCTGAGGATGTGCATAATGCGTAGACTCCATGTAACATATCCATATTTAAAAATGATATAGTATATACTCTTTTGAAGAACACCTAACTTATCATACTTGCAAAATAGTTCCAACCTTTTGATTCAGGTAACAATGGCACATGGGTAAATTGTACAGCCAGCATTGATCAAGTGCATCCTTCTCATCTGCCTTAGCAGGTCACTCAAATTTATAGCTTACTCGTGTTAAACTATCTGCTAGGCATATCAGAGAAATAGAAATTTCTGCTGCTCCCTGAGTTGTGCGAAGCGGCAATTTGCACCTACACTTATCTAACAGACAATTTGTCAAGCGGTCCACTGTTTTAGGCCTACACTGAAGCCGCGCAATACAATGACGACGCTACAAAACTCAACTAACTACGAAAGCATGTAAACAATATCCCACAAAAACAATTCTGTAAAAAATAGGCCGTCTCGTGTTGGTGTAGTGACAAAAAGTTATGAGAACTTCTTCTGAGCCAAATCTACACTTTACAGTTTGTATTCACTTCACTTTGTGAAACAGAATGGTTTTTCCCAGTGTCATAGATCGTTTACTTCGAATAAAAAAAATTCCGGTCAGTTGGCCATTATGCGCACCACATTTCAGTTAACTTATATAAATACCTTAAATGTGTTGTTTGATCAAACTTAAATACAAGTAAAAGTCAAGATTTCCCTCGCTCTTTTTCGAATTTCACAACTGTATATTATGCTCTAAATTTCAAAAAAAATTGTGACATGCATAATGGCCTTGGCATCAGACTTTTTTTTTTTTTTTATCCTAAATTAACGATCTATGACACCGAAAGAAACCATTCTGTTTCGCAAAGCGAAGTGAATACACACTGTAAGTGTAGACTTGGCTCAGAAGAAGATCTCATAACTTTTTGTCACTACACGAACACGAGACTTGGCCTATTTTTACAAGAATTGTTTTTGTAAGATCACATTTCTTTTTGTAAGTTTATCGCTTATTCTGAATCTCCACTCAAATTTAATTATTCCATTTGAAAAACGCCGAATAAGAACGTTTCAGAATTGAAGACATCAATATACGTTACCAACAATACTCTACTGCCTGAAAACAATGGGTGTGCGCCTTAGCCGAGCAATGCAGATTGCCGCTGGTTTAACTACCACCATAAATAAATTACTAGTAACTTCCAAACTAAGATAGGAACAAAGTAAAATTTAAGATATTGGTTAAACTTGCTGATCTCTATGCATTAAAAAATTCTCAGACATATAGCTTCTTCCGGAGTAAAGCAATTAAGCCGCAAACATGTGCCAGAATTTTTCATGTTTGTGGAAAACATCCAAATATCAGATTTTTCTTATGATTTAGGGATCAAACCATATATGTGTGCCAAATTACTTGTTTCTGGCATTACTGGAATTTTGATGTGTCGTACTCTAAATAAAATTTTGAATATCAGTAACTTCCAAAGAAAATGAAAGATTTAAAAGTTAAAACATTAGTTAAACTTAGTAAGCTCACTCTGCAATGAAAACCTGAGGTACATAAAGTTATTATGGTAGAAAGCTATTTCACGTTAAGGGTAGGTAAGGGGTAGATATATGGAAATTTACGAGTTTCATACTTTTCTTATAATATGTGGGTAAAATGTTATCTCTGTGCCAAATTTCAGCTTTCTACGGCTGCGGGAAGTATCTTAGAGTTTTGATGATCATCAGCCATTCAGTCAGTGACAAAATCGCTGAAGTTTGAATCGGAATAACATCCGAACGAAGAACAGTAACGAAATAAAATTTAGTACGTTTGCTAATATTGCTGATATCTATGCAAAACAGAAATTTGAGATATGTAGCTTGAATATGGCCGAAGAAATTGAGGTTCGAAAATGGCCCGAATTGCTTCGAGAAAAGGGTAGGCAGTGCCGCCGTTGACTCGATTTGGCGGGTGCACGGTAGTGCACCCAAATCCTCCTCCCAGTTGCCTCAAGTCCCGGAACCCAACACGGAACAACTAACAAAGCCATGATTTCAAAATCAAAGAAGAATGACGTAAAATATGGAAAACTGCGTCAATTAACCACCGATGAATTAAAGACCTAATGCTAAGTCTTAATCGATTAAGAATTCGACACGTCAGATGTGCGATGATACATAAATGGGTAATTTCACAACTCCGCCACCTGCTATTGTGGAGTCTTTGAACAGACTAACAAACACAATTTCATAAAATCAAATTAAAGCCTCGAGTCGTCGTAATCACCTGGTGACAGAGTTCATATTGGATACGCATTCCTCCCCTGTCGTGGCATGCCTTAACCTAATCCCGTAATCCTAGCAGGTATAACCCCAGTTTAAAAGGAATGCGAAGCACGGAATCGTTGTAGCACCCTTCACATCACACACAAGCTGTGTCAGCGGTGAAGGGGCTTTAGAAAATCCCATCTGATAACGGGATTCGAACCGGGTACCTTTCGACCTGTAGCCAGTCTCCTTAATCAGAGCCAACAGACCGCTGATAACAAAGTGCCAAAAGGCACGAGTAAAGGATTTTTATTGATATTGCATCATCGCTACACATGCTACACATACGTGTAAGCTGAGTCAATTATCTATCATATATTTTAATACAGTTGTTAAGGTCGTTAAAATTGAGAAATTCTAAGTGATAAATAAAAAAATCTCCACGCCGTTATCTTTATCACATCTTGCCGTACTATATACATTCACCTTAGGTCGTTTATGTGGTCTGGTAATTTTTGGCATTTTGGTCAACGTCTGTTGCGACGGACAAAACCGCGAACGGACAAAACAGCGAACGGACAAAACAGCGAACGGACAAAACCGCGAAAGGACAAAACCGCGAATACAGAAAAACCAGGAATACATAATACCACAAGAGTTTGTAGATTCTTAGCGTTACCTAGGGTGCACCACGAGGAGGTGATCTACGTAACACCCCATTATTTTTTTATTTAAAAAATTACACAAAAGCATGAACATTATGGAAAATAAAAATACAATATAGATGGATTATACGAAATATACATCAATAAACCATTAATAAGTTAATATAAATTGTAACAAAATACACAAGCACACTATCTAATAATCGAAATTATGAACTATACCAGAAAGAAATTTCTGTGCATCGCTACAATCATATTCACTAACTAAATTGAAAATCGACTTGGTGACTCTCGCATATGTCATTATCTGTATTTTTCTATCTCCCCTTCCATATTGCACCAATTTAACCTCCGTCAGATTTTGCTGCTTCTTGAAAGCTTCTATGAGTTTCCAAATTGTAGGATGGCTTGATCCAAGTAATAACCGAAAAGCATTGTGCCAACCTTCGACGGAGTTGTTGGTTCTCTCTAACGAATTTTTAACATTCTGGTTTTGGTTCCAAATTTCGATTGGAAATAGTGGTTCTCGTCGTCGATTTCCTCGAAGAATACGTCCAATCTATGTATCATCAATGTAATCCAAAAGTGGAGAGAATTCCTCGTCTGCAAACTCCCTATCACAGAGTTCTTCTTAACAGAGATGATCGCCAAATCGTTTTAAAAACTGCGTTAGGATAATATTTTGGAGCATAAGAGATCAAACAGTGAGGGGATAACTCGTAGATTATAAATTACATATACACAAAATAAATTACAGCACCGTACACCATAATAATGTAACCCTAGCTGCGATCCCCAAATCGTTTAAAAACTGCGTTAGGATAATATTTTGGAGCATAAGAGATCAAACAGTGAGGGGATAACTCGTAGATTTGTCCGTTTCGCGGTTTTGTCCGTTTCGCTGTTTTGTCCGTTCGCGGTTTTGTCCGTTCGCGGTTCTGTCTGCGCGGTTTTGTCCTCGCGGTTTTGTCACTTCGCGGTTTTGTCCGGACACGGTCTGTTATTCATTCGCGCTACATGATCCGGCCACTATGTCCGAGTCTTTGAATAGACCCTCCAACTCGTGGTTGTACTTTATTGTCCATACACCCATTCTTTATCATCTTGCACGCAGGTGTACATTTTTCGCACTACTTTTCTTTGCAATTCCACGATTTTTTTAAATTTTCTGTTTAGTTACACTCCATGTCTGACATCCACGCATGATGGCAGATTGTGTAAATGTATTACAGAGGAGTATTTCTTGTTTATAGATAGGTGATGCAACTTAAGCAGAACGCATAGGTTGTAATAGCAATAACTTGCTGCATACAAGGGTGCGCTTTCCTCAGACTAACTTTTTCCCCTGACGTGGAGCGTGTAGACCAGAGAAGCTCTTCAACCTTACGTCGTCGAACTATATATTGTCAGCACTAATTTAAGTAGTCTCCTTGTTTGCCATCAAAATTAACTTAGTCCACAACCAAAAGGTTGGTTGGATCATTCCGAAGGAGGCATACTACGCCATTGTGTCAGAGGTAGGACGGCTAGTTCCTTTGCTCTCTGACATACAGTTTAACGTGGATTCTAAAACTCAGAACCACTTAGCGTCTATAATTAATCACAACTCCTGCGTAGTCTGGTATTTGAACCCGCGACCTAAACAGAAAACTTTTTAATGGAAACGATCTAACCACTGAGCTACCTGACCGCTACTGTGTGTTATTAGGATTCGCAAACTCATTAGTTTTGCTACAATTTTTTTTAACAATTGAATACTCTATACGTGGAAAGATCTTCTAGCGATGTCGGCCTTGGCAGTGTAGGGGTTAACATGATTGCCTCGCCTCGTAAGGATCGTCGGTTCGAGACCGGCCTCTCGCATGGGTGGTTATTAAGTCTCGTGTTGTTTTCACTATAGTGTCATACAATCGCTTGTTCAAACCATGATAAGATTATTAGTACAGTAAAAACAAAATGAAGCTGTCTAAACGGTCGCATAGACCAAAGGTCATGTTTAAAGAAAAAAAAATAGTGATGGCGATAATGTAGCGTTTGTCAATGTTTCGTTTACGTTTTAATTTTCTGCTCTTTCTCTAGTTAAGATAGCATGACGAAATGATTCTCAGATTTTAAGAACAAACCTAAAGCTTCAAACTGTGAAACCTTGGCCAAAACAGGTTCAGTAAATTCCGAGTTACGCCTTATTGTAAAAATCAAAACAAATTTTAATTCCCGACACCGGTGTTTGCTCACATACCATCATAATATATACTTCAGATTTTAGGCCAGGCTACCTCCTTTCAAACAGTGAAACAGACATTAAAATCTGGTCAGTAGCTTCTCGAGCAGCCCGCTCTGTTGCATCAGCTGGCTGCGGCACCATGATGGTGTCCTGGGCTGACACGGGGTTAGCTGTTTCAACGCTCTGGCCTCGCATTCTGGAGAACGCGGGTTCGAATCTCCATCCGGTCATCCAGATTTGGGTTTTCCATGGTTTTCCCAAATCACTCCAAGCGAATGCCGAGATGCTTCTTCAAATGGCTATTGCCAATTCCTTCCCATTCCTTGTCCCCAATCCTTTCCACCTCTAATGATCTCATCTACATCTACATCTACATCTACATCCATACTCTGCAAATCACAAACATTGTGGGTGGCAGAGGGTGCTAAGCACCAATCCTAAACTCGCCCATTCCAATCCCGAATAGTGCGAGGAAAGAAGGAATACATATAAGTATCAGTACGGCATCTTATTTCTCTAATCTTATCCCTCCGGTCATTGCGACCTAAATAGGTTGGCGGAAGAAGTATTTCATTGCACTCGAAATTTAAATTTTTACGCATATTCTCCAATAAATTCGAACGCAAGCTACGTCGTCTGTCTTCCAAACTATCCCAGCCCAATCTATGTGTCAATTCTGTGACGCTTTCATAAGGGCTGTAACAACAAGTCACGAATCTAGCGGCTCTCCTCTGCACCCTCGCAACTGAGTCAATCAGAACCTTGCGATACGGATCCCAAACCCCACAACAGTAATCCAGATGCGGGCGCACTAGTGTTTTATACGCTATCTCCTTTGTTTGAGCATTACAATTTCTCAAAATACGACCTATGAATCGTAATTTAGAATTTGCCTTGCCTACGACGGAGGTTATGTGCATGTCCCATTTCATGTTGCTTTGTACTATCACCCCCAGATACTTCACGAAATCAACCGTGTCAACAGGTGAATTGTTTATTTTGTACTCGTGAACAACCTGATTCTTCTTGTTACTTATCCGCATTGCCTTGCACTTTTTGCAATTAAGTGTAAGCTGCCATTTACGGCACCAATCGAAAATAGCATCCAAATCACGCTGAATTTCCAAGCAATCGTCGGAGCACCTTATTTCCCTATAGATAACCGCATCGTCGGCAAACAATCGCAACCAGCATTTAACGTTGTCACCTAGATCGTTTATAAATATTAAGAAAAGAAGTGGACCTATTACACTTCCTTGAGGAACGCCCGAAGTAACATTTATCTTAGAAGAGGCTTCCCCGTCAACAACGACATATTGTGATCGACCAGTTAGAAAATCACGTATCCACTCGCAAATCTGAGCCGAAATACCGTAAGCCCGAATCTTCGCTAAAAGTCGGTTGTGTGGCACAGAATCAAAAGCTTTCTGAAAATCCAAAAAAACCGCATCAACTTGCGAACCTGCATCGATAACTTTCATTATGTCGTGGGAAAATAGGGCCAATTGTGTTTCACACGATCTCTTCTTCCGAAATCCGTGTTGACATGGTGTAAGTAACTCGTTCTCATCTAGAAACTTCATTATGTTCGAGCATATGACATGTTCCAGAATTCTGCTGCAGACCGATGTTAGAGATATGGGTCAATAATTCCTAGGATCACACCGATCTCGACGTCGACGAGGTGAAAAGTCTTAAACAAAAAAAAGGTTGCTGTTTCGAACATTGATGTTGGAACAAAATTAGGAGGCCGGCAGGTTAGGAGAAGTGGTGGTGCACAATTCCTAACATTCAGATTGTGCACCCAACCCTCTCCACAATGCGTATGGAGCTGGGGCAACGACAAGGTTGATGGTGATTCGTCCGTCGTATGAGGACATTAAGCTTGGTAGGTGTCTTTTGGAAGAATGGGCAGGCACCACGCTTCACTTTCTATTTTATTTCATCTCTCATCCACAACACAAACAACTCCCTACACTGAATAAACACACTACCACAGTCATCTACACTTACAACACTTAAACGAACACTGTCATACTTCCCAGACGTTGTCATGGAGACGTATACATCTCACATCGTAACCGCTTTCGCCCGGACACGGTAAAGGCGTTAATAGAAGAAGAAGAAGCATTTTTGTGACAACTGAATAAACAAAAATAGTTACGTTACAAATTTGCAACAGCATAGATCCAGGGTATTGAACACTTCCACTTCTCTACAACTTTGCTTTGGACTTTCAAATGTAGAAGTATCATAGTTACACTAGCTTCATACTGGTTCACCACTAGATAACTAAGTTGGTGGATGAACAGATAAAGCTGTCATTTGGGAGAACGCGGGTTCAATTTCCGGTCCGATCATCATGAAATCCTGAAATCACTTCAGACGAATGCTGGGATGGTTCGTTCAAGAAAACTGTTCCTACCCATTCCTTGTCCAGTCCTCTCACACCTCTTAACTATCTCTATGTTGACAACGCGGAAGTCCACAGACAAAGAAAAAAAAACAGACGCTTATCTCACTGTATACGCTCTTATTTCCTTAGTTTTGTAAAAGATAGATTATTGAGCATAAATGGCATTTCACTTGGAATCTGCGAAGTTATAGTTCACTTCTATCCTGACGTATATAATCTCAATCCCTACTTCATCCGGAACAGTTCTTACGATGTTTACTTGACTATACTTAATCAATAAATAAAGATAGGAAATATGATACTTCACGTTTACAGTCGACTTTATTGTGCTCTAGCGTCGTATCAGAGTATATATTGTCCATTTCTTTTCTTCTATTCAGAATACATTAATTACGGATTCACGAGACAAATACAACATAGAATTAAAATTATCCGTACCGTAGACCGAAATCCAATCGGTGAACTTTTCAACGAAACACCAATGAGCTACCGCCGCAAGCGTACAATATCGTTTATGACATCTGCCCTACATTATTCTGTCCAGCAGCTAGTACACCTTCACACGCCAAGGTCGAATGGAAGGAAAGGCACATTTGTATCAGCTAACAGAGTAAACAACTGGCACCTAAATCTCGTCCTCAAGATAACGTCACCAAGTCCGCTGATCTCCAACGGAGAGACCAAGCCGTTTCTCAGTTGTAAAACTAGAACGCAACGACAAAGAGCCATCAACAAACCAGGAACAATCTCAACCACAGTAATGTGCGTATTATGTGATAAAGAATGGAACAGAATTACTACCTAGAAATTAAGAAATTGTATAACATGTAAAAAAAAACATCCTTGTTGCTTGTACATCTGCCTTTTGTGCTGTGCACTAACATGGATTGTTAAAAACGTTGCAATCACATTTAGGCTTATTGTATTTTACACATCTAATAACAGCTATCAAAATCGAAAAAAATAACAACGATTGTAAAGTGTTTGTAATATCTTGTATACAAAAAACGCCTTCTTTCAATTTTTATGCGTATGTTTCGTTTGCAATAGGTACAAGTGACCATAATAATACAGCCAGTTGAATTCTCTTGCGTATTTTGAAACTCATGGCTTTCAAAATCAGGAAATAATTCCAACAGATTCGTACACTAACTTTGAAAGAAGAAGTTTTAAATAAAAAATTAAACTTCTTAGGAATATTATGTGATCTGAATAACCTTTTTTTCCGGCTAAAGAAGAAATTTATGGGGACGATAAGAAATTATTACTTTGGTTTCAGTCATACACTACTGGTTGTAAAAATTGTAACATCCAGAGAGAATGGTCTGAATCACTCCAAAATCGGACTATGTGTAGAACGGTGCAGCCATGATAAGTGATTAAGATTGCAGAGAGATGGCGTGCACTTAGATAGAGCAGCGCTCTCTTTTGTATGACTGGAAAGTTAGGGTTACGCCACACTCAGTAGGTGCAAATCCGTCAAACGAAGTTGAAACGTGCAACCAAGTATCGGTATGCCTCTTCGACGCAATGTCAGCATATATGTCAGTTCGAACGTAGTAGAAAGATCGGGTTTTTTGTACCGTGACACTACGGCTCGCACAAGGCATTCGGTTGTGACAGTGATGCGTGTTTGGAAACAGTAGATAGAAGAAGGTCGTACACAGACAATTGTGGGTACTGAACCCGCAACAATGTGTTATGTGATCACGGCGTGGGATGACAGCTATCTCCTCCGCATGGCTGTAACCGACACAACAGCTTCGTCCAATGGGTAGATTCGACGATAGTTCACAGCAACGGGTGTGGGACATGTCTGCATCGACTGTTCGACGCCGTCTGCTGAGGGCTGGACTGTTGCCCCGCACACTATTGCTTGGCTTCAATTCACCAGAAACCACCAACGCTTCTATTTGTTGGAGGCTACCATGATGAACGCAATCGAGCAGAATTAATTGTTGAGCAGCATAGTGGACAACCGCCAAGTGTGATGTTTTTGAGCTCCAATGGTTCTAACATGCAGTTTCACTTCGTACATATTGAGAGCAATCTGAACAGCAACCGTTATATCAAAGAGGGTTTAGAATCAGAAGCACTGCCCCAACTGCAGGCAGCCCCACATGGTCATATTTCACCAGAACAAGTATATAGTGAGGAATGTGCAATCTTTCTTCGAAGAACAACAGGTATCCCGTTCCTCTTTCAGCTGGGTCAGTGTATTGTTGTTTTCTGTAGTAGTTTAACAATTTTATCAGTTCCGAAATGTGGGGCAGGATGTATATTAATTAGTTTCATAAGTAATATTTACTGTGGCCTTTTTTGTGCATTCTTTGATAATGTTTAGGAACTGGCCTATATGTCTCTCGACTTGTCTCTTATTTTCCAGTACGGACTGCCCTATAATGTGGTGGTTTACTAATTCTTGGTATTTTCTCCAGTTAGTGGTTAGAGAGCACTTTTTACTCTCTGATCGGCGCACGGTTGTATCATTATACAGGGCGTTCGCCGGGAAACGCAACCCACTGTTAGCGCTACAAGGAAGAAACTGCTCCCGGCGAGCGAGCGCTCAGTTTCCGGCATTGTTCGACCGTCGGCCGCGGACTATTTCATAATAATTACGCTTCATAAACTTCATAAACTTGTGTGCTAAGCATTTAAATGTGACGTAATTCATTAGCTTACCTTATAAAAGATGCTGGAAGTGTTGACCCTCTTGTGTAATGCACATTTCACATCTTCTGAACATATTTCGAGACACACGCTGCCCTAACTGACTTAATGATTTTTTGGGTGACTGTTCTAGTCGAAAAGCGATATCGTCAATTTTCTCCTCTGTGAGAATACGGTTGACCGACAGTCTCTTTTTGTTAAAAAATGAACCCGTTTCTCTTACTTTTTTAACCAGACGCAGAATTGTTGATTTAGCTGGCAGTAAAGCGCCAGGAAATTGGCGACGAAATTTACTGCGACACGTTTTAAACGACTTCTTCTTCACATATGTATCGTAGAGAAATATTCTTTGTTGCAAACTGTAACGTACCATAATTTTACTCACACTCAAACACGGTACAGATTAATAAGAGTATGAAGCCCCAAACCAGCCAAACCGCAAAGAAACGTTTATTCACAACACTGATTAATAAGAGACTGAAGTCACAAACTATCTACAATGCAAAGAAACCGTTCTTAACAATGTAAGGGTCACTGCACTGCACTGTTGGGGCAGCGGAGGTGTTAAACAGTGCGGTGATTCACGGTGCCGTGTGGCGGAAACTGCTGGCACGACTGACCGAGCAAGTTGCCGACGGCAACAGACTGGGAGGGTAGCGTTTTCCGGCGACGCCCTGTATAATACCACTGGGTTGTGGTCAGAATCAAGGTAATTAAATATAATGGATGCAATAGACCAGGTGATATTTTTGAACACAAAAATGTCCAAGATATCAGGCCTGAGTCCGGAGTCCCTGTGATAGTGCGAGGGTTCGTCAGGCGTCGCTACAGTCACCTGGGAGATCATTGAGACAAAATCGTGAAGGACACGGCCGCTTGAGTTCGCAACCCCACAATAGCGATTTGGCCTTTAAGTCACCCCCGAGGATTATTCTGTCGGCTGTGGTCAGTGCAACCAGGTCAGGCTCCGGTATTTTAAGGCCTGGTGTATGATACACTGCTATAAAGCTAACTGCCTGCCCATTTATTCCTACCTCAACAGCCGTGGCTTCAACACGCTCGAGCACAGGTAAATCAATTGTTCTATGTGCAAGGCGGTTTTTTAAGAGTACTGCCATAGCTCCCCCTGGCTGGTTCGGTCTATCGGTCCTGTACAGTGTGTAATTGCGTACTTGGAAACGCTGACCTGCGTACAGGTGTGGTTCACTTATTAGAACGATATCTATGCTATGCTCTTCAGGAAATAGTTCTAGTGATTGTTTTTTATATAAATTGCAGTCGGGATTCCAGTTCCTGACAATTATGGATTGCAATTTATTTCTCGCCATCAAAGTAGCTCGAGAAACCATTAATGACAGCGAGTATTTTAGATTCGGCGTGTGGTGTTGTTTTTTTAAAATAATGTAGTTTTAATTGATGTTATTAGCATACTCTCTACGAACCCCTTGCATCTCGACTTCATAGTAAAACCACAGTTTAAGACATATTATCAGCAAAACGAACCTTAGAAATCTGCAAGATTATTTGGCAAATTGTGATGGAATCTTGTATGCGTAGGTTCAATAAAATTTCTTTTATATTTGCGAACATCATATTGAATTAATAGAAACAGCTCAAATGGCTGTAAATTACCTAAGACTTAAAATATTTTTAATTAGAATTTTCCTGCGATTTCTTGCTCTTTTACTCGTCAGGTCTGTTGCTGAACCAAAGAAACTGAGTATATACATATATACTGTTTTTGATGGATTTATAAATTACTAGCTGGTACCCACGACTTCGTTCGTGATTGTAAAGAAATCATATTGACAGCCATAGACATCTAACCACCCTAGTGCACGATGGGAGACTCGATATTATTACCACACACAAGTACCAGTCTTCTGCGCTATGTAGTTCCGGCAGCAAGGCAAAATTTACGGATACACACAAGTCTTTGTATGAAACACGAAAATATTCATGATCGACCAATTTCAAACACCATATCTCACACACTCCCACAGTTACCGAATTTCGGCCAACGTTGTGATCGATGGGAGACTCTGTGTTACTACCACACACAAAAGCCAGTGATCTGCGATTGATAGTTTTCACTTAAAACTGATACACCGTGACACATGCGTCTTTGGCAGAAATATGAAATTGCCGCAGGTCGATCATTTTCAACCCCCATATCTCCCACATCCCCATAGCTACCGACATCTAACAACCATAGTGCACTACATGAGATACGATTCTACTACCAAACACAAACACCAATGGTCTATGCTATGTAATTGAGGCAGAAAAGTGACATATGTGGACACAGTCGAAATGCGAAAATATCCTTGGTTAGCCACTTACAACCACCATATCTACCACAGTACCACAGTTTCTGAAATTCGGCCGCTGTTGTGATCGAAAGGTGACTCTGTGCTACTACTACACACAAACGCCAGTTATCTGTGATCTATAGTTTTCGCTGAAAAGTGATACACCATGACACTTTTGTCTTTGGCAGAAATATGAAATTGCCACAGGTCGATCATTTTCAACCCCCATATCTCCCACACCCCAATATCTCCCACACCCCCATAGCTACCGACATCTAACAACCATAGTGCAATGCATGTGATACGATTCTACTACCAAACACAAACACCAATTCTCTATGCTATGTAATTGTGGCAGAAAAGTGACATATGCGGACACAGTCGAAATGCGAAAATATCCTTGGTTGGCCACTTACAACCACCATATCTACCACAGTACCACAGTTTCTGAAATTCGGCCGTTGTCGTGATCAAAAGGTGACTCTGTGCGACTACTACTCACAAACGCCAGTTATCTGTGATCTATAGTTTTCGCTGAAAAGTGATACACCATGACACTTTCGTCATTGGCAGAAGTATGAAATTGCCACAGGTCGATCATTTTCAACCCCCATATCTCCCACACCCCCATAGCTACCGACATCTAACAACTATAGTGCACTACATGAGATACGATTCCACTACCAAACACAAACACCAATGCTCTATGCTATGTAGTTGTGGCAGAAAAGTGACATATGCGGAGACAGTCGAAATACGAAAATATCCTTGGTCGGCCACTTACAACCACCATATCTACAACAGTACCACAGTTTCGTTTCTGAAATTCGGCCGCTGTTGTGATCTAAAGGCGACTCTGTGCTACTACTACACACTAACGCCAGTTATCTGTGATCTATAGTTTTCGCTGAAAAGTGATACACCATGACACTTTTGTCTTTGGCAGAAGTCGAAATTGCCACAGGTCAACCACTTTCAACCCCCATATCTCCCACATCCCCATAGCTACCGACATCTAACAACCATAGTGCACTACATGAGATACGATTCTACTACCAAACACAAACACCAATGCTCTATGCTATGTAGTTGTGGCAGAAAAGTGACATATGCGGAGACAGTCGAAATACGAAAATATCCTTGGTCGGCCAATAACAACCACCATATCTACCACAGAACCACAGTTTCTGAAATTCGGCCGCTGTTGTGATCGAAAGGTGACTCTGTACTACTACTACTACACACAAACGCCAGTTATCTGTGATCTATAGATTTCGCTGAAAAGTGATACACCATGACACTTTTGTCTTTGGCAGAAGTATGAAATTGCCACAGGTCGATCATTTTCAACCCCCATATCTCCCACACCCCCATAGCTACCGACATCTAACAACCATAGTGTACTACATGAGATACGATTCTACTACCAAACACAAACACCAATGCTCTATACTATGTAATTGTGGCAGAAAAGTGACATATGCGGACACAGTCGAAATGCGAAAATATCCTTGGTTGGCCACTTACAACCACCATATCTACCACAGTACCACAGTTTCTGAAATTCGGCAGCTGTTGTGATCGAAAGGTGACTCTGTGCTACTACTACACACAAACGCAAGTTATCTGTGATCTATAGTTTTCGCTGAAAAGTGATACACCATGACACTTTTGTCTTTGGCAGAAATATGAAATTGCCACAGGTCGATCATTTTCAACCCCCATATCTCCCACACCCCAATATCTCCCACACCCCCATAGCTACCGACATCTAACAACCATAGTGCACTACATGAGATACGATTCTACTACCAAACACAAACACCAATTCTCTATGCTATGTAATTGTGGCAGAAAAGTGACATATGCGGACACAGTCGAAATGCGAAAATATCCTTGGTTGGCCACTTACAACCACCATATCTACCACAGTACCACAGTTTCTGAAATTCGGCCGCTGTTGTGATCTAAAGGTGACTCTGTGCTACTACTACACACAAACGCCAGTTATCTGTGATCTATAGTTTTCGCTGAAAAGTGGTACACCATGACACTTTTGTCTTTGGCAGAAGTCGAAATTGCCATAGGTCGACCACTTTCAACCCCCATTTCTCCCACATCCCCATAGCTACCGACATCTAACAACCATAGTGCACGACAGGAGAGACGATTCTACTACCACACACAAACACCAATGCTCTATGCTATGTAGTTGTGGCAGAAAAGTGACATATGCGGAGACAGTCGAAATACGAAAATATCCTTGGTCGGCCACTCACAACCACCATATCTACCACAGTACCACAGTTTCTGAAATTCGGCCGCTGTTGTGATCTAAAGGTGACTCTGTACTACTACTACACACAAACGCCAGTTATCTGTGATCTATAGTTTTCGCTGAAAAGTGATACACCATGACACTTTTGTCTTTGGCAGAAGTCGAAATTGCCACATGTCGACCACTTTCAACCTCCATATCTCCCACATGCCCATAGCTACCGACATCTAACAACCATAGTGCACTACATGAGATACGATTCTACTACCAAACACAAACACCAATGCTCTATGCTATGTAGTTGTGGCAGAAAAGTGACATATGCGGAGACAGTCGAAATACGAAAATATCCTTGGTCGGCCACTTACAACCACCATATCTACCACAGTACCACAGTTTCTGAAATTCGGCCGCTGTTGTGATCTAAAGGTGACTCTGTGCTACTACTACACACAAACGCCAGTTATCTGTGATCTATAGTTTTCGCTGAAAAGTGATACACCATGACACTTTTGTCTTTGGCAGAAGTCGAAATTGCCACAGGTCGACCACTTTCAACCCCCATATCTCCCACATCCCCATAGCTACCGACATCTAACAACCATAGTGCACGACAGGAGAGACGATTCTACTACCACACACAAACACCAAAAGTCTATGTTATGTAGTTGTGGCAGGAAAGAGAAGTATACGGAGATACGAATTTTGGTCGAAATATGAAAACGTCCTGCACTGACCAACTTTAATCATTATATCTCCCACATCCCCACAGCTATCGGCATTCGGCCAACGTTGGGCACGACAGGAAACTCCATGCTACTTCCACCCTCAAACATCAGTGATCTGTGTTAGGTAGTGGTGGCTGAAAAGTGAAATATAGGAAAAAAACACGTCTATTTTTATATGTATATAAGATTTTTATTTTAGACAAACGTGTATACCTACTTCACGTTTCAGTTATTGTCATAAAGATCAGGTTCCAAGCTGTACCATGATATACAATACTGCATTATGTCAATTTATGTATTATACGAGCAAAGTAAAACATAAACTGTGAGCCTGTTCCACTTATTTAAGTTATGTGGTGGTTTGGCAGAATGAGGTTTGTTTCTACTACCTATATACGTATATTAACAGAGTGAGAAACTTGAATATTTAATGAGACAAGAATCTTAGTACAGTAATATTCGATTTAAAGTTAACGTTAATGGCAACGAACACAAAACTACTTCACACAGTATCCAGAAACTTTTCATGGAGTCCAGAGCCACTCTTGTAGCCAGAAGAGGCATCCTCTGACTGAAGCAAAGATAGATTCTTGTAAAACGAAGGCAGTCTCGATTCTCTGCCCTCTAATTTTATTTTATTTAATTGCAATGAAGCGCTCGCTCCGGTGGCAATTTCCATACACACACATTTCTCCCCTTTCCTATACCCACCTACTATTGTCTTCTACAAATTTCAACTTAAAATTGTTCCAACGTTTTTGATGAATTATTCATCGATTCTCTTGGTAACTTATTCCATTCCCTGACCACCTTACCTACGAAAGAAAATCTTCCCACGCCCTTGTTGTGGTCATGGTCATCCTGTCCCTTCCTTATCTTTAATGCTTACACCAATATCTTTCCACCAATGTATGAAATTGTATTCTCCCATGACTCTTTTCACCCTCCTATCTTCAAATGAATCCTATTTAAGCTCTTTTGTCATATCGATTACTGATTGTGTTCTACGGTAATTTCCAGAGACAAATCTAGCAGCCATTATTTGCACCCCCTCCAACTCCTGTATTTGAAACTCAAAATGTGGGTCCCATACTACACCACCATATTCAAGCAATGTTCTGATCAAAGTTTTGTAACCCAATTCCTTTTCTTCTCTCGTACATTCTCCGATCACTCTCTCAAACAAGTGAAGGGTTTTGAAGCCTTTTCCTACTACCTGTCCAATGAGTCCAGTGCAGTTGGCCTTGTTATCAATTGTTATGCGAAGATATTTACATTTAAAGTCTTCAAAAAGCAATTCTTTTCCCTCTTTGCAGTCACAATCAATCTTTAGTTTTTTTTATCTGTGTGTCTAATACCTTGACTCTTCTTTGTATTTATCTTTATCCCTTATTTACCAACCAAGCTACATATCCTGTCCAGATCAGCCTGTAGCTGTTCACAGTCCTGTACTGTTTTTATCTTTTTATATAGCATTATTTCATCTGCAAACAAAATAACTTCTGATAGGAAACCAGCAACACAATCATTCACTAGAATAATGAATAGCAATGGTGCCAATACGCTACACTGCGGCACTTCCGTTTTTACTTCCACCTATTTTTCTACTGCATTTCCTACCCTAACATTTTGCTTTTTATCTTTTAAATATTCCTCTACCCAGAAAATCACTTTCTCATCCACTCCAATAGTTTTTACTTTATTTTCCATTATTTTATGTTTCACTCTGTCAAAGGCTTTTGAAAGGTCTACTGCAACACCATCGATACGGCCTTTCTAAACAATTTCATCCGGAATATCTTGCATATATCCTGCTAACTGAGATTCGCATGAATATCCTTGCCTAAAGCCATGTTGCCGACTTGAAAACCACTTATACTCCTCACATATATTTCTCATGTGGTTGCATACCAATCTCTCCATTAATTTACCTACCACTGCAGTCAAACTATTTGGCCAATAATTTTTGACTCTATTTCTCACCCCTCCTTTGTATACCAGTACTATACTACTATCGCACTTTTCCAATTTTGGTGAGCAGCAAGTATCCAGACTCAATTTAAATATTATTTCCAGATAAGGTAAAATATCACATCCTGCTATTATTATTATTATTATCATCACTCTGCGATTCACTAAAAGTGTGTGGCGGAGGGTGCATTGCACCTGTCGTAAAGGGTAATGGTTTGGAAGGGATATACGGGATATGGCAGGAGGCACCCATGGGCTATTGTGAGGAACCATCCCAGCATTCGCCTGGAATGATCCGGGAAAACCATGTAAAACCCAGATCAGGATGGCCGGAGTGCTTTATCGAAAGCTACTCCTGTAGGATTTTAAGTTTCCTCGCCCGGTAAATCCTATCTATTTAATTCCCTAATCGCTCGTGGAAAAAATGTGTACAGAAATGAATCGGTTCTGGTCCTGATTTCTCTTATCCTATTTTCACGGTCATTCCAAGATATTTGCAATATTTTCTTGCTGTCATTCCGAAATAGTCTGTCGAGAATTTTTCACTTAGCTTCTGTCGAGAGCAGTGACTTCGGTGGTACAGGTCTTCCCAACCTAACTCCTTCAACATCGCATTTACTCTTTCCCTCCAGCTATATATACCTGTCACGAAACGGGCGACTCTTCTTTGGACCTTCTCTAATGCCTCAATTAACCCCTCTTGATGGGGACCCCATACAGAACAACAATATTCTAAGTGAGGACGCACTAGTGATTTGTACGCAATCAATTTAACTTCCGGAGTGCAGTGTTTTAAATTACGACCTAGAAATCGGAGCTTACGATTCGCTTGTTGAAGATATCTGCAATAATATTATCTACACCAGCCCCTTTACGTTTTTTTATCTTTCTTAGTTCCTTCTTGATATAATCAGAATGAATTTCAAATTTTTTGGTCTGCTCATATCTAATTACGTTGTTAAGCTCGTTCTCCGATTCACACCTTCCCATTTCTGATTCATTGTCCCTAATGGTCTCACTAATGCAGTTACTTAATATCTCTGCCTTTTTCAAATCCTCAGTAACCTCTTCTCCGTCCTTATCTATAATTGTCTCCTTTCTCCTCAGTTTTCTGACGTAGCCATAGCAATTTCCAGATGCATCGGCCAGTGGTCTCCCTGCGCCTATAATCTCGTACTATTCAGAAAAACCATCTTTATCCACGTTCTTAGCTATTATTAATTTCTTGTTTGGTTGTTTCAAATATTCCCTACTTCTCTGCTACCGAGAGTGGTGGTGTAACAGTTAGCGTTCTGACCTCGCATTCGGGAGGACGGAGGTTCGAATCCCCGTCCGGGGATCCAAATTTGGGCTTTACATGGTTTCCCAAATCACTCCAGGCAAATGCCGGGATGCTTCCTTCAAAAGGCCATGGCCGAATTCCTTCCCATTCCTTGCCCCCAATCCTTTCCCGTCCCTAAAGACCTCGCTGTTAAGAGACGTTAAGCAGATAAAAAAAATACCTCTCTGCTGTCTCTTAACTCTGTTATGTTCTCTTCTTACCAACCTCTTTAACCTCCTCACCTCTCTATTACAGTACACAGGTTCTCTCCTTCACTTTATTTTCTGTTTTGGAATAAATTTATCTTCCCACTTTCTTATAATCTCGTTGAACTCTTCTCACCATGACTCTACTGTACTTGTACCTTCCTTCTTTTTGCTGAAACATTCCCTGAAATATCTCTTCAAGTTCTTTTCAAGTGCTTTTATAATCATACCTATTTCCCCCTTCAATTTTGGCTACTGGTTTATTGAATCGTCTTAGGTCGTGATCACTTCAGTTACTAGACATCCCACAAGGTTATCGTATGGCCTTATTAGGAAGATATCCAACATGTTTTGTCCCCTAGCGTTCTGCTCTAGGACTTGTGTAAATCCTCCTTCCCTTATTCAGGTATTTGAAAATCTCTGTTCCCTTGTATTATTAATCTTATTTCCTACCCAGTTAACAACTGGCATATTTAAATCCCCACAATAATGACCAATCTATTCTCACCTCTGAAAACTGAATATGAATTTAATTTCTCCCCAAGAATCAGTTATTCTTCCACTGCGGTAAGCAACAATACCCTGATTTTTCTTTTTCATTACCGCAGAAATCTACCCCAAGTAACTCATGGTAATTATCTATGAACACCAGTGAACTGTTATAGCTTGCCTAACCAGTATGAAAACTCCTCTACCAACTGCTCCTCTATCTCTGTGGTACAATCTGTAACCGTCGAGAAAAATATCATTGTCTAGTGCTTCTTCTTTTAACCAGGATTCTACACCTATTATTACTTGTGGTTCGATTTGTAAATTTTATTAATTTGTTCATTATACTCCTACAGTTTTCCCGTAACACCCTTATTACTGGCTTTATATTTTCAGCATTAACCTTCTCTTTCCCAGTTCTACACAGTAAGTTATTGTTTCAGTGGCTTCATCGATTTCATTAGAATTTGTGATTTTTCCCATCGTGGATTTACAATTAGTATCATTTTGATCATCTATTTCCATCCCCTCACCAGCAGACTTAAAAAGGCAGTCCGACTTCTCCGTCCATTATGTACTTCCAGACACCGACTCGAGTCATTCTGAGATCACGTCGTTAGTTATTAAGGATCTGAAAAAGATGGATTTTTTAAAAAAAAAAAAATCTGATATGCGGCTTATAGCGTTATGCAAGAGCATGAGGGATAACTTTAGAGCAAGAGCTTCTAAACATAGCTGGAAATGAGCAGATAATAATACCAGTAACATATGCTGAGAATGTTATTAGGAAATTAAATAGGTAAACAAGTGTAACGGATACAATAACGATAGTTTGTTATAGGCATATGGACATAACTTCGTCCTACAAGTAGAAATATTATTTAGATTATGTTTGAAGATATTAAAGGACCGAAAATGCCTAGTTACAAACATGATTAGTTTGACCTCATTGGTCCAAGCACATTAGGAATATCTGTATGGTAAGAACGTGATTTGAAAATCAGCGACATGGGTGTAGGTAAATTTATTCATGCGAATCTCCGTTAGTGTGTTATACTCAAGATATTTCAGATTAAATTGAAAAACAAAGCCAACTTAACACCATTTCTAGTTTCTCTCTAAGGGATCTGATATAGTAAGCCACAGAATTGTGGAAAATAAGGTTATAATCATTGGGGTAAATCAGAATTTAACTTCAGAGGTATATGGATACAGTGAGATAAGGCAAGATAGACAGTATCAAATCAGGTGAGTGAGAATAGCTGTGCTACAGAGTAATGTATGAAAATCACTGATGTTAAATACTGCGGTGAATAATTGTGTTGCTGCTGTACTGTCAGAAGTTGTTCGTGGATGATGAAATAATGTAAAATGCTATTTTTTTATTTGTTTTTTAAGTTTTTAACTGCTGTCGATGGATCTGGATAATTTATTTAGTTGAGTAGGTTAACATGGAATGGAAATAAATGCCAAAAAAAGCAGTCCGCTTGTAAGGAACACGGAAAAAAATAAAGGTTTGGTATGATTGTACAGTGGCAAGACGCATTGGACATTTAGTAGGAACAGAGCATAGTGGTTGATAATATAATAGGAACAGAGCTTCGTGTATGAGAAGTTAACACTCTAGCCTCACATTCTGGAGGACGCCGGATCGAACCCCCGTCCGGGCATCCAGATTTGGGTTTTCCATGGTTTCCCCCAAATCACTCCAGGCTAATGCCTGGATGCTTCCTTCAAAAGGCCATGCCCGAAATCTTCCCCGTTCTTTGTCCCCAATCCCATCCCGCCTCTAATGACCTCGACGTTGACGAGGCGTAAAGCCAAAGGTAATCTATATATATATATATCAGACCCTTGCTTGGTTATGTTGAGGTAGTAGGCGACACACATTTTCACAGTCACGTATAGCCGTTGTAGGCGGTGTAAGAGAGGATAGATATATTTGTTTGCTGAAATTACTCATAAGTAACTCATATAGTAAAGGAAATGGGCTGGTAATAGTATGTAGGATGGAAGAGATGGTCATGACCATAAATCAGCAATTCGTTACAAACACAAGGAGTGGAATAAATTATGTGTGATTTACATGAACAATTTACCTGAAACACTGAAATAATTGGAGTAAATATATAAGTGTAACACAAAAGTAAGAGGTAGAGGAATTGCAACCACAGTACACGCTCTGTTGCGAGTAGTAATAATTACAGGCTAGTTAGCCACAAATAATATTTCTTAATTTCGACTTCACGATACCGCCAGAACTATTTTCTTTTGCCCAACAGATTTGGGCAAACATAGTGTGGTGATTCTAAATGACAGCCGAAATACAGATCGGAAAATTCTGCAACATTTGTCGTTTTTCGTATCTACCAATAATGATATAATATTACAATACAATACATTCATTTTCCATAAATCCTAATATAAGTGATTGGTTCCGTGGAATTTGGAAAGTTGTTAATTTGTAGGTTAACTATTGCTTTTTTTTTGTGCTGTCGTCACATTTTCGACTGCTTTGATGCAATCCTCCATCCCTTCCTATCTTGTGCTAACCACTTCATCTCTACATATCCCTTACAACTCACGTCCTAAATTATCTGCTTCATATATTCTAACCTCTGTCTTCCTCTACAGTTCTTACCTTCGACTGTTCCCCCACTAACAAATTAACCAATCCTGAATGTTTCAAAATATGACCTCTCTTTTTACTGTTTCTTCCACAAACTTCTTTCCTCACTCATCATTTCCAAAACTCGTTCATTTCATATTTTGTCTGCCCAATTAGGTAATTTTCAGCTTTCTTCTGAAGCACCGCGTTTCAAATGCTTCAATTTCCTTTCTTTCCGGTATTCCTAAAGTCCATGCTTCGCTCTAATAAAGTTCTGTGTTCCACATATAGAGTTTTAAAAAGTTCTTTCTAAGTTCTAGATTAACGATTGAGATTAAAAGATTTTTCTTTTTCATGGCTCCTTTTGCTTGTGCTATTCTGCTTTTAACATAATTCCTGCTTCGGCCGTCGGTTGTGATTTTGCTTCCCAAGTAGCAGAATCCTATTTTAAAATGTTTTTATGAACTCGCTTTGGGCTTTGTCTGTCCGGGTGCAGTTTAGTAATTGATTTTAAACTAACGTCTGGATGAGTTAGAGGCTTGAAATTCTGACCATAGCTCAGAACTGGAAATGTGAAAAAATTGGATAAGTTTTGCGGAAAACTGGAAAAGTCGGAAAAAACTGAAATTACCCTTTTCTATTTTTTTTAAATGTTCGTAATAGTTGGAATAAGGTTTTTAGTTAATGAAAAATTAGAAAATTTGTCCGGAAAATTGGAAAATTCGAAGGAAACGGAAAGTACTCTTTTCTATGGACCGATCTGACTTTTTTTAAATGTTTGTAACAGTTGGAATAACGTTTTTAGTTAATGAAAAATTGGAAAAGTTGCACCGGAAAATTGGAAAATTTCGAGGAAACTGAAAGTTTTTTCTGTGTACCGATTTGGCTATTTCCTTAAAAAATGTTCGTAATGGTGCGAATAAGGATTTTAACTGATGAAAAATTGGAAAATTTGCCCTTGGAAAATTCGGAGAAAACTGAAAATCTTTTTTTTTTCTGTGTATCAATTTGGCAAATTATTTTAAATGTTCATAATAGTCCGAATAAGGTTTTTATAGAAAGAAAAATTGCATAAGTTACCTGGAAAATTCTGGAAAAACTAACTCGCTTTATGCTTTGCCTGTGCGACAGGAACAGTCTAGGGTGTCCCGAAAATATTTTTTTATGTTTTCCGTTACGCAAGACCTTTTAAAATTTGCGTAATTCGTCGTATATTACCAAACTGATTTTGAAAATAAAATAAAATTATGTCTTTAGGGTTCTACTGAACTTCAAAATTTTAAAAAATGATGGTTTTATGGTGGTATTTCGCTATCCTTAATTTCGGCTCCTGGACTAAATATAAAAAAGTATTTACTTTATTGTTCTATTTAGGTGTAATAAATACACGACGTTTCGATTTGCATGCAATGACACGTTACCGGCGACTTTGAATTTGTTAGGTTTCAACCGCAAATACCGTCAAGTTTCAATTTGTATCGAGGACAATGTTGACTTGACTCGCGAGTGTTTTCTTCGTAGCCAAAGTAATTTTATTGCATTATAGCATTAAAAGTAATGCATTTTTATAGTTTTACGTATAGTTGCGATCGTTAGAGTGTTACAAGTGGATTTTGTTATTTTTAAAGAATGAGTTTGAGGCGTAGTGAGACTACTTGTGGTATATTGGGACCATACAAAGAACGTGAAGATCGGCAGCTACCAACTGTAAGGGACGTCATTAAATTTATTTTATTTGTCAAGAACGACCTGAAATTGAAGCATAATGGAAAAAGGATCTATCCAATTCCGGTATATATGCGATTGTTTCTGAAAAGATCACCATATTTGGACCAAAGCTTCGATTCCAATCTTAACTAAGGAACGAGTTGTTCAATTACTTAAATCCAATTTAGAACAGTACTTAAATTTGAAAAGATACCCCAAAAGCAAAAGAAATTATTGTTTTGAAAACAAACTGAAGTGTATTTTAGAGTCATCTGAGAAACTTTTCGACATTGCTGCTTGTAAATGCACTTCATTTGAATCTTGTTCGTGTTTGAAAACTAAGAAAGTTCCCATCAATGAGAGAAGTTTTTTGTTGGATCAAAGAAATGACAGGAAAATGGTCAGTAGCGGTGTTGATAAGAAAGAAACGGCTAGATTAATGAAATAGCAGCAGAGACGAGTTGAAGAGTCAATAAGGGCAGCAAAAAAGTCATTTGAAATTTGAAAATGTTACTCAACTACGTGATTAAAGTATACACTCCGATTTGGTTCTTAATCAAGAAAAAGATGTCTTTTAAAGACTGAGCCAAACATCTTTTTCAATTGATTATGTACTCTCGATTTTTACCAGAAAATCTTAGATCTGTTGTGGATTCTGTGATCAAAAGAAATGCTGTTTTTACCCACGCAGAAAACTTACTTGTCAATATGTTGTTTGATGATAGAAACCACATTCGGGAGCTGGCATTGGGAAGAATAATAAAAGCGAGAGAAGCTGAAAATAGCATTAAACACAGGGTATTTAAACCACCAGAAATTAACTTCTCTGCTAAAGATTATACCGAAATTATTGTGTGAAACGAGTGTCAGATCACAGCACCACCAGTTCTTAGAAATATTTCTAATGAGGACCTTCAAATCATGGCAAAAGATAAGAGCTTGGAAACTGCTGAGTTTCCTTGTCACACATAATCGGTGGAAAGATGTGTGAAACTGGTGACAGAGACCTCACAAAGTGTAACTGACGCTACTTCAAGAGATGGTTTTATTAGAACCAGGTTGCAATCTCGAGCAGAAATGCCAAATTTTGGACATAAAAATAAGTTTACATTCTAAGTTTTTGTCATTAATTATGAGCTCTAATTTATTTATTTTGTTTTCTTGTGTTTTGTTTCATTAATTTCAATAATAAAATACCATTTAAACTTGATTTTTGTATTATTTTATGCATACGGTTTAAGTCTGTAAAAACATAAAATTTACAAAACTTCAAAGAGTGGTAGAGCCCTCAAGATGACATGCATTTCAAGTTTTTTTACCTTTTTCGTAATCTGTGTTAAATTACGCAAATTTTGATACCTCTTGCGATAATGTAGCTCGAAATTTTTTTTTTATCATACATCGACGGGACACCCTAGAACAGTCGTCGCGTTGCCGCAGCTTGATTCAAAGAGTATACAGAGCAGTCAGCTGCTTTATTTTGATTTCTCTATCTATGCAGTATTAAAATTAAAGAAAACCCACTAAATAAAAGGTGCAGTTGTAAGTTGCCTGGAAAATTCGGGAAAAACTAACCCGCTTTGGGCTTTGCCTGTCCGGCAAGGAACAGTCGTCGCGTTGCCGCAGCTTGATTCGAAGAGTATTCAGAGCAGTCAACTGTTTTATTTTGATTTCTCTATGTAGTACTAAAATTAAATAAAACCCATTGAATTAACAGTGCAGTTGTAGGATCAGTCATTACGGTATTATTTAGTGTTCAGTTAATTTTTATTTCTCCTAGTGTTAAAAAGAGTCCTAACTCTATACAGGCTTCCTGATAGAAAAGTCGGGTATCCCGGCCCGAAGCCATTATATGCTGGAAGAAGAGATAGAGGTGGACAACCGATAGACGGCTCTAGCAACAGGCCAACTAGCGCCACCGCATAGTAGGGTTTCCGCCGCGGCCAATCAGAAGTGACTTGCCTAGTATAAATACAGCCGCGCAGTCCCACTTCTACTCATTCCGAGTTGATATCTCGTAGCGAACGGACGTGTTTATCGAGCGCTCAAGATAGAATAACAACCTTGGCTAACGTGTGACGGACTTGATTTAGGAAACTTGGTACAGGAAACTACGCGTGGCAATAACCTACATCTAACTGCCCTCCTAGCTGTTAGGGAAATTTGTGTCTCAGGGACTATCCACTGGGTAGTATCCCGCGGGCGCTGAGGTTTAGGGTTGCTCTTGTCGCCGGGAATCCTAACGGTGACAACGAGGCACAACAGCAACACCCCCAGCATAGGCATGTCAGGGGTAAGGAGAGAAGAACAACCCGACGACGAAGAACAAAACAGTGAGGTGATGGAGGAGGAGACCGACCAGGATACTCAACTGACAACACAAGAACAGAACGAACAGTCAAATAGACAAGCATTTATATTTACTGGAAAACAGTTTAGTATAGGACAAGAAGGCGAAGTTCCACAAGAAGGATTGAACTTTACAACAGTGTACGACAGAAGACGACGAGCACAAAATAAACAAAGAGAGGTACAGGAAATCCGACAAAACTCTCGAGAGAAGATGAAGTTGGACAACAGATTTGCAGTTCTATCAGACCACTCCGAAGAAAGCGATGGAGACCAAGAGGAGCACATGGATGATGCGTCACAATCAGGACAAGAAGAAGAAACAGAAGAACAAGGATCCCCACTTCCAAGGATACCACCAATTGTAACCTACCAAATAGGGAAATTCCTAGTACTAAACCAGAAGATAAAAAGTTTCATTACAGGAGAACTCAAAGTGATCTTCCGCGGAGACAGCCTAAAGTACCATCTTGAGACCATGGAAGATTATGAAATGGTGAGAAGTTTCTTATTGAGAGAGAAAATAAACTTCTATACTCACCAGACCCCAGTTGACAAAAAGCTAAAGGTGGTAATCAAGGGGCTACCACCAACAACTCCAGAGGACATCATCAAAACTGAACTTGTTAATTATGGTTTCGACGTACAAATGGTACACCAATTTAAAAAGAGAGATCCAGATACAAGGGACCTAATTCCACTTTCTACCTATTGTGTAAACCTAAATCCCGGAGAAAAGTCCGAGGAAATATACCACATGAGAGGAATACTATACACTAGAGTAAGTGTGGAGAGTTACAAATCCAGATTGGGACCAAGTCAGTGCCATCGATGTCAGAGACTGGGGCACACCGCAAATTATTGTCAAATGCCCAGTCGATGTAGAAAAGCGCGGGACGGCACGCTACAAAAAATTGCAAAATGAGCCATCAGGAGAAGGCAAAATGTGTAAATTGTGAGGGGGATCACCCAGCCTCGTGGAAGGGATGCCAGGCAAACCAGGCCCTTTTGAGACCAATCAAAGCGAAGGTCCAAAATGAGGACAAATCAAAGGACACAAGAAAGACAAGAAATCAGGAGAAGGAAAAATTTATCCGTGACAGCGACACAAAGCAGTCAGAAGATAAAAACAAAGGGAACGTGGAACCAGGAAGAAGCTATGCAGATAAGGTAAAAACAAACCAACAAAAAGAAAATTTGCAGAAGCACCGAGAAGAGAAAGGAAGAGACAGGGGAAATCAAAGACAAAAAGAAAACACCTTTATGGAGGATCTCAGTGAAATGGAAGACATCCTTGGAAGCATGAGTTTTAAAAAGGCAATCTCCATCTTTATGACAACACTAAAAGAAATAAAAGAAGCCACAAGTGTCTGGGGCAAAATCATCGCAATAATCAAAGGATTAAGCGAAATGATAGATTAATGGCTAATAAGAAGGGGAAACTATTTGATACCAATGTATATATTTTCAACGCAAATGGTTTAAAAAGTAAGAAACAAGAAATCATTGACTTTTTAAAACGGAAGAAAGTGGACATGATGCTTATAACGGAAACACATCTAAAACCCACAGACAATTTCCGAATACCAAACATGAAAATTTACAGAAAGGACAGAGAGAGACAAAGGGGAGGGGGCACGGCAAAATCAACCCTCACGCACCAACCAAAAACTTTGCCGGAACTTGAGAACATGGAAGCCAGTGCAGTGAGCATCAATGCAATAGATGGAGAAGTAACATTATCGCCGCATACGTGAGCCCTCGGAAACAACTAACAGAGAATGACTTAAATAGTGCCATGTCAATATCTGAGAGGGTCATACTGGGTGGCGATCTAAATGCTAAACATCCGGCTTGGAATAGTAGAGTCACAAACGGAAAGGGTCAAAGATTAATAGAAATATCTGAAAGACTAAATTTAACAGTTATGGGCCCCGAGGAACCGACTTACATTCCTACCTCCGCAAGACAACAACCAGATGTACTGGATATAGTGATAGCAAAGAATATAAGACAAACTATAAATCTTGAAGCCATAAATGACCTATCATCGGACCACAATCCAGTTTTGCTACAAATCAGGAAGTGGGCAAGCAGTCAAGAAAACCCGAAAATCCTTAAACAGACGGACTGGGATAGATTCACTAATTTAATTCAACAAAATATCTGTCCCACCATGGAATTAAATAATAAGCTGCAGATAGATAAAGCAATAAATACTCTAACAAAAATTATTAAAGAAGCAGAAAAACATGCCTCAGTCGTAACGGTAATGGAGACAAAAATGGAAGAACAAGGGTCAGCACTTATAGAAGAACTGAAGTACCTTAAGAACCAACACCGGAAGCGCTGGCAGAGACTTAGGGACCCAGCGGACAAAAGGGAAATGAACAGGTTCACCAGGGAGATTAGGAAACGATTACAGGAAAGAAGAACCGAACAATGGGAGGACAAAATGTCCCGACTAACCCTCCAACACCGTGACGCATGGAGCCTAGTGCGAGCACTTAAAGAACTAAAACCAGGCAACCAAGCTATCATGGGTCCGAATGGAGCGGTCTTTGACTCAATGAGCCAGGCAGAAATTTTAGCAGACCATTTTGAAGCACAACATGCAACACCAGAAGTACAACTAACTATGGCCCAACAACGGGAAGAGGAAGAAACCAAGCAAATTGCCGAAAACATCAGGAAGTGTGAGGATCCAGTAAACCCTGAGCTAACGAGCCCAACAGAGATAAAAACAATCATCAGGCGACTTACCAGCAACAAAACACCAGGAGATGATAAAATCTCAAATATGCACCTTAAAAAACTGCCAAGAAAAGCAATAGTGTTAATAACAAGAATCATAAATAGCTGTATGCTACACTGCTACTTCCCAAAAAACTGGAAAACGGCCAAAATCATAGCCATCCCCAAAACAGGGAAAGCAAATACAGACCCAACCAATTATAGACCAATCAGCCTGCTCAGCAGTCTATCAAAAATCTATGAAAGGGTACTAAAAACAAGAATTACTCGACAACTTGAAGAAAATCATACAATACGACTGGAACAATTTGGATTTAAAGATAAATTATCGGCAACGCTACAACTATACAGAATGGCCGAATTGATAAGCAAAGGTTTCAACACTTCCAAGTCAACAGCGGTGGTCTTCCTGGATATCCAGAAAGCATATGATAAAGTTTGGCACGATATACTGTTAAGGAAGCTACAACAAGAGACACAGATAGATCAGTGCTACATACGAATAATAGCAGACTACCTTACAAATCGAACCTTTTACGTGTCAGTAAAAGGACAGAGATCGACAAAACGACTAATGACAGCGGGAGTACCACAGGGATCAGTCATATCACCACCATGTTTTAAAGTCTACGTAAACAAATTCCCTGCAATTCCGGGAATCACCTTAGCTCAGTTCGCTGATGATACAGCTGCTATGTGTTCAGGACGTCAACTCAATGCAATAATTAGTAAGATGCAGAGACAACTGCAAGAAGTATAGAAATGGTGCACAACAAATAAAGTGTGCATCAACGCCAACAAGAGCGCGGCAGTATTCTTCACAAAAAAGAAGGAAACCGGACACACAATTACAACTCGCAGGACATGTAATCCCCTGGAAAGAAAAACACAAATACCTAGGAGTGATATTAGATTCCAAACTCCTGTACAACCACCACATCAAGGACAAATGCCAAAAATCCTTAGGTATTCTAATGAACCTATACCCGATTCTGTACAGTGAGGAACTGTCATTAGAAACAAAAATACGCCTATACAAAACCATAATTCGACCAACCATGCTCTATGGATGTGAAGTATGGGGAACGGCAAGTAAAGTCCACATACAGAAAATACAAATAATACAAAATAGAAGCCTACGTATAATATTAAAGGCAAATAGATATACAAGAATAGACGATCTCCACGATTGGACAAATATACCAAGGATACATACGGCTATTTTCCAACAAACTGAAAGATTCCACGAAAATATGACCAGAACAAGGCAGTCAGTAGAAAACTTAAGAGACGTTGGGAACTACAAACCAAAGAGATGGCATAACTATAAAGTCCCCCTAAGCATACTTTACCAACCAGAATAAGACAAAAAAAAAAAAAAATATACCTAACCACAGATCCTGTCCAGTATATACAACAAGGAGGTTTTCCCCCTGATAAGGGTTTTACCCTCCAAAATGCACACCACAAAAAGAGAGAACAAATACAACTTGACACAAAGAAGCAGAGCTACCAAAGGTAGCGGGGCTTGCAGAAAGACACAATGTGACACAAAAAAAAAAAAAAAAAAAAAAAAAAAACAGTTCTACTCAGTTTTACTTCCGTCTCTCTGTGCATCGCCTATTGGACTCTGACTAGTGCGCATCTCGATTTACGTTCGGTTTCTTCCTTATATACTGCGCAGCTCATCTTAGACTTTGCTTGGGTTCTCGCTTGATCGTTTCCGGGCGATCGCCCGTCCGCCGTGTTGACATTTCGGCCGCCGTGCGGACACGGCAAAAAATTTCTCTTACGGTAAAGGAGACAACCACTCAACGCAAGCTACGCTTAGAAAAGCAAAAGCGACTTGCAACGCTTCAACAGGAATTGGAAGCAGATCGTCTGCAAGATTAGCCAAACGTCGGAAGCGAGCAACAGAAGTTCATGAATATCAGCGAAATGTCGAACGCACTAATGGTAAGGAACGTAAGGCTCATGCAAGATCCATCGAGAACTCGTTCACACACTCTTCTCGACTTGCTAGTGACGCACAAAGACATGCCGAAGCAAGAGCAAATGAAACAGTTAATCAGCATAGCTCTCGACTGGAATCTAGTGGATTTAAATTCTCGGAATCAAAAACTAGAGAGACAAGTCGGCAACATGAAGCAAGATTACGATGTCGACGTGAGGCTTATGCTCAACTGTTAGCTGATGACTCAGACTTTCAATCAACTATAAATACTTTTTGGACAAGTAGTGTGATATCTGCCAAAAAATTGGTACCCTAATCAGGTACTAAATTATCGTTTGACTTTAGCCAAAGCCATACTTGCCACCGGAACTTGTCGCTAAAAATGATTTACTTGTTTGTCATCGATGCAATATGCATTTGAAAAGCTCAAAGAGTCATGCTCCATCTAAGGCGTATTGGAATAACTTGCTTCCAGGTGATGTTCCTGGTGAAATTGCAACATTAATTGAACCAGAACAACGTTTACTTCAGCGCATCATTCCGTATGTCAAAGTGGTCAAATTTCCATGTAGATTTGGTCAAAGCACAAAGCACATGCAACATTATTTGCTCTCGATAATTTTGAAGTCAGTGAAAAGCTTCCTGTAATTCTTCCTCGATCGAGCACAGATGTAGGAATGGTTGTAGTAACTGAAACTCTGAATAACTTAAATTTATCAAGAAATTACAACATATCGCCGGATCGTGTCTATACATCGCTTGATTGGTTAATTGCAAATAACCCACTATTAAGGTTCTTCGGTGGTTTAATTACTGATTAATTAATTAAAAAGTCCACCAAACAGATTATGTTTGAAGAGTTGTTTTATTGTGATCCAAACAAGTCAGCGATATTCACAAGCATAGATACAATACAGATATGCACTTCTGAATAATCGCAAAGATAATCTCTGTGAACTCAACTGAATGATTGAAACTCTCTGTAACACTGAATATTGTCAACTAAACTGACCATGGAGGAAGGAATATATGGAGACGAGATAACGCGAAATCCGTGAAACCTCGTGAAAAAACTGTGCCTTCGTGGCGGATATCGTAGGAGTACCAAAACATTGGGTTGTTTGCACTGTGTCAGCTGCTGAGAATATTTCATTTTCTAATATTCTAAAGTTTTATATAATGCCAAGTTGTGATGCATATGGTTGCACAAACAGACGAGATAGGATAAAACCTGGAATAGCGTTTCATAAGTAAGTCACATTGTAATTACCGTTCTTGAAGTATCTGACAGGCAACCGCAACATTAGTGCCATTCGCTATAAATTTATTCATTGCTCTCAATAGGATCATATTATTCTCAAATTTTTGTTGGTGTAGTGTAGAGCATATGTTACTATTTTGCACCTGAAAAGCTAGCCTTGTTGTAGACAAATGTTGGAAATTTAATTTAAACGGGTCATGTTTACATCGCGACACAGTGAATATAGTATTCTGCATGCATTACTCACGTTTAAGTTAACACTGAAATTGCACGATGAAATTAATCGTGATAATGTGTGCTGTGCGAACTACTAAACGTGATGAAATAAACTTTGTTGACGGAAATGTAGTTCGCGATGCATTTCTTTCTTGTGTTTAGATGTGTCTACAATATTAATGGAAATGTTGGCAGGTTGAAATGCAGGTATACCAGAAGAGAACAAACAATTTATTTATTATTAGCTGTTAGCTTCTGATTTTTGAATGTACTGATTTTTCTAGCAAAATTATATAGGCCACTACCAGTACAATATCTTCTAAGTAAGCTCAGAAACTATGAGGTTTTATGAAGTATTATTTTTTTTAAAGTCCTAAACTTATGCTATTTTTAAAATTTCAGATATGACTTGTTTCTATTTGTAAATATGTCTACAAGTATATTTCTAGATTTTGAAATCTTTCTTGTCAATTACTGAAATAGAATGTGAAAATATAAACTTTTTGAACATCAACTAAAATCTAAGGACTGTAGAAATAAACAGCTTGTTATTCAAGTTAGAAGAATTACCTGCTCGTTAAGTTACGTCCGAATTCATCATCAAATATGGATATGGCGATAGCTTTTTCTGGTCCAGGCCGCATTTCAACCTAACCACGTCAGTTTTAGGGTACAATATCTCGAGAACTAAGCGAGATATCAAAAATTTGTATTCTTTACTTTCAGTTTCCCTCATCGAGTTACATAAGAATTAGTCATCAAATTGAGGCGCCACGGTTATCGTTGAATCCCCTCATAACCTAACAACCTCACTTTTGAGACAGTATATCTCGCGAACTAAGCGAGATATCGAAAAAATTTATTATTTATTTTCGATTTGTATCGTCGTGTTACATAAGAATCTATCACCAAATTTGACTTTGGGGACACGTTTCTTCTGAATTTCAACCAGAAACTCCACTCTTTTGAGACAGTATATCTCGAGAACTAAGCACGATATCAAAAAAATTTATTCTTCATTTTTGATGTGTCTCGCCGAGTTATATAATAATCCATCATCAAATTGCGGTGCCACGGTTGTCTTATGATTCCCTTGGGGTTTTTGTGCATATTTCCGTGTTTCTCTGGTCAAGCAATATGGCGGCCTCCCCTCCCTACTTCTCTCCACCCGGTTTCACTCCAGTATGTGGCGAAGGTCCCTTGCGTCGTCTCCATATATTCCTTCCTCCATGAAACTGACTAACTAACTTACTGAATAAATCTCTCTCTGTCCAGGCGTTCCGTTTATATAGTCTCTATCGAAATTACGAGAATTCTTCAAAGGCATCCGCCCGATATTTCTCGATCATTAACAATCACTCAAACAATCAAACACATTAAAAACAATCAGAATTGATACAAAATTAATTAATAACATTACAAAATGATCCGAAATGGTAATTAGAGATACTTAAATACAAAATTATTTACAGAAATCCTCTCAAACTGTAGAAAATTGTCCTGTAGACATCGTAACTTACATTAATACATGGAATTACAAACATTTAAGAAATTCTATTGCACCATTCGGTTCTTAAACATATTAAATGGACTTTAAATAATTTTCTTACCTAAAACAAAGTCTATATACACTGATTTACAAGAAATTACAAAACAAACATACCAAATCACATTCAAGCAAACTTTAGCTCACTACAAATACTTCATACAGTACAATGCTATTCAAAATTCAGGTATTAGGGCTGTTACAACCCCTCCCCAGGATTCACTTAATTTTACACAGTTAAAATTGATTGAATCCGTCACGAATCTAAGCAGGTTGAATGTACAAACAGGTTAGAATCAATCAACCATAATGACTTTTACAATGAACAAATAAAATTCTTCATACAACATCTGCACATAGTCCATGACACTGATTTTTGGTTACAATAATTGTCTTTTTTCAGATCCAATCATTTTATTAGTTACTGTTTCTACACAACAAACGTTCAATGCCATCACCTTAAGTTACAATTATTTTCACTCCAAATTACACACTTGATATCTGCTTGTTAATGACAACAGTTTGATTACATTTTACAGCTGATAATTTGTCATCACAATGTAGAAAGTCACAACATCATAAAAACACCAAAAGTCTCTACACAAAACTGTCACAAATTGTTCTATACAGTGAAATGCTTACATCTTAAACATGCAGTATTATTACATTTGCATCTGAACTTAAGTACTCACACAAACTATTTACATACATCAAATGATAAACTTATTTACAAAATTAGATATTTACAGGTTACCATGCATTCCAATTGATTCCATAAGTGGGTTCCAAGATTTCTCTGGAAACCCAAAACCATGTAAGTTAATTTTCTTTTTTCTAACTTTCCAGTTCTCTTCTACCTTTGAATACACATCTAATACCATATTTCTATTTACACAAAGCTTCACTATATACAGACAGAAACACAAACTTCCAATCATCTCAGACAACAGACTTTGGTACAACCACACAACAGCTGAGACATAAAATGGTTCTGTTTTAGCAAATTGGTTGTCACTTAAAAGCAATGTTGCTGACTCAACTGGTAATACAAATTTATTATTATCACTACTGCAGTTTAGTCCATCATTACTCCCAACCCCACTCTTCATCATCTGATTACTACTTAAACTTACCAAATTATCTAAATCAGTACCTAAAACTGTTTTAACATCTGGCATACTGACTTCCTCCACAAAATAATTATTTTTTTCAGCAACTACTACTTCACTATTAGCTTCCACATCAAAGAGGGTACAAAACATAGCGTCATCTAAGTCACATTCTGTACATTTTTCCAAATCAGAAACTGGTTGAAATAAATCCTTACTCCCACCCATTCCTTCAAAGTCATCATCTACACCAAATAAAGAGCTAAATAATGTATCAGCTAGGTCAAAATTAGGACATTTTTCCAACTTAGGGATTGGTACATAAGGCTTTTCAACCTCTCTCTCTTCAGTAGACAATCATTCTAACTCACAATCCTCCTCTTCATCTAGGTCTTCTTCTATCGACACCACCACATCACCCTCCTCCTCAAGATATCTGAGAAACTCCTCGATTTCAGCACTCTTGCAAATATTCTCACCACCTATACAAGCCCACATAGTCCCAACTAGGCCATGCTGGATTTTACAAGTTTCAGATAGCCATACCGTACTATGTATTACAAATTCTGCACCCCTTTTTGTAATTAAGCTGGGACCATTTCGTAAATCTTCTACATGAAAATTATTACTTTCGCACACTGATTCTAGTGATAAGGTACTATGGTGGTCCCCTTCCCGCTTTATCTTATTATCAACCTTTACATCATCAACATCATTAATTACATCTATCATAACCTTATCCTGAAATTCACTTGCTGCTACCTCCCCCTCTTCCAACAAATCTTCTTGGGGATTATTCATAAAAATGGTATTAACTCTATAGCAGTTGGTACCTGGACCCACATTCTTGTCCACCACTACGGGGCCAATCACAGGGGTGGTCTTTAGTTTGTCTGCCCCCCCATGCTGCCTTTCCCTTTCAGATTGAGGGTTCTGTTCTCTCACTTCCCCATTATCATTCCTTCTTGCGTAATTATCACGATCCCGTCCCCTCGATCTACCATATCTTGTCCCATTACCCCTTCTAGGGGGACTCCTGCTGCCCCTCCTATGGTGTTGATGGTAGTAATGTTGTTCATTGAATGACTCCTGGGCAACCAAGCATCTCAACAATTCAGAAACTCTATCCACATTTACTACATCCAAAGTGGCAATCAAATTTCTTGTTTGCTAAGGTAGCCTAGCTCCTATCAAATCAATGAATTCCTCTTCTCCATAAGGATGGTCTAAATACTTACAACGGATCCAACATATATGAAAAAAAAATCATGCTGAGTTTCCCTACCAGGTTTATAGGGCCTACCAGTCATCAACTCCCTCTTTTCTTGAATCTGCCTACTTGTCGACCAAAAATGTTTCAAAAAGTTTTCTTTAAACAGCTTGTAGTCAGTCACTTCCCTAGCTTGTCTATCACCCCATGTCCTAGCATAAGATTTTAGATGTTTACCCACAAGTGCAATTTTCTTATTGTCGGGTAACAAATTAAAATAGTCTGATCTTTCAAAATTATCTATAAACTCAATAGGGTGAAGTCTTCCACTATCATCATAGAATTCAAATTCATCCTTAATGTCAGCACTAACAATTGTGTTACCTAGTGTGGGAGCTTGAGTTAACTGTATCTGCAACTCAGTAACACTTTTCTCTAAATGATTAAAGTTACTTTCTAATCCCTGCGCTAACTGTTCCTGTTGATTTACCAATGCATTAACATTTTTCCCTATACCAAACACTTCCTGTCTTAACTCATTAGCTTTAACATCATTAGCTTTGAATAAAGCAACATATTCCTCCCTCATCTTATCACAATTTTCACTGACTTCCTTCACCTCTTTATAAATTAAATTTTCACATTCAGCCTTATTCTGTTCACAAAATTTTGTAACCTTTTCAAATTTCTCCTTACATTCTGTTACTGCCTTCCCCAATTTTGAATCTAAATTGTTAATATCCTCCTTGAATTGAGAGCTAAAACCCTGAAATTGCTCTGCGATTTTAACATCAAAACATTTAGTCAAATCAGAGAATGTTTTATCATTGTTTTGTTGCAGTTGAGAAAACTGATCATTGATTACAGCAAACTGAGAATTAATTTCAGAAAATTTGCTGTCAAGATTTAACTCAGTTTTAAATTCAGAAAATTTGTTATCCAATTTGGAAAACTTGCTATCAAATTTGTCATCAATTTCGGAAAACTTACTATCAAATTTACCATCAATTTCGGAAAACTTCTATCAAATTTGCCATCAAGTTCCGTACATTTTGCATTAAAACTGGCTACAAAAGACTCTAGAAATGTTTGTAGATTCTGACTATCAGCCATTTTCAGTATTTAGCAAAATCAACACGAAAACAAAGTCAAAAAGAATTAAGATTTTTCTAACCTGCCACAAAATAACATCCAAAAGCAAAATTTGAATATTCAGTACTTACTTTTGTATCACTTAAACACTTTTCGTCACCTTAACTTTCAGCTAATAGCACTTTTTCCACTGATTAAATCACTTAACCCCACTTTCCACTTCAAAACACTGCACTGCTGGAAGAGGACGATTTTATAGGCCGAAGAAAATCCTCTCGCTGACGGAAAATTACTCCTGATTCCCGACGCCGATGGAAAATCTCCGATGATTGCTGCGTTTAGTCATTGGTTTCACTCTGCTCCAAGTTATCGCCGAATAATTCAATCGTCGAAATCCTCCAACTCGGGCAGCTTTTGTAACCTCTACTTGATGTAGACTGCCGATAATTCGTCGTAATTTGCTGCCGATTCTTTTAGAAGATTAACATCTCCCAGATGTTAATAACTTCTCGTCACTGTCAACGGTCGCTATATTAAGGTTCTTCGGTGGTTTAATTACTGATTAATTAATTAAAAAGTCCACCAATCAGGTTATGTTTGAAGAGTTGTTTTATTGTGATCCAAACAAGTCAGCGATATTCACAAGCATAGATACAATACAGATATGCACTTCTGAATAATCGCAAAGATAATCTCTGTGAACTCAACTGAATGATTGAAACTCTCTGTAACACTGAATACTGTCAACTAAACTGACTAACTAACTTACTGAATGAATCTCTCTCTGTCCAGGCGATCTGTTTATATAGTCTCTATCGAAATTACGAGAATTTTTTTTTTGTTCTATCTCTTCCCCTATGGCAAAAATGGCTGAACGAAAACCGCTCGGTCAAAATTACTCCATTGGATTATTTTCAGCAGTGAAGTCTAGGCTCGGATATTCGTTTTCAAAGGACAGATTATTTGTTTAATGCGCTATCGATGTTTGAATATCATAGAGTGGAGTCGACAATCAATGCATGTGGCAGAGCTGTACATGGACAACACGATATTGTTAACATCTTCATTTATATTTGAAAAATCTCAATGGATCTGCATCATACTGGCGAAAAGCTCATAATGTATTAATTTAATTTATTCGTTGTCTTGGTCCTCCAAATTGGTTTCTTACTTTGAGCTGTAATGATCTGAATTGGACTGACATGCGCAAAGCTTTATTGGTTCCAGAGGGCAGACTCGATGAAGATCCTAGCCAATTAAACGAAGATGAAGTGTAACGTTTGTTTGAATCGTATCCTGTTGTGTTGAGCCGACATTTTTCACGTCGAGTTGATGCTTTTATAAAACAGATTAAACGTAATGTTGAACCTATTGGTGGAAAAATCATTGATTTCTGGTATCGAATTGAGTTTCAGAACCGTGGAAATCGACATATTCACCTTGTTGCATGGATTGAAAACTATCCATCTTTTGAAACTCAAGAAGGACTTGCGTACATCGACCAAGTGATCTCATGCCGCTTGCCAAGCGAAGAAGAAGATCAAGATTTAAGAACACTCGTCAAACTGAACCAAATTCATCGCCATACGCATACATGTTAGAAGAACAACTCTGATACATGTCGATTTGCTTTTCCTCGTGACCCATGTCAACGAACTCGTATTGCACCACCGAGTTCAAACGAATTTATTCGAAATGGAGGAACATTTTGCACTTTAAAACGAACAACATATGAGAAATGGGTCAACAGATTCTTAAGTTTTGGAATGCTAATGTGGATATACAACCTTGCGGATCAAACGAATCTATTGCCCATTACATTGCCAAATATATTTAGAAGACGGAACCATCAGATGTAAACCAATGTGTAGCTCAAGCTATCTGTCAAATTCGTAAAGATGAAACCAACATTGCAACGAAGCTCTTTAAATCATGCATGTGGCTTTTGAATGAGTGACAAGTTTCCGCGTCCGAATATGTTTATCAACTTCGTCATGTGCCACTTCGTTCTAGTTCAAGAAAGTGTGTGTTCTTGAATACAAGAAAGCCCAATCAGTGATAGCGAGTGTTGAGATTTGAGGATAAACTAGCAGTTGGACTTTGCTCAAACTTATTTGAGAGATATGCTAATCGCCAAGACAGCAAAAACAGGGTTATGTTTTTCAAAATATGTGTCTACTTGAATTTTCAATTAATTTTGAGTCATTTTATGCAAAGAAAGCGGGAGATAGTGAAGAAAGCATTGATGCGGAAAAAGGAAGAACAACCAACAAGACAAAGACTTATAAATCTAGTAAACAACGCTAAAATGGTCATCAGAAATGTTCCAGCTATTATACGAGTGACATTTTTTCAAATGCAGACTGACCCAGAAAATTATTTCTATGATCTGCTCATACAATATGTACTAACATGCTCATATTAATCCGAACGACCTGAATTGCACATCGCTACATTTCCTCCTGGGACTTATTCAACCCATTATACACATCAACAAAGACAGTACTATAATCTTTAGGTGGTACATTCATGTTAATATCCAAAATTGAGACTCACCCACCTCACAAAGAAACGTGACATATTTTAACATATTCGTTTCACAAACGAAAATATGGATTATATTTCTTTAATAAAATACTTTTTCAGGCATTGAATGCACTTCATTTTAGTTTTTTAAAACATTCAAGAGAAATTACGCGTCCATACAAAACATAAAAAGTTACCGTTTTCAAACAAAAAGTTAATTTTGAACAAACGCTAGGATCAAAAGAAAGGAAGACGTTATACCGATCATCTGTCACCAAAAATAACTAGATATCAATGATAAAATCCATATTTGTGATGTAAAGACAGTTTTAGGTGAATGTGTTGACAAATAATTGCAGATTTTGAAGTTACTTACAATAATTTTGTGGTGTGCTATGAAAACATGTTGTTCTTTTATTACTATATTTAAACTTATTTTAGAAACATACGGAAAAACTAAATTACTGTTGTCGGTGACATGAGATGTCGTCAACGCAGTCTGAGTTGACAGTATTTTAGCTTCAAAAAACTTATTTTCAAATCCCATTAATATCTAAAGCTGTTTAAGGCGCAATGAACATTTTTTTTTAAAACACGATGAGGGTTCAGTAGTTGAAGACACAATTTCACATAGTGTCACCTTTGTGGTTTTAGTGGTGTTTTATAAGCAGGCAAAGAACAAAAACCTTAATACGGCTTTTTCGCTATAGCAGTATTCTGTGGCTGTTGGTGCTATTAAAACTCAAACGACAGGTGAATCGTTGGTTTGATGTTCCTACAAAAAACGATATTGGTAAGTATCCAAGGATGCGCACTTAAAACATTTGGTAATTAACGAACTGCTGTGTTTGCTAGCGGATACGTACGAAATCATCAGTTCATTTTGCAATTTATACGCTTTTTGATGCTTGAAGTTATTATTGTAGACCAACTTTTCATTCCATACTGATGTTAATTAATACTACCGTGAACTCTCCCGACAGTAGTCCGTAAAAAACCTGCAGTGATTTAAGGGGTAAAACTGTTACCAGTCATCTGGTATCCCAGAATAAAACAAGAAGTTTCACAAGGGCGAAAATTTTAGAAGCTGATAATAATCAATAATGAATGACAATGAACAATTGTTTTTATATTTTTTACTGTTGTCTATGAGATATAAAGTTTGGAGGAATACACAGGAAACTGGGAACCAGGAAACGTAATGCTGGTCAACAAGTGTATAAGAGTTGTTTCCCCCCCCCCCCCTGCTGCAGTCTTGGTAGGACTCAGCCGCTGACACTGAAGGCGTCGCGGGTACCGACCCGGAAATATGGTGGCTAGTGCCCGGGTAGTTCCCGGATCAAACGGTTCGAATCCAGCCTCGGACATAAGTGATTTTCATGAACTGTTACGTTCTTCTTGTGTTTAATGCACTGTGGATCACTAAATTTACATCATACACAAACTGAGAAGCTAAAAGAATGGAGAGGATGCTCGTAGCTATCATCATCATTAAGGGTTCTCTGCTATACAGCAGGTCCACGCACAGTGAAAGCCCTCCACGCCTCCCTCTGTTCCGCCATTCTCTTATTCTCTATATATCTCCCGTTTATCATTATCTCATCCATCATTTTCATCCTTCGCCGACCTCTTCTCTTCTCTCTGTTTACAGTCCCCTCCACAGCAGTCTTAAGCAAACATTCGTTCCTCAGCACATGTCCAATCCAGTTCTTTTTTCTGCTTCTTATTGTTTTTATGAGTGACCTTTTCTCTCATATTCGCTTCAGCACTTCCTCATTCCTTACTTTGTCCTCCCAACTTATTTTCTCCATCCTCCTCCATACCAACATTTCAAAAATTTCCAACCTCTTTAGATCTTCTTTGCGTAGAGTCCATGTTTCTGCTCCATACAGTCCTACGCCCCATACAAAACATTTAGCTAATTTTTTCTTCAGGGTTTTGTCCAGCCTTCCGCATAATATATTTTTCTTTCTATTGAAAGCTTCCTTTGTCATTGCTATTCTAGTTTTTACCTCCTTCTTGCAGCTCATATCACCACTCAAAATACTCGCGAGATATTTAAAGGACTCCACTTGTTCAATTATTTCTCCGTACAGCGTTATCATCATTTCTTTCCTACTCTTTCCCACCATCATACATTTAGTTTTGGTCCTATTGATTCTCATTCCGTATTCCTCAAAGACTTTGTTTAAAGTCTCTAACATTCTTCTGAGTATCTTGACACTATCTGCCAGCAAAACCATGTCATCAGCAAACCTTATGCAGGTAATCTTACGTCCACCCATGCATACACCTCCTTCACCTATTAAACTTCTTTTCATAATTTCCTCCAAATATATGTTAAATTATATGGGTGACAAACAACATCCCTGTCTTACACCTCTTCCAATCTTTCCCTCTTCTGTAAGATCATTCCCCACTCTCACTCTCACTCCTTGCTCGATGTAAAATTTACTTATTAGCCTTCTTTCCTTCCAATTAATACCTTTATTTTTTAGATTCATCATTAACTTCACCCATTGTACTCTGTCAAAAGCCTTTTCCAGGTATATGAAAACCATGTAACAATCTCTTTCCCTTTCAATGTATCTTTCTCCTATTGTTCTCAGCAAACCAATAGCGTCTCTTGCACTTCTTTCTTTTTGAAATCCAAACTTCAGCAATTGACATGGACAGTTTGCTAGATATTCGTCTATTTAGCACTCTTAGTAATTTCTTAGCAGCGTGGCATAAGAGACTAATGGTTCTGAATTCTTCACATTTTACTGCATTCTTTTTCTATTCAATTGGTATCAACACTGTTGTTAAAAAGTCTTTTGGCCATTCTCCTCTTTCATATATCTCATTGCACAAATATAGTATTTCTCTTCTTGCCTCATTATTACGTTCTTCGGTGGTTTAATTACTATATTGATTAATTAAAAAGTCCACCAAAAAGGATATATTGATGTTTGTTTATTTGATCAAAACGATGTCAGCGATATTCACAAGCATAGATAACAGAGATGCACTTCTGAACAGTCGCAAAGATAAACTAACTGGATGAATGAAACTCTCTGTAACACTGAATGATGTCAACTAACTAAATAATTGCTCTGTCCAGCCGATCTGCTTATATAGTCTCTATCGAAATTACGAGAATTCTTCAAAGGCATCCGCCCTCTATTTCTCGTTCATTAACAATCACTCAAACAATCAAACATATTAAAAACAATCGGAATTAATACAAAATTACTTAACAACATTACAAAATGATCAGAAATGGTAATTAGAGATATTTAAATATAAAATTATTTGCAGAAATCATCTCACACTGTAGAAAATTGTCCTGTAGACATCGTAACTTACATTAATACATGGAATTACAAACATTCAAGAAATTCTCTTGTACCATTCGGTTCTTAAACATATTAAATGGACTTTAAATAATTTTCTTACATAAAACAAAGTCTATATAAACTGATTTACAAGAAATTACAAAACAAACATACCAAATCACTTTCAAGCAAACTTTAGCTCACTACAAATACTTCATACAGTACAATGCTATTCAAAATTCAGGTATGAGGGCTGTTACATCATGTTTCAAATTTTTCAGAATTTCTACAGGTAACTCATCGATCCCACACACTTTCTTGTTCTTCATCTCCGCCAAAGCCTTCTCGACCTGCCCCTCCAGGATATGGCTTCCCATTTCCTCCTTGCTTACTTTCTCTTCTTCTTCTAATACCAAATCCTTCGGTCGGTGTTGCAGATCATACAATTCTTCTACATATCCTTTCCATCTTTGTTGTATTTCATGAGCCTCTCTAGCTAACGTTGCATCCTTGTTTTCCACTCCCAGCCCTGCTGTTCTTCTTTTTCCTTGAAAGCATATCTGTACGGCTTCTATGTACATCAAGTCAAATTTTCCCTCTCTTTCTAATTGCTGTATCTGTTCGCACTTACTTGTCACTCAGTTTTCTCTTGCTTTCTCCACTTCTCTTTTCAATTCGTTATTTAATTTTCTGTATTTCCTTCTCCACTCCTCAGTGACTGTGTTTTTCCACTTCTTTCTCTCTTTCATCCTCTGTAGCATTGCTTCAGTCACCCATTCTTTCTTTATTCTACTGCTATCCTTAAATCCTATTACCTCTGCAGCAGCACTTTTCAGACTCTCCTTCATCCTTACCCATTTTTTATCCACACTCACATTTATATTTCCTCTATCCCATTCATTTATAAAGATTTTTTCTATTTCTCTAACTTGTCCTTCCTCATTAAGAGCACGTAGTGGTAAACTAACACAAATGCTTTCTTGGTTTATTTTTTACCAATTCAGTCTTTAAATGTGTGTTATATAAGGTGCCGGACTGATTTTTATATGAATTCTTTTTTCCCTCGTACCATTAGGGATTGGAATGCACAGCAAAGAGATTAGCTTTGGTGCTGAGCACCCTCTGCCACCCACAATTTTGTGAATTGCAGAGTATATATGTAGATGTAGATATTTTTTGAAATGTCACGGAAAAGATTATTTACCAAGGATTGGAAAGGAATACGGCCACGGTATTCAAGTACGAAATAGTCCCCTGTTAGCCCGAAATTATTTGGTTAATCCTCTGAAAACCAAAACTTGGATTTTGTTGACCGTGGCATACATAAAATTACTGACAAATATACATGAGAGTGGACACACAAAATGCCAGTGTCGACAGAACTGGTAAAAATTTCATCGAATTCATGGAAACAAGTACAGCTTCCAAGGCTTACTTTTAACTTAGAAAGGCAAGCCAAAGCTTCGATATGACAAAAGTAGTTTGCGTAGCAGTTACTGACTCAAAATGCTATTCAGGCATCCTATCAGAAGAAATTGTTCTACTGTCTTCTTTGTATAGGCCTACGTAAATGACGTTAAAAGCAAAATTATAGTCAGAACGAATAAACGTCTTGATCATAAAAATCTAACAATTTCCGACAAACCGCTTAAATCAGTTAATGGTCTCCAGTAGCATGATCAGTTCTGAAAGAAAATTATTGATTGATATTCGCCAATCTAAACTAAGTATCAACAAATTTGCTGTCATCATAGCTATAGAAGGATGGAATTCAAAACTGTGAAGTCATAACAAAGTTTTTATTTGGTTAGGGCTTTACGACTAGCCGATTTCAAGGTCATTAGGGCCTGGAAAACGCTGGGGAAAGAAACGCCAAGTATCGCAACCGTGGTAATTCGTGAAACACGTCGCGGCATTCACTTGGGGTAATTTCGGAAATCTATGGAAAACCGAAATCAGTGACATTCCGAATACCAGTCTCCAGCGTTGACACAACCCCAAAATACCTTCCCAAAGAAGAAACGGTTATACGTGGATCTCACGTTTCATGAAGTCTGAGCAAAGATCTCCGGTAAGTTATGGAATTACTGAAGCTGTTGAGCCAAAAAAATAGTGTCAAAATACTAAAATACAACAGCGATGAATGAGGACGAATTTTACTCAAGGATCTGAAATAACTTAATATGTCGAATATTGAAAATTATGTGACAGCTAGAAAGGAGACCGTGCGATCAAGGACTACACTGCAAACTGTTCCAAAATTTTATAGTTTAGCGCTGTTATTCCACGCAGTTGGTTTGCAGAATAGTAGTTATAGTTGAAGGAAGAAATTGTAAGTTTACGCAGAGCATTTGACCATCAAGGCATTCCTGTCTCCGAACATGCTTTCCATTTAAAGCAGAGGGTCTGGCTGCGAGTAATAAACGTCTATAAGCTGAGTAATGATAAAAATCTACATTATCGCCTGTTTAAAAAAGTTTTATCACTGAAAGAAAGCTATTATTTTACTTCTGTAATTGCTGCGGAAGATTCTTTTCAAACATTTCTAAAATTTCAATGTTATTCCATTGTCATGTCATGATGATGTTTTATATTTGTGGTTGATAACTTCCCTAAGTTTAACATAATCCATTTTACATAGGCCATATCAAAACTGATTACAGCCATCTGCTTCCGTAAAAGTTTTTCATTGCAATAAAACTAAGTTCTGTGAATAGAAACTTAGAATACGTAGCTACAAGCTTGAAAGTAGGTATTTAAATAATCTCACGGTAAGTGGTTTCCCACGAAACGTATCAAACTTCTGCAAGAATTTAACTCAACTGTCTTGTATTTAGGCAGCATTATTCAAGCAATGTATTTACTGCAACTTTTCAGTTCTTTTCCTCCATTCCTTACATGTGTCTGTTTCATTTAAAAAAAAAAAAAAAATCTTATTTAACATATGCTGATGGGTATATCCGTAACAACTTTTCTCAGCAGGTAGAAGAACACACAATCATGTTCCGACGCCGTAAGCATATCTGTCGGTTTCGCAAGAGACATTGCAAGGAACGGTAGTCATTCCACTAATTTTTGTGACTATCGGGCATGATTGTGGTGAACTGCAGGCTGAGAGATTTTAGATCTCAAAAATGCTTACGTTCTACTTCAGTAATCGCAGTGAAAGCTCACACTTTCGTTGAATTATAGGAGACACGACTATTGGTCAATTTTTAATTACTAGAAAATATAAAGTAAAATCTGTCAGTTGCTAGTTTGGTTGATAGTGTATCAACTTCAATTCAGAATATATATACATTCATAAAGCAAAAAGAGTTTGCTTCCTATTTTGCGAAATTGTTTTTCAAAGGGTATATGCAAATCAAACAGAAGACATGATTTATAAGTCTTATATAAATTTTTAAAAGCTTGATGTGAATTTTAACAACTTATTTACTCTCCGAATCGTGAAATTCAGTTAGAAAGGATTAGTATAAATTTTTGTCGTAAAATTTGTTGGAAAAGCATTTAATTTTTTTTAAATTATTCATTTTGTGAAAAATATAAACATAAGGAGAAAGGGATTCAGAATGAATTTATTGATCAGTAGTTACGTAAATACAGCGAAGAATTAGATTTTTTTTCTTATTTTTACAAAAGCTTAGTAGAAATCAGCAAATAAAAATAGAAATGTAAACATTTTCATTTCATCTGTAAGAAGATTAAGCCAAGAAAATTTTTCTTCAGTCTGCCAATAAGATCTATATTACTTTTTCCCATCCCATGTTTTTCAAAAATTAAAACTGAATTAAGGTTATAAATAATTAAAGTCGTTTTCAATCACAAATATTAAAGAGCGAATTATTTCCCGACGTTGGCCATAAATACAATTCTCTCGGGTGACAAGCTGAGTGAACAAGTGTTTCCCAACTTCCTCGGAAGACGGTGTCGTTTTTAACGCCGAAATGTAGAGTTGAAACTCTTTGTTCACTCATCTTGTCATGCGAGAGGATTATTATAATAAAGTTTAAGGGTTCAGACTGATAGACAAAGAAACAGACAGTGTAAGTTAGGGCGTTGGCAACTGTGTGTGTTTCTTTAATTGATCTGATCGTTATGTATTATCCATATTGTGTTGAAAAACAAATATTTGCAGTTATACAGATAATGGAAACGTGATTACTCGTGGCCATAAAACTTTTAGATTTGTACATTTTTTACTATTTTGTTGCTGAGACGAATTATAACGTATTTTTGCTGTCCAGTTTATGTAGATAAAACCTACCAGCCTTTCTGCCAGTCCCGATACTGACTCTTTAAGCAGTGAATGTGATAGAACTGTTTGTGATATGGCGAATTTTGGTCTAACAATAAGATGTCGCGATCGATAATATGACAAAAACTTATTATAGAGATTTTATGCAGAATCATTAGGTTTATATTTAGAATGTATTACGAAGTTAGAATGGAAGGCAGAAACACTGTTTACACATTCAGTTTATCCCTTTAAGAACTTTCCTTCCTCTACCAAGTTCGACCGCACAGCTGAAACAACAATTTCCTTCTGCAGTATTCTGATGCCAGGAAGTTCTATATAGGTTGGTTTGTTTACCGACTGGATTAGCTACTCCGCATAGTAGGCTGTATGATCTAGCGGCGATGGTTCCCGACTACTATGAGTGCTGTCGCTGGTTCGAAACTGTGTCGCGAGATTTTTTTTTTCATTTAGTTTTCAAACCATTCCAACATACCCACTGCTTACATATAAAATATATAATTTCTATGATAAACAATAGATAAAAATTAACACATCAGACTAAAAACTATTTCTATTAAATCTTGCTGAATAAAATCTTCTTTAATCGAAAGCACTGAGCTATAAAAGAATCATCTCTTAAATTCACTCAAACTTATACTTGGAAATTTTTGATAGCTATTAAATTACTAGTAAGATTGATGACAAAAAACATTGGGTGCATGCAATACATAACTATAACAAGTGTAGAGAGTAGCTATCGATGAAAGAACTTGCTTACCAGTTCACATTATTTGCGGTGCAATAAAATTGTTAGTTGAGCTTTTAATGCATCAATTATCTGTTGCATGCGCCCAATGTTATTCATCATCAATCTTCCTAGCAATTTAATAGCAATCAAAAATTTTCAAGTATAAGTTTGAGTGCCATTTAGAAGAAGTTAGAAACCTGTATGTGGTTTTATCCTTCATAAGGATTAGATAAATTATTTCATATTTTTTAGTCCGTTATAAAAACATTTTACATTAAAAAAAAATATTTTATTATTATTTATATTTAATCTACTGTCATTGATATCATTTCTGTTACATTTAATCACTTTTGTTTTGCTTTGATTTATATTCAGTCCAAAATCTTCCGTCAGTGTTTTGTTCATGTCATTTAGTAACTTCTCAATATCCTCAGCCTGTTCTCCTAAAAAGACAGTGTCATCAGCAAATCGTAGCATATTGATTTTTTCTCCCTGAACACTTATGCCAAATGAAAACTTTTATTTTATTTTCTTTATTGCTTCTCCTATATACAAGTTTAATATTAAGGGGATAGACTACAACCTAGTCTCACACCCTTTTTATCTCATACATGTCTTCCATGGTTCTCTACTTTTATTATGGCCACTTGATTCTTATATAGTTTATAAATTGCTCTTCTATCTCGATATTTTAGACCAGACTTCCCTAAAATTTTGAACATCTTGTCCCACCTAACATTAACAAAAGCTTTTTCTAAATCAACAAATGCCATAAAAGTATCTTTGTTTTTCTTGATCCGCCCTTCAAGCATTAACCTTAATGCCAGAATTGCTTCAATTTTACCGCGATTTTTCCTAAACCCAAACTGATCTTCACCTACTATCTCTTCTGGTCAGTAATTTGGAAGCATGTTATGTTAGAATAATGGTGCGATAATTTTCACATTTTCCGGCTTGTGCTTTCTTTGGAAGTGTGAAAATGATATTTTTATTAAAATCAGTTCAAATTTCTCTGTTTCATAACTTTTTGATGTCAGCTTGAATAATCTTTCGATTCCTTATTCTCATAGGGATTTGAGAAGTTCTGCAATGATCTCATCAATTCCAACTGCCTTATTTGCTTTCAAGTCATTCATAATTCTATCAGATTAATTCCTCAAAACAGAATCTCCTAAGTCATCAATGTCGATATCGCCTTCCTTTTCCATTACGCTATTGTTCAAGCCATCCCCATCATACAATTTCTCAATGTATTCCTTACATGGGTTAGCTCTATCGTCTGAGCTTAAGAGAGGGTCTCCATCGGTGGCTTTAATGTTTACACCTCTTTTCTTCATTTCTCCAAAATTCTGTTTCATCTTCCTATATGCAACATCTACTTTACATACGACCATTTGTATTTCTACTTCATCACACTTTTCTTGTAGCCATTTTTCTTTTACATTTTTGCATTTCCTGTTTATTTGATTTCTAAATTGCCTGTATTGCTCTCTTCCTCCTTGGTCCTGAGTATTTTTGTGCCTTCTCCTCTGATCCATCAGCTCCAAAATTTCTTCTTTGATCCAAACTTTTCCGGGGGCTTGTTCCATAAAGCCTAATGTTTCTTTACTAGCTTTCATTATTTCTATCTTTAATACATTCCATTCGTCCTCGGTTGAGCACCTTTCACACTTACTTCTTAGACCTAAGTCTACCATGTCTACAAACTTTTCTCTCGTGCTAGATGGTTTCAGTTTATTCACTTCCCGTCTGTTCTGTTCATATTGCTTCCTTATTCAGCCTGTGTTTCTTAACTATCAAATTATGGTCAGAGTCTGTGTACTCCTGGGTACATTTTACAGTCTAGAACTTGATTCCTGAATCTCTGTTTAACCATGATATAATCTAGCTGATATCTGCCTGTATCCCCTGGACGTTTCCAGGGGTATATCCTTCAATTGCATAACAAAATATAAATACACCAGAAGATGCACAGTCGCAGAATACATGGTTCACTAATAACGTCAACAACAATCACACAAACTAATGACAGTTATTTTATAGATAGCTTGGAAATAAATTCTTCGACGAAATAGAAGTAGTTGTTCTTTTAATTTTTTACTGAAATTAATCTTATCTTCTGTTAGACATTTAACAAGTGTTGGGAGCTTATTGAAGACATGTATACCCGAATATCGGACCCTTTAACAACTAACAATGACTTGTAATCCTTATGAATATCATTTTTACTTCTAGTGCCATAATTGGATATTATACTATTTGTTTTAAATAGAGTATAATTTGTTACTACAATGACATTAATGCGTATATATACTCGATCACCAAAGTTAAAATCCCAAACTTCTTGAACAGCTGTTTGCATGAAATTCTACTGATAGTACCACACGTAATGCTTATTACTCTTTCTTGTGCTCCGAACAATTTGCCTCTATGAGTAGAATTGCCCCAGAATATTACTGCTTATGACCTTAAGGAGTGAAAATAAGCAAAATAAACTAGTTTCCTAATAGATAAATCATCTACTGCTAAACTTTTACGAATTGGAAATGTTGTTGTACCTATTCGCTTCAGGAAGTCAGAGACGTACACCCTCAAATTTAAATAATCATCAATAAGGAAACCTAGAAATTTCCCATTCTCTACCTCTTGAATCGACTGGCCTGCAAATTTTATGATTATGTCTTTGGTATACTGAATCGCATATATTGAGTTTTATCAAAGTTTAAAGAAAAAACCAATTTCTGTAAGTCATTTATTAATAAGGTCAAAGACATAATCTGAAATATCTTCAGTATAGAAATCTGGAGTATTTTTGATTCCTATGCTCGTGTCATTTGCAAAATAGAAAATTTGTAGTTTTTAGAAGTAACACAGGGTAAATAATTTATACAGTTTAAAAACAGTGTGGTCCCAACACCGAACCATTAGGTACACAACATCTGATAAATTCCCAGTTAGAAACAATGTAAAATAGAATGCACCACGGCGGACTAAGATGGTGACCACGAGTAGTAACGTTGATGGACCGGTCGGTGTAAAACATAAAATTTTGCGCGAAGTTAAGTGTAAAATGTGTATAAACTTAGATGCAGAGGCAGATTTGTGTTCATCGTGCAAGGTAAAAGTGAAAACTGCAAATGTTATTGTTACACGAGCAAAGTCTAGACAAAACAGTGCAATGGCAGGTCCAACAGCTAATGACAGCGATAATATTTGTATATGTGATAAACTAAGACTTGAATTAACAATGAAAGAGGACATTACCAAATCTTTAAAGGAGAAGATTGATCAGATTTCAGAAGAAAATGACAGACTGAAGAATAGTGATGTTGAAAACCCGGAAATGTGGACACATGTTGTGAAAAATAGTAGCAAAACATCGTTTAGGCCTAGGCCTAAAATCGCGGTAACAACAGTTCCAGTAAAAAACGTATTTAGTGGTCTTAATAAAGTTCGTGATGATTATGAAGAAGCACTTGTAAAGAAAACCCAGATACAAGCGGAAAGAAATATAAAGCAGAAATCAAAAGCTGCTAATCTGGGAAAAGTTTATATATATTCGGACAGCCACGGTCGGGGATTAGCATCATCGTTACTGCACTACAACAACAATAGGAAAGTTTCTTCGATAGTGAAACCAGGAATTAAATTTTTCAACAGTCACCAGTAGAATAAAAGAAGAATTTGTATCATGGACACCTGGCGATTTTGTCGTGATTACTGCTGGTGCAAATGATGTCTACAGAAATGAAGGTGATAATGTGATTAAAGGATTGAAAGGAACATTGTCATCCTTAACTCACACTGACGTAGTGCTTGTAAATATTCCTCACGGATACGATTTAATGGAAAAATCATGTGTAAATTTAGAAACAGATTCTGTAAATTTCAAAATTGCCGAATTGTGTAAACATTTTCAAAATATCCACATAGTAGATATAAGTAATTGAAATAGTTATTTGCATACACGACATGGCCTACACCTAAATTCACGAGGTAAAGATTATAAGTTCCAGAATCACAAAAATTGTAAATTTGAAATTTAGTAAAAAGATAGAATCAATGCCGTTACATTGGCATCAGCATGATCAGGAATTAAGAAGTCAGATCCAGGGAAACTTGTAAAAGATGCCATACCTTTTTCAAAGGTTTGGCAAAAGCATTACAAGAGTTATGTACAAAAAGACAAGTGTTATAATAGTACCAGAAACATGAGAGAAAACGAGGCACCAACACATAATGAAAATAAACAAAAGATTGTAACAACTCGTGTTGGGTATTTTAAGTAAATTTCTTCATGATCTCTAGCATTAGTCAACATGACACGTTGTTTTCAGGATTATGTTAACATGAATTGAAATGAAAGAGATATTAACAATAAACAAAGGTAGTATAGCTCAGATTTTACATTCATTTACCTCTTTAACAGCATACGGAATTGATAAGTTTATTTACCAATTGGTAAAATGGAAAAAATAAGCAATGAACGAGCAATGAGTTGACCAGGGTGTTTGTTCCGGGCTAATTATTGTGAACATCCGACGAATGTCCTGCAGAATTACCGCATTCGTTGTTTATTGCAGTGATGGCCGTGTGCCGTGCATGCTCCCAGCTTGGTTGCCTCGGCTCAGCAATCCAATATGGCCACAGCCGAACAGTCTCCCGTCTCGCTCTCGAGTGCCGGGTGCGTCATCCCAGCGACCACTCTCTGAGTCGCCGACTTTGGGACGGCCTGCTCAGCCCATCCCCCAGCACATGCCATCTGGTAGCAGGGGTCAGTACCACCCACGCCGTTGCGGCTCCAGTGACGGGCAGGGAACCTCGGCGTTGCCATCTGGATCGGCTGACAGGGCCGATTCCAGCCGCGGTGCACGTCGCCAGACCTCTACCCCACATATGAACAAAAATTGCACGTTGTAGGCATAAATGCCTGTAGGAGACGAAAACTGTGCTCGGCCGAAGAAAGCGCAACCTCTGCAAAACTTGTTTGTAAACGCACCACGCTGGCCATTTCTGTGTGGACACTACAAGATATATCATCAGAATGTTCAGTCCATTTTCAAATAAAATCGACTTATTATAGACACTACTTAATAACGAAATCAGAAAAATTTCAGTTTTGTGTATTGCTAAACACTGGCTTAAGAATGAACAGATTCAAAATGTTCATATTTCAAATTATATCTTGGTTAATAATTATTATAGATCTTATAGCCAAAAAGGAGGAGTATGCATTTTTCTTAGAAACAATATAGAATATGAATCTTTGTTACATAATAATCACTTGAGTGGAGGAAAGAACTTTTAATTCACAATAGTTTAACTACCCAAATTTAAAAAGATATTAGTTTGTGTGTACAGATCTACGGATGGAAATTTTGACTTATTCATACAAAGATTAGAATCACTCTTAAACAATATTAGCAAACAAAATCTTGATTTAATAATATGTGGAGATTTCAATGTGGACTATGTAAAATGCAACAAAAATAGAGACTTATTAACACAACTCCTTAATCACATAGTAAATAATCCAACAAGAGTCACAAGATTCAGTAAGACAGCTCTTGATCAAATTTTCATAAACAAAGTTACTTAGTTGAAGTCATGGAGGAAGGAATATGTGGAGACGACGCAAGGGACCTTCACCACGCACTGGACTGAAACCGGGTAGAGAGAAGTGGGGTGGGGAGGCCGCCATATTGCTGGGCCGCAGAAACACGGTAAATGGCACAAAAACCTCAAGGAAATCATAATACAACCATGGCACCGCAATTTGATGATGGATTATTATATAACTCGACGAGACACATCAAAAATGAAGAATAAAATGTTTTGATATCGTGCTTAGTTCTCGAGATATACTGTCTCAAAAGTGAAGTGTTTTGGGTTGAAATTCAGAAGAAATATTTCCCCAAAGTCAAATATGATGATAAATTCTTATGTATCACGACCATACAAATTGAAAATAAAGAATAAAATTTTTCGATATCTCACTTAGTTCGCGAGATATAATGTCTCCAAATTGAGCTTGTTAGGTTATGATGCGGACTGGACCAAAAGATAATTTTGCTGCACTTGCAGATTGGGTGTTTAATTTTTTTTTTACTAATCTTTGTGGTTGGTTTAAAACGCGGCCAGGACCAGAATCAAAATGTCACCAAAGGCACAAGGAACTATACCTGTAACTAATTTTTGATAGTTATTATCTACAGAACTAAGGGAGATATCAAAAAATTTTACTCTTGATTTTTGATTAGTTTCGTCAATTGACATGAGAATCAATCATCAAATAGCATCACCATGGCCATAATAGTGCTTCCCACCTCAACATACAAATTAAGTTACAGTTCTAGCTACAACAACATTGACAATATCAGGATTCATAGTTCACGTAGCATAAATTATCACAACTAATTTCAACATATACCTTCAGTACAATTAATTTCATCGTACACTTTCATTGTAAACTGAAACTTGAGTAAAGCCTGCAGAATACCATATTCACTGTGTTGCGATATAAACATGACCCGCTTGAATTAATTTCAACACTTGTCTACAATAAGGCTAGCTTTTCAGGTGCAAAATAATAACATATGCTAATTGTCTACACTACACCAACAAAAATTTGAGAACGATATGATCCTATTGAGAGAAATTAATAAATTTATACCGAATGGCCCTAATGTTGCAGTTACCTGTCAGATACTTCAATAACGATAATTACAATTTAACTTACTTATGAAACGCTATTCCAGGTTTATTCCTATCTTGTCTGTTTGTGCAACAATATGCAACACAACTTGGAATTATAGAAAACTTTAGAATATTAGAAAATGAAATATTCTCAGTAGCATACACAGTGCACACAGCCCAATGTTTTGGGACTCCTATGGCCGCCAGTGGCTGCCGCGCATGCGCAGTAGGAGACAGGTTATTTTTTTATGAGATTTCACCGAATTGGCGTTATTTCGTCTCCATATATTCCTTACTCCATGGTTGAAGTATACAACCATGGAGGTAGGAAAAGAGAGGAGACAAGGTATCGCTTAAACTGTGAAGCAGCCTGTAAACTCCGGGGCCGACTGCGCATATGCAGCCGCCATGTTCGTCAGTTCAAAACATTGGTCTGTTTTCATTACCTTCCTGCTGTGAACATTTCATGTTCAGATATTTCAAGGTATTTTATAATGCCAAATTGTGTTGCCTATTGTTGGACAAACAAAACAAGTAAAAAACAACCTGGAATAACATTCCATAGGTAAGTAATTATTGTTCTTGAAGTGTTTGTAATGCGGTGTCTGCAAGACGTTATGGATGTCATCAGATTTACAGTGCCTGTTAAAAAGTTTATTCACAGCTCTCAATAGGACGACGGTGTTATCAAATATTTGTTCATGCAGAGAACCATTTTATCTTACTATTTATCACGTGTGGATCAAGTTTACATCGCAATGAAGCGAATACATTATTCTACGTGCTTTAGTCCAGTTGTACCTAATTTATATTGAAAGTGTATGATGAAATTAATCGTGATAATTTGTAATATGCGATCTAGGAATCGTAATGTAATTCGCAATACGTTTCAAATGTTTAGTTGTTTTTGCGTTGTTTGACTTTTGTTGCTGCAACATTAAGTCAAGTTGTGATTAGGTTGAAATGCAGCCTGTTGCAGAATATTCTTTTTATAGTATAAGGATCAAATTATTTGTTATTAGTAATTTATTGAGCACCTTTTTAGTGACATAAGCATGCTACTTTTGATGTATGGTAGCAAGATAATTACATATTAGCGTGGCGCCATAATCTGATCATGAATACTTATGTAACTTAACGAAACTAATTGAATGTAAAGAACACAATTTTTTGATATCTCTCTTAGTTCTCTTTTCTTTTGGTCCAGACCACATTTCGACCTAACCACCTCACTTTTGAGACAGTATATCTCGAGAACTAAGCGGAATATCTTATATATATATATATATATATATATACATATATAAAAATAGACGTGTTTTTTCCTATATTTCACTTTTCAGCCACCACTACCTAGCACAGATCACTGATGTTTGTGGGTGGAAGTAGCATGGAGTTTCCTGTCGTGCACAACGTTGGCCGAATGCCAATAGCTGTGGGGATGTGGGAGATATAATGATTAAAGTTGGTCAGTGCACGGCGTTTTCATATTTCGACCAAAAATTCGTATCTCCGTATACTTCTCTTTCCTGCCACAACTACGTAACATAGACCTTTGGTGTTTATGTGTGGTAGTAGAATCGTCTTTCCAGTCGTGCACTATGGTTGTTAGATTTCGGTAGCTATGGGGGTGTGGGAGATATGGGGGTTTAAAGTGGTCGACCTGTGGCAATTTCATACTTCTGCCAAAGACAAAAGTGTCATGGTGTATCACTTTTCAGCGAAAACTATAGATCACAGATAACTGGCGTTCGTGTGTAGTAGTAGCAAAGAGTCACCTTTCGATCACAACAGCTGCCGAATTTCAGAAACTGTGGTACTGTGGTAGATATGGTGGTTGTAAGTGGCCGACCAAGGATATTTTCGTATTTCGACTGTCTCCGCATATGTCACTTGTCTGCCACAACTACATAGCATAGAGCATTGGTGTTTGTGTTTGGTAGTAGAATCGTATCTCATGTAGTGCACTATGGTTGTTAGATGTCGGTAGCTATTGGGGTGTGGGAGAAATGGGGGTATAAAGTGGTCGACCTGTGGCAATTTCATACTTCTGCCAAAGACAAAAGTGTCATGGTGTATCACTTTTCAGAGAAAACTATAGATCACAGATAACAGGCGTTTGTGTGTAGTAGTAGCACAGAGTCACCTTTCGATCACAACAGCGGCCGAATTTTAGAAACTGTGGTACTGTGGTAGATATGGTGGTTGTAAGTGGCCGACCAAGGATATTTTCGTATTTCGACTGTCTCCGCATATGTCACTTTTCTGCCACAACTACATAAGCATAGAGCATTGGTATTTGTGTTTGGTAGTAGAATCGTATCTCATGTAGTGCACTATGGTTGTTAGATGTCGGTAGCTATTGGGGTGTGGGAGAAATGGGGGTATAAAGTGGTCGACCTGTGGCAATTTCATACTTCTGCCAAAGACAAAAGTGTCATTGTGTATCACTTTTCAGCGAAAACTATAGATCACAGATAACTGGCGTTTGTGTGTAGTAGTAGCACAGAGTCACCTTGCGATCACAACAGCGACCGAATTTCAGAAACTGTGGTACTGTGGTAGATATGGTGGTTGTAAGTGGCCGACCAAGGATATTTTCGTATTTCGACTGTCTCCGCATATGTCACTTATCTGCCACAACTACATAGCATAGAGCATTGGTGTTTGTGTTTGGTAGTAGAATCGTATCTCATGTAGTGCACTATGGTTGTTAAATGTCGGTAGCTATGGGGGTTTGGGAGAAATGGGGTTTAAAGTGGTCGACCTGTGGCAATTTCATCCTTCTGCCAAAGACAAAAGTGTCATGGTGTATCACTTTTCAGCGAAAACTATAGATCACAGATAACTGGCGTTTATGTGTAGTAGTAGCACAGAGTCACCTTTCGATCACAACAGCGGCCGAATTTCAGAAACTGTGGTACTGTGGTAGATATGGTGGTTGTAAGTGGCCGACCAAGGATATTTTTCGTATTTCGACTGTCTCCGCATATGACACTTTTCTGTCACAACTACATAGCATAGAGCATTGGTGTTTGTGTTTGGTAGTAGAATCGTATCTCATGTAGTGCACTATGGTTGTTAGATGTCGGTATCTATGGGGGTGTGGGAGATATGCGGGTTGAAAGTAATCGACCTGTGGCAATTTCATACTTCTGCCAAAGACAAAAGTGTCATGGTGTATCACTTTTCAGCGAAAACTATAGATCACAGATCTCTGGCGTTTGTTTGTGGTAGTAACACAGAGTCACCTTTCGATCACAACAGCGGCCGAATTTCAGATATTGTGGTTGTGTGGTAGCTATGGTGGTTGTAAGTGGCCGACCAAGGATATTTTCGTATTTCGACGAAAGGCATGTGTCTCCACGACCAAATAGCATAGAGCATTGGTGTTTATGTGTGGTAGTAGAATCGTGTCTGTTGTCGTGCACTATGGTTGTTAGATGTCTGTAGCTATGGGGGTGTGGAAGATATGGGGGATGAAAATGGTCGACCTGCGGCAATTTCATATTTCTGCCAAAGACACATGTGTCACGGTGTATCACTTTTAAGTGAAAACTATCAATCGCAGATCACTGGCGTTTGTGTGTGGTAGTAACACAGAGTCTCCCATCGATCACAACGTTGGCCGAAATTCGGTAACTGTGGGAGTGTGTGAGATATGGTGTTTGAATTGGTCGATCATGAATATTTTCGTATTTCATCCAAAGACTTGTGTGTATCCGTAAATTTTACTTTGCTGTCGGAACTACATAGCGCAGAAGACTGGTATTTGTGTGTGGTAATAGTATCGAGTCTCCCATCGTGCACTATGGTGGTTAGATGTCTATAGCTGTCAATATGAATTCTTTACAATCACGAACGAAGTCGTGGGAACCAGCTAGTATATATATATAAGAATTCAACATCAGATTGTGGACCCACGGTAATGATAGACTCCCCTTGCACTGATGCTGCTGACGAATTTAAATACTTCTACCAAATACCAGTGCAATATCTTCTGAGTAAGCCATGAATTCTTTTGAAGGTTTCAGTTGTTTTTAAGAACTGCCCATTCATCTAGGCTACTTCAAGAATTTCGTATTGCTACTGCTTGTAAATAGGTCTAGAGCTATTTATCTTGATTTTGCAATCTTTCTCATCAATAATTTTGAAAGGATTAAAATTACAAAAATGTAATGTGGTAATATTATCTATTTCAACAGCTATCTAATCTATTTTAAATAGCAATATTACGCTTAGGTCTTCTTGTATTTCTTTGCGACTGTTGGGAGAAAAAATGTTCTGTTTCTGCATACAAAATTCCTATAAAAATTATTTAGCAGCTTGTTTTCCTTATATTCTAATGTTTATAGGTTATATCAATTAAGGTATTTATAAATATGACCACATAAGACTTCATTATTAATAATGCGAATGTTAAAAACGAAGTAATTCTTCCGTTCCATATACATTCCCTGTGTTTCTTGACCCAACCGATATGGCAACCTTTCCATTCTACCGCTCTCCTCTCGGCGTCACTTCGTTGTATGGAGAAGGTCCCTTTTTTGGTCTCCTCTCTTTTCTTTGCTCCATGATACAACCCAGGTTTCAGCGATCACTTGGCTCAGATACTATGTATGTAAAAGAAAAAAATATACACAGTGCCACAAAGAAAATAAAAATCAGATCATTCAGTGAAGAAAACATTGCAAACTACAATTATTTATTAAGTACGGAATCATGGGCAGATATTTTTCAATTAGAAGATTTAAATGAGAAATTCAATATGTTTAGAAAGCTATTAAAATATTATTTTGATATAGCATTTCCTCTAAAAAAAAATAATAATAAACAGTGCATCTCATAACACCTGGATAACAGCAGGAATAAAAAATTCATGTAAAAAAAAGAGAGTGCTTCACAAATTATACAAACAGAACCACACTACACCTGAAATTGAGGCCTACTATAAAATTACCCAGCTATATTAAAGAAAGTTATAAAAGAAGCAAAAAAATTCAAAATGATAGATTCATTTATAACTCTACTAACAAAATCAAAGCTATGTGGGATGTAATAAGAAAGGAAACAGGTAAAACTAAAAAATTAGACCAAAATATTTAAGTAAAATGTAGTAACTATGTTTATTAGTTACCCAACTGTGGTAACAAATCTTTTCAATGATTTTTTTACTGGTATTCCTGAAGAACTATTTAAAAAATTAAATATGATTCAAAAATAGGGTATAATAAGATAAGAACATATCGTGGATCACTTTTTTTGATAATGTTCAAGAGGAAGAAATTACCAATGCCTTAAAAGAAATAAAGAATAAATTCTGTCCAGAAATTGATGGATTCATGATACAATCCTAAAGAAATGTGCTAGATACATAATTCGACCACTAACACATTTATGTAATAGTTCATTACAATCTGGTACTTTCCCAGAAATACTAAAGATAGCAAAAGTTATTCCGATACATAAGAAGGGAGAAACAGGTAAACTAGATAACTATCAGCCTATTACCATCCCATATTCCATCTCAAAAATACTAAAGAAAATTATATATAAAAAGTTAATAAGCCTCATTAACAAGAATAATATATTATCTGATTCACAACATGGATTTAGATCAGGGAAATCAACCCAGACAGCTATTTATGCTTGCATTAACAGTATATTAAAAATAATTGATAACAAAGAAAAAGTAACTGGCGTATTTCTTGATTTGTCTAAAGCTTTTGATGTGGTATATCATAAAATCCTCTTGTCCAAGCTTTATCATTATGGTATCAGGGGTATAGCATGCAAATGGTTCAAGTCATACCTTGATGGAAGGAAACAGGTTGCCACCTTAAAATGTAAGGACACAGAAAGTGAAACAATCAGAGAGCATGTATCAAACTTTGGAAGTATTAAACACAGTATTCCACACCACAGGGTTCGGTTCTTGGACCCCTCCTGTTTCTTTTGTATATCAATGACATTAATGAAAATGTTGAGTCACATGATAATATTCTCTTAGCAGATGACGCAACACTTATAATAAAAGGTGAAACTGAAGACGTTCTTCAGCAAGTATTGATAAAACCACTAAACAGCTATCTGAATGGCCCATAAACAATCATTTAATAATAAATTGTGAAAACAACCATTGCAGTAAATTTCCATACTGCTCAAAACAGGAACCCTGCCAACCGAAAAAAAATTTTGAACAATCAGACTTTAGCAAACAAATTAGACTCAAAATTTCTAGGTTTATGGATTAAATCTGATCTTCAATGGAATAGACATATTCAATATTCCAACTCTAAATTAAATCAAATCTGTTACACATTGCGTATCTTAAAATTCACCACTAGTAAACAAACTTTGCCCATTTTCACTCAAAAATAAAGTATGGAATTATATTCTGGTGTTTATAATCAGATACACTAAGTATTTTCAAAATTCAGAATAGAGCAATAAGAATTATTATTATTATTTCGTATCAGAAACATACAGTTACACAATCACCAAATTATACTGGACCAGAACTTGGCCACTTTCAGTGAATTTTCTGAGGCCTCATACAGTTCAGCTGCCGAGCTTGATGCTGGACACAGTCGACACTGGCAGCATGTGATGGACAGTCTGGTCTTCACCGCAGTCGCACTTGATATCATTGATCTCAGCATAGCCCCATCTTGCTAAGTTCACTTTGCATCTGCCCACTCCTAATCTCAGCCTATTCAAAGACTTCACGTCAACCATCCCTTATCATAACCAGGTGGCAAAGATTCAGACACTCTTGCCCCGGCCATGCGGAAGGGGAGCCTTAGCTTCCCATAGTTGTAACCTGGCTTCTTCAGTTGTCGTTGTAAGTTCCTGAGATATTCTTAGGAAACTTTTCCTGGACTTCAGTCTTTGCCTGTGAAGGATATGCCCATATAGTGGATAAGATTTTTCATGGTTCACTTTCCTTCTTTCCTTGTTCACTGGTATCCCTTCGTACAGAAGGTGGTGCTATTCCTGCGAGACAGTGGTAGCCATTCGACTGGAGATGATTTTAAGCAGCCTGTTATGATTCTGCTCGTGTCATTAAGTGCAATGTCTACTTGTTTGGCATGAGTTGAACTGTGCCATAGAGGACAGGCATACTCTGCAGCCGAATAACATAGTGCTAAGTCAGAAGTTCGAATTGTTTCAGGTTGGCTGCCCCACTGCGATCCAGCCAGTTTTCTTATAAGATTGTTCCTGCTGGAAACTTTCAGCTTCGATTTCATGCAATGTTTCCTGAATGTAAGTGATCTATCAAGGGTCACTCCTAGATATTTTGGAGTGTCACAGTGTTCTAGTTCGACCCCCGACCATGTTACCTTTAACCTACGAGTTGCTTCTTTATTCCTTAAATGAAAAGCACATACTTGTGTCTTCGTAGGATTTGGTTTAAGCTCGTTCGTGCTATAATACCATGACAAATTTTCCAGAGTTTTGGTAAGGGTGCTCTCCACTGATTCAAAGTCTTTGCTCTGTGAGACGAGAGCAAGATCATCAGCATACACGAAACTCCTGCATTTGGGTAGTATAGGTTGATCATTGGTATATATGTTAAATAATAACGGGGCTAGCACACTTCTTTGGGGTAGACCATTCTTCTGTGATCTCCAACGGCTACGCTGTCCTTGGTAGTCAATAAAGAATCTACGGTTCTGCAGAAGAGTAGCAATGAACTTACTAAGACTGAAATTCCTGGTCAGATTGTAGAACTTGACTAGTAGTAGCTGATGGTTGACGGTGTCATACGCTGCTGACAAATCAACAAATACCACCCCTGTTACCTTACGAGATTCAAATCCATCTTCTATAAACTGCATGATATTTAGTAGTTGTCCTGTGCAACTTTTACCCGGGCGGAATCCAGCTTGTTCAGGAATCAGCAAAGGATCAACTACAGGCAACAGCCGGCTTAAGATCATTCTTTCAAGCAGTTTCTAGAGGTGACTTAAAAGTGCAACAGGTCTAAAATTCTTTGGACTGTTTCCTTCTTTGCCAGGATTAAGCAAGGCGATCACTCGGCTCTTCCGCGATATATTTGGAATTTGACATTTTTACTCATACAATTGTTAAAGAGCTGAAGCGTCCACTTCTTTGTTGTTAGACCAAAGTGCTTAATTTGTTCTGTTCTAATGTCATCCAGGCCTGCTGATTTTCCATTTTTTTCAATTTCTTATAGCCTTATCCAATTCTTCTATGCTGAATGGTATTGTGAGGTCATTATTCTCCTCTTGGCCTTCTTTCCGCAGTTTGGCATTTTGGACTTGTGATTAGCTTTCCCATTTAATAGCAGTTGGTGTGCTATTTGGTTGGCAGTAACATTATAATGAACTTTAGTCTTAGTTTGATCATTGTTTAGATGCTTCAGTAGTCTCCATGCTTTATGGCTGTCTCTTGCGAAATCTAAGTCTTCAACAGTTTTAATCTACTGATTCCGCTTTGTCTCTTTAAAAATGGAAATGAGTTTGTTTCCTGCTTCCACTGTTGCTTCACCAAAAGGATCTTCTGTAAATAAATTGCTGTAATCTTTAAGTAGAGCAGCTTGATCTGATGTGAGATCGGGAACGTAAGATGTCCGACAACCATGAGGGATAGACATTCTGGAACATCTCTTTACAGCCGTGGTGAAGATGTCATAGCATTCTGGTTTTGGTTCTATTGAAAGAACTTCAGAATCCAATAGTTCTGAGAATTCAGACCAATTTGCCTTTTTGAAGTTGTATCTTCTACGGAAAGATACTTCCTGTGGCCTAACTGCGGCATATATTTGACACATTATTGGTCTATGCTGTGAGTTGGGAATTGGGGAACAGACAGATTTAACGCACTGGTGGCTAATACTGCTACTACTGAATATGGGGCCTCCACCGACCACTGTTGAATGATGCAGGTAGTTTTGCATCATCGATTAGAGAGAGGTGATTTATTTCAGCCCATTCTAGTACTGCAGCTCCATTCTCATCTTCATGGTAATAGCCCCAAACATTGCTACGACTGTTGAAATCACGAATCACGATCTGTATGTCTTAATTATGGAAATTAGGTGGTTTGTTGACAGTGAATACAGCACCAGGTGGTTTATAAAAAGACGAAATGATACAGTTCGTCATTTCTAGAGTGAGAATTTCAATGTCATTTTGTTCCGTGAATGCAGTGGACATTACTTGAACATCTGGACGTACAAAGATTGCACTTCCGTATTGATTATGAGGTCTTTCTATAGCGAGATGCATTCCGTTTATTTTTGGTCTACGCATTTCCTAGCTTCTGGGTGTTTCCTGTAGTCACAATATATGGCACTGATATTGACTGCATAGGTCTTGTAGCAGCTCTTCCTCGGCTTTTGACATGCCTTCTATGTTAACAGAGATGATTGTTAGTTGTGGCTCTGAAAAGGGCTTGGGTAGTAAGTAATGTTTCTGGTGTGAAAGGATTAGCCGTCAGGTCATTTCGATTCATTCTCTGACGTTGTCCAGGATACCCCTGATTGCTATTCTTCGCTTGGTCGCTTAACATTGCAATCTTCGAGGAGGCTCCTTTCATGTACCCCAGCAATAAGAATAATGACAAATCACAAATCATGGGAATCTTGTAGACCTTTATTTAAATATTTGAATATTCTCCCACTACCAAGCATTTACATGTTTGAAACCATTATGTTTTTTTTTAGAAATAATGTCATAGGTAAAGATGCAGCTCTTAAAACAAATAACGAGGTACATGATCATTTCACAAGGAAACAATCAGATTTGCATATTATGCATACAAAAACAAAAATGTATCAAAATGGAACATTTCACATAGGGATTAAACTTTCCAAAAATTACCGCATACTATAAAAGTAACATCAGAAAGGGGAATTTTTTAGAAATTGTTGATGTCATACCTTCAATACCACTCCTTTTACTCTGTAGAAGAATATTTGAATTATATGGAATAATTTAGTGTAAATAATGTAATGTAAATGTAAATAACCTAATGTAAATCATATTTTATAATTGACATGTCTCATATCATTATGTATCAAGTACATGTACCAATATGATTTAGAGTACAAATAAAATACTACTACTACCATTAAAATGTTCCTATGACAATTTCTGTTCTCTAATCAGAAGGTATAACTATGCCATTTGTTAACAGTGCCATCTATACCATAATACTTTAATTTTTGTTTCAAAATTTCTTGCTCAACACAGTAAAATGCCTTACACAAGCTGCAGAAAATTCCTACAGGCGTTGAGTTATCATTTATTCCTCCTAAAATATTGTCAGTGAAGGCAAATATTGCTTGTTCTGTTGAATGGCCCTTTTGAAAACCAAATTATGATTTAGTTAGAATATTTTTATTTTTAAGGTGTTGATAAACACGGTTGTACATTGCTTTCTCAAAATCTCTGCATAAAGCTGGCATTAATGATAGAGGACATTAATTCGATACTCCTGACTTATCCCCCTTTTTATATTGTCGTTTAATTACAATACACTTAAGCCTTCCTGGAAGGGTACCCTGATGTAAAGAAATATTTAACAGATAACCTAATTCTGAGGAGCAGAGTTTAATTAATCTGCTGGAAATCTTAACCACTCAAGTATTTACTCTTGAAAGATGTTATAACATTTCTTATGGAGCCGCTAAATTTACAGAAATAGTGTCAAATTTTACATGGAAGTTTGTGTCTATGAATCTATACTGTGTGCTACTTAGCTACTGGCTGTTAATTATTCGGCAACAGATATAAAACGTTTATTAAATACATCAGCAATTGAAAATTTAGATTCTATGAAATTTTCTGTGATATAAATTTCATTACTGCCCTAATTATTTTTCCTTATTTCAGTTTTTACAATTTCTGGTACTGTATTAATTTATTTCCAGAGTCATAAATCTTATGTTTGTATTGCATAGTTTTCGATTCTTTAATAATGTTTTTCTTTATTTTGCAGTTCCGTTTGTAATGTGTTTTAACATTAGTTTTCTCACTGTTCCTAGAGGAAATATAAAACCTCCTTTTACAAATGCATGATGTTGTAATGCACACTGTTATCCATGGTTTCTGTTCTTTTTTTGTAAGAAATATAGACATTATTGGTCCGGGCATCAAGGTAACCCATTTTGTACTGCAGATTTTGGAGTGATTTCATTTTTGTTTTTGGTTCATCTGAAAACCAAATCTTAATAAACTGTATCTCTTTCGTTGTTATCATTTCATCATATTAGGAAAACAGTACCGCTGGGACCATGAGTTTCAAAAAAAACTTGTCATATTTGTGTCACCTCAGAGACAAGACACAAGCGTTACAATGCAATTGTCTCGATCGCTTTGTCTTAAGTGTTTGATTTTCGAGATAGCCTATTTACAGATGTCGGATTATACTCGAAGCGTGTTATTAAAGCCGTTTGCTAACCCATTTCTATGCAAAAATATTAATATGTGTCTTGATAGGAATTAATAAAACCACAGAAATCATAGATTTTGAGTGTTTGCTCTCTCTGACTTCGCTTTCAATCTCAGTGTTTCTAATGTTCTCCGCTAGATGGGTAAAGCAGTTTTGTTGCTGCCAGGAGTTAGTTCTGCAGTCGTAAAAGTTAATTGAGAATGTGTTTTCACACTTCAGCTACCAGCGAAATAGGATTGCAGAATTATTCGTACATTGAACGTGCATAGTAAGGTACAGAAACGGAAATTTAGGAGCTCAAGTCTTTAGGTATAATGCTTTGACGTAGTGGCCATCTTTTACGTCCCGTAATTTCTTTTTAGTCGTAGTATTAACATATTACAACTTACTAATTTAAAGTAATTTATAAAGTGAATGAACTCATTTGTCTTTTAAAGCAGGTTTTTCTGTATTTTTGTTTTGTTTTTTTTTCTTCATTAGTGCATGCAGAATTTTATTGAATTTTCCAATGTATTTAAAATTTTAAATTCATATGGATATGCAGTAAAAGCATTTGGTTGTTACATTGAAGGCTGTTTTGGTAGCAGTCGTAGCAGAATAACGTTTTGACACACCATTTGGGTTACCAGGATCGTAGTACGTGTTGTAGCCCCATTTTACTGGGTCAACGCAAGCTGCAATTCGTATGCTTAATCGAAAGTGTGACTTTTTTTTTCTTTTATATTAAAAAAAATCTTATTTCCATTGAAGCGTTTTTTTAATTGAATAGATCTATCTCTTAAAATTGCGAACTTGGCTTTTCGAAAATTGACATTTTTCTGTTTGTTCTCTACTAGTTTGATTTAATGAATTATGATTTTCAGTGAAGAAGGTTGATACTATCGATTAATGTAAAAATTGAAAGGAACCTTTCTTTTTGCAGCCTTCATATCCAGCTTGCACACTTGAAGCTGCTGTTACAAGAGTTTAAAGTAGCTGGAACTAAACTGAAGCTGGAAGAGCTGTGTTAATACTTTCTGGGAACCTAATTTCTAATTAATTTGGCCATTTTTGGCCACTTCAGGCAAAATGATGACAGAAACGCATGTGAATTCTAATCACATGTCTGTGTTACCTGGGATGAATAACATAAACAACCAGAAAATGTAAGTAAAAATCCTAAATTAAGGAAAACAGTTTATTGGATTTTTATGAGTGGGATGGACGTTTTCCACCAGCCTGAAACTGGTACTATTGTGTAGTGATAAATTCTGAACAGGCTGTTTGGAAACATTTTATTTAATTATGCTTCTGAGCAATTTTTAAGATTTGTGGTTAAATCAAAAGGCAATGTATACATTAAGCCAGAATTCCCTCTCGATTGGTTCGCAAAAATTCTGGGAACTGGGAAAATTATTGGGTACTAGCCCCAAAGCCCGTCAAAAATGAGGGGTTTAACGGATTATGGTAATTTCTCTGCAGTTGCTTAACTAAATAGAATTGTTATAAAATAAAGCTCATTGTAATTTCTTGTCCCTTGTGCTATAGCAAAAAGCTTCAATTGTGTGCTGTGTCCAGGTTGCATTTCAGCCTAACCACAATCTCCGCTAATATTGCTGCTAGGAAGGCAAAGCTTAAATCACGTGCAAATTAATACATTCCCTGTATCGCATCATGTCATCATGCCTCACAATATAAACTTGATCACAAATCTTCACAGGTTCTTACATCTTTCTTATTACCTGTGATGAAGATAGATATATTTTAACAGCCGAGACAACTTACATCGGTTGAAATAATGACCCCAGTGAGAATGAGGGATGCTAAAAAATAACTCTTAACAACTTACTCTATGCCATGTAATATTTAATTGTGGCCACATTTGTCGTGATCAATTTGGCACATCTTTCATTCAAACCATGTAATGATTCAGTTAAAAAAAAACCTGATAATTAATATGCCAATTTAAACAAAATACATACTTTTGTCTTCTAACAATTCATGTGTTGGTAATTACTTAACTAACTAGAATTGTTATATAAATAAAATTTTATGTAATTCCTTGCTCTGGAGCAAAAGTTTCCATCCGGGTACAGGTTGCATTTCAGCCTAACCACATAGCCTACTATGATAAACTTACTGCCAGAAGAACAATACTTGATTCTCACGGATATGAATACATGAACTATAACACGTTTTAGTGGCAATATTGCATTGCAGTATAAATCTGATCAAAAATCTTCAAAGGGTTTTTACACATTTCTTTTTTGTTATCTGTGATTCAGACCCATATTAAAACGTTTGAATGCCTGACAGTTACATGTTGCTGAAATATTAGGCTTGGTAATATTTCACAGTGAAAGCAAAGGAAATTTTAAAAAATCGGGTGCTGTGCAAAGTACGGCCAGTAGAAAAAACTGCTATTTCTCGATGAAAATGTGATTAACGCATTCCTTAGGCATTTCTATTTAAGAAAAAGTGTACCCGAAGCCGATACAACAGGTAGGAAAGAAGTAATATAGTGAAAATCGTCGGGTTACGTGCGGTATTAGTAGCCATTTTTACCGCGAATGTACTATTCCTCAAGCTGTACACATTTTCAAATAGATGTATTGGTGGACGTTGTGGTTAGGTTGAAATGCAGCCTGGACCGGAATTTCGACTAATATTCCGTATAGTGCATTTTGAACGACTAAGGAGGCCGCCATGCCGCATTCTGACTATAATGACGTCACACACGGAACGAGACGTCTGTTGCCGCTAATGCCGTAATATGCGTAACCGTGTTGTGTTTAGGCTGAATGGCAGCCTGGACCCAAATGTCTATTAATAATCCATGGTGCTTAGAGGATTTTGATTGAAGAAGACAACGGCTACGCCAAATTCTGACTATAATTACGTCACAGGCGGATCAAGATCTCTCTTAACGCCAAGTTAGTAACGTGCGTAAACGTATGTTTCGGCGCGGATTACACCTTTGTTACATATTTTACGGCTTTCAGGTACACTTTTCCTTAAAGAGTAAGCGCCAAGGAAGAAGCTAGTAGTATTTTCAACCCGAATTAACAGTTTTTTCTACTGGCCGTACTTTGCACAGTAACCAAAAAATCTTATAAACTTTTTACATTATGCCATGTAATATTAGTTTTGAGTGTAGCATAGGATGCACATATTGCGATTAGTGTCCAACTATTTCCATTGAAACGAATTAATAATTTCAATAATAAGACAGTTTAAATTATTTATGCCCTCTGCTGTAACATCAAATGCCAATTGTAATTCTGATCCATGCTAAGTAACAATTTAATCAGAACTTTCACAACTTTGCTTGAAACACAAAGCTTTTATCTTACATATCTATGTACAAAGAATTTGAAGAATATTTCTGTATATCAAAAGAATATTACGTAATTATAAGCATCTAATGATTGATATGTCAATTTAAATGCAATACATCCTTTTATTTTCAGTTAATTTATCATGTGCAACGGTTACGTTTCACTATGGTTCTGGTTTCATTGAGACGCAGACTAACAGCGATAGATACAACATAGGTATCCACAATAAGGTTTTCAATAGCTACGGTTTTGGTCCAGGCTGCTTCAGAACGTCATCACTAATGAATTTATTCCTGTACTACTGGTGCAAAATTAACGATTTCACTATATGAGACGTATTAGCGATGGACTAGTTTCCGTGGAAGGCCACGTTAGTGACAGTTAAAGCTGTGTAGTGACTTCATACTCTCTCCATCCGGAAGTGTTTACATCGCGAGGCAGTATGTGATTTCAGCGAATTGCAATCTAGATATTACCCGAAATGTTGCATTCTCTGAGATGTGAACCCCCAGCCAACTGTCCTTTCATTCTGAAGTTTGATGCACATTTTCATTAGGTAGTGCCATTTGGGAAAAAGAATGCAATGGATTAAAAATATACCTTAGATGTTAAGTTACATTAAAGTCACCATACACATCAATGCTTTCAGACCACAAGTGTTAATTTTTAAGTGACTTTGATGTGAAGGTCAATATCCAGAAATATTTCCAACATGAACGGATAGTGATTGTGATGTAAAATGGTAGAGAAGTCTTCATGATAAGATGTGTATTGACATGTCGCAGCTGCAAATGTAACATAATTGGCAAATTTGCTGTAACAAAGTGAGTTTTTGCTTCTAGACCAGGCTTCCTGTCAACCTAAACACAACCTCCACTACTATACTGAGCATGGTGGGGGCGTGGTAATGTTGTGGCCTTCCATTCTGAAGGATGCTGGTTGAAATCCCCTCTGACCATCCAGGTTTCAGTATTCCAGTTTCCTGAAATAGCTCAAGGTGAATGCCAGGACTGTTTCTTGAAAAGGCCTCCATTCCTTTTTCAAACAATAAGTTGGTTGTAATACACCCTAGACTATTATTTCAAAGCAGAAGTTAGGTTATAATACAGTCTGGACCAGCATGTCACTGCTAAATGTACTTCCAAAAGTATTTATATCAGTGTCTTGTTTGACTATGAGCTATTCCTTGTGGAATCATGAGCTCCAGTAATCCAGGAGATTTTTTTTTTTTTTTTTCTAAATTTCAAACTGCATTCCATAAGTCATCTGTCTGTTTTTGCTGCCAGTTTAGCTTCTGTCAGGGGCGTAGCTACTATGGGGCTAGGCGGTGCAGTGCACCGGGGCCCTCACGCTCAGGGGGCCCCTAAGCGCAGCACACAAAACAAAAAAAAGATCGCCCGTCTGGCCTGAGGGCCCAAAATAATTTTTTTGCACCGGGGCCCTTGTTGACCTAGCTACGCCACTGGCTTCTGTAACTTCTTTGTACCAAAATCTTTGTGAAACTGAACATTATCATGTGGGGGTGATTAGTGGTGTTCAGTCTGATTCACCCACACCTCCCCCCATCCCACTTCCGAATATTCTTGGCCTTATTTCTTAAAAAAAAAAAAAAAAAAAAATTTAAACTGAAATTCTGGAAAATTCTTTCTTGTTAAATCTGCATTTTCCTGCCTGTAACTCGGTTTTTTGCTGTCCACAAAGCTAATTTCTTTTATTCTTCCAAATGTTTTCTCTAAGTTGACACCTATCTCCCATTAAACAGGATGCTTTTCGTGCATGTTGTGTGAAAGTCAGTTTGTTCAATCGGCCTAAAATTTCAACAGTGAATGTTACCTAAGAGCCCATTAAAATATGCAATTTGTTCTGCCACAAATCCCAATCCAGCCATCCAGATTCCATGGTTTCCTGAAACCACAACAGGCAAATGCAGGGATAGTTTCTTTAAAAGCCAAATTCCTTTTCTTTCCTTACCCTCAGTCCTTGACCTGGATGTACCTACTGGATTCCTGACTGGGGATTGATAGCTGCTAGGTCAGCATGTAAAAGTTGAAATATTTATTACCTTTAGGACTTTTTAAGTTTTGGCAGAGCTTTTGTCCGGGTGAGTGAGCAACCTATTTCAGCATAAATAAGAATGCAGATTACTAGATTGCATTGTGATTCCTTGTATAAGAAACATTATCAACCTGAAAGTAAATTAACCAAGCAGTTTCCTTTTCAAAGAGTTCATCTGTGACTTAGTTTGTCTAGAAAGATTAAAGTTTCTTGTTGTTTTGTGTTCCTGTCATAGTAAATTTGTTACCTTAATTAAATTATTTATATCAACTATAACTATTTAAATCAAATTTTCTTTTAGGGATGTTGATATTACCGATGACAAAGGGTGGAAGTCAAAGCTAAAGATTCCACCAAAGGACAAACGAATACAAACGAGTGTAAGCATAATTGATTTTTTATTTTATTTTATTTAATTTTGCAGTTTTTAATACTTGCTGCATTTATATTTCATGCACACGATTTATTCCAGGATGTGACTGATACTAGAGGTAATGAATTTGAGGAATTCTGCCTGAAGCGAGAATTGCTGATGGGTATATTTGAGAAAGGCTGGGAGAAACCTTCTCCCATACAAGAAGCCAGTATACCAATAGCTCTCTCGGGAAAAGATGTTCTAGCTCGTGCCAAAAATGGCACAGGAAAAACTGGTGCATATTCAATTCCTGTTCTGGAACAGGTAGATCCTAAAAAGGATTATATTCAAGGTAATTTCAGTTTTAGTGATAGTGTTAGTACGTGTATAGTTGAAAGCTTTTATCTGCTTTTTGGTATTGATTTCATCATGGCACAATGTTATCCTGGTATGAATGCTATATTGTGAATATCTTTTGTCTAGCTTTTCTCATTGGAAAGACTTGTTTGATGTAGTTGTAACTTGACAACACATTATTTGCCCAAATGTGTGAAAAGCATCTTGTACACTTTGCTAGACCAGTTGCCTCTTTGCATCAATGCAACTGGTAGTTAATAGAACATCTCGGGTCTACTGGAGATCATGATTCTGCTACGATATTCACTAATGACATCATAATACTGTTGTAGTCAATTGCAAGAGCAGGTGCGTAGCTACTATGGGGCTAGGTGGTGCAGTGCACCGAGGCCCCTACGCTCAGGGGGCCCCCAAGCGAAGTTCAGAGGGCCCACGGGCCTTCACAACAAACTGGCGACCTTTTTATTCTCAGTGCTCAGGGGACCCCAGCCTCAGCTGGGGGGGCCCTACAAGCAACACAAAGCGAAAAAAGGTCGCCCAACTGTCCTGAGGGCCCAGAATAAATTTTTTGCACCGGGTCCCTTGTTGACCTAGCTATGCCTCTGTGCAAGAGAGATTATTTTCAAGCAGAAATTAGGTTGTAACACACCCTGGACGAGTATGGCACCATTAAATGTACTTTGGAAAGTATATCTAACATTGTCTTTTTTGACTACTGCAGATTATGACCCCTTGTGGAGCTCACATGTTGAGACACACAATTCTCATATTAATTAACGAGAAGGAAAATAGGTTAGTATGATGGCAGAAGTGACAAACATAATGCGCTATTTTTTAACTTGACCTCACCATTGACTTTTTGTCTGAATAAGGTTAATACTGAAATGTAGGTTTTTTTCTTTCTTCTCTCATCCAAATCTCATATTTGAAAGATATATTTTTATGAAAATATGGGGCACGTTACTGACGGTAGCATGGTATTCCCATACGGTTGCAACACAGAACTTGAAATTTAACCGTATGTAAGACTGCCACAGTTGTATTTTAAATGTTTCACTAATAGTTTGTCCGTCACAATGTGGTGCCACATATTTGTAACTCAACAGAATAATCAGTATAGGATTATTAAAAAAGGGGTGTCAGATTTTGCATTATAATTTCTCACAAATTATAAAAGATAGAATAGACCAACCATAAATATGGAACAAAATAATCTTTGATTATTAGTTGAGGTAAAATTAAATTTGTTTAAAAAATATTTAATTTTGATCGGTTGTAGGGATAAATAAATAAAACTAGTGAGATATAAAAAAGTACCAAAAATATCTATATGAAGGCAAAAGAACTGGCTGAAATTGCAAAATAGTGACAGGTTTGGCGTAGGTTTAGGTTACAAGTGTGTCTGGTGTCTGATAGGCATGTTCCCAAGTACCGAGTTCTGAAGAGATGGTGGTGTATAGGAAAACTCTGATATCTTTAACCATGAAACAGGTGTTGAAATTGTTGGAATCATGTGGACTGGCATGAATTGCCATTGATTAGTCTGGGTTGCCTGTGGCCATACATCCTGTAGAATAGTTGAGTGATAAGATTGATGTAGGAAACAGTACAGTGAAGACAGGTAAGTTGGTAAATAAGGTGAGTGGTAATACAGGTTTCATGTCCAGTAATAGGAAAGGATTCTCCTGTGGTAGATTAGAATGGCTGGATGCATGCTGCATGTTTTACAGTGGAGGGGAAGGGGGTCTATTACTGGGGAAAGATCCCTGTGGATGTCTAGGAGAGTCAGAAGGTAAGTACTTGTGGATCAATCAAGATGTTATTCAGAGTGGGTGGTCTGCTAAAGCAAGTGCAGGGGGCTGTCGGTAGGATTATGCGAATGAAGGACTGGAGAAAGTCATGCCCACAGTGAATGATCTGGTTAATGGATTCTAGTCTTGTAAAGAACTGGGTGGTAAATATTGGTCTGTGGTCAGTTTTAGGAGGTGCCCAACGAGGGTTGTGAGTAATAGCATGAGAGATACGCTTTTCCACAAGATAATGAGGGTAACAGCATGGAAACAAGGGCTTATGGATAGTTTTTGGGAATACCTGAAAAGTGATTCATGATTGCAACAGATGCGTCTGCCAAGGATTGTTAGGGTGTATGGGAGAGAATGTTTGATATGGGAGGGGTGGCAACTGTCAAAGTGTAAGCACTGTTGTAAAATGGTTGGCCTAATGTGCACAGCGGGGTGGAGTGCACATTGTCGTGGGACAATATCCACGTAAAGGAAGGTGGCACAGGTGTGGAAGTGGCTAAATTGATGGAGTGACTTCAGTGAGTTGAGGAAATCTAGGTGATCTTCCCAGTGGGTTCAGATCATAAATATATCATCTGTGTGCCTGATCCAAATGAAGGCGAAGTACTTCAGAAAATTTACCTCCAGACAGCCCAGGAAGAAGTGGGCATAAGATGGGATCATTCAGGTATCCATGGCACTGCTGTGTATCAGGTGATAAATTTGGGAAGTAAAGTATTAGTTTTTAGATGAGATTGGCTAGTCGATCTGTGGTGACTCTTATCTTATCTCTTAGTTCATGAGAAAATTGCAAAATTTTGAATAACCCTGTACTACAGTTAACTGTGAACAAAGTTTTTATTCATTTTAATTGAATTATTGGTTCAAGCATCAAATCGACAAATTTTTGATGAAATATTGTAGTTTGTAACTTTTTGTTTAATTTGAAGAAGTAATCTAGTACAAGTGAGATTGTTATTATATAACTTTTTGTTTCTGGTTTAGAAGTTTCAATTAAAATGCCTTTCATTTTAAGCTTATGAAGGTGCACCATCTAAGTCCTTAATTTTTTTTCGTGATTAGCAATATTACTAATGCCACATTTGTAAAGCTTTCACCTAAAATATTGGCATTCTCACGAAATATCAAATCTTTCCCAGTGTCGGCAGTTTTAGATTATTGAAATGTCCTGTAGAAAAGTTAAAAAATATAGACCATTTAATTTGGAAGTTTTTCTCGAATCAATAAATTTGTTGTATGATAGGTAGTAGGCTTGGGAATAATAGTTCGCGAAGGGGAGCGAAACATTTAGTTCTCAGCTCCCTCGCGAACTAGTTCGCTCTATTAGTTCGTTAGTTCACGTCTCGAATTCAGAGAAACTGATCATTCTCTCGTCTTGCTACCGCTACTGCACCTGCTATTTTGTTTGTTATGTCAGTTTTATTAGAACATTACTTAATGATTTTTTGTCGTTTCTAAATTGAATTTATGACCTTCTTAACAAAAGTTATTACTCAGTAATAGACCTTAGCATGAACAGTGCCCGCCGATATACCAAAGTCCTCAGTGTCCTTTGCACAAATGGGTAAATTGAATAACTGTTCTGTTTTTACTGGTGTGCACTTAAGCAGTCTCCCACAAACCGTCCAGGTATCTCCATCCAGTATTACCAAATTCAGCAGAAGCACCCTTCCACACTGTCCTCCCATATAACAGAAAGTGTAGTATAGTTCAAATACTGTTTATGCTACAATCAGTGCTGAAGAAAGACATTTTTGCTTTTGCATCTGTCTTTGCTTCGTTTTTGTTTTGTTAATCAATTTCACTTGGAAGCTGTTCTTTCTTTTGATATTTAATTAAATTGCATTAGTTACGGAAAGTGGTAGCAATAACGAAAGTGCATCAATTTCCAGTGAATTGGAAGGCATTGAGCGATTATTTTATTAGTATAGAGGAGGTTAATCCAACACACATTCAAAATATTTTGGTGACGAATGAAACTGATGAACACATACAAGTTAAGATCTTTATTAATTTCGCTAGCCATTTCTTTACGTAACTTTCACAAAGCTGTTAAACAACTGGAAGGTATTAACGTCACGGACTGAGATAAGTATTATTATTCTGCCAACTTTAAAATCAGCGTTAGAAAAAAGTAAGACTTTTTCTTTCGTTTAGAAAACGAGAAAAGTCCTTAGAAGCCAAATTCTCCACAGTAAGTGATAATATTAAAAATAATGTTCTAGTATTCGTTGATAAATGTGTGGAGTACCTTAATAAATGGTTAGATTTTAATGAAAACAATTGGTTATACGAAATCCAAAAATTAAATTGAAAACGGAAGGTTTCATTTGATGACTGTAAGACAATATTAGAGGTTCTAAATTTCCGAGAAAACAATTAGTATCGAAGTGAACGAACTTTACTCTGAAATAACCATATTACACGAAATCTAGGTAAAAGAAAGAGCAGTATTTCATTAATAAAAAAAAATGAGCTTTTGATCGGCATTAATTTAACAACTGAAAGCGATAAAGCATACGACAATTTTACTGTAGACAAAAAATTGCTTAATATGCAAGAAGTGCAAAAAATATAGCTTAAAAAATAAAATAGTAAAAACATAAGTTCTGTCCTTTTATACTCTTTCATAAAATATTATATTTTTGAACTGTACTATATTTTTATAGGTCTTTCTAAAAAAAAAAACTACTACCATCAACCGAAAAAATGTTGGTAACCCTAGCGGCAAATGGTGCTAGTTCGTGACCGTTAGCGTTCTGTTTAGTTTCCGAACGATAGAGCTCGGTTTAGTTTGTGACCGAGAGCGCTCTATTTAGTTCGCGAACTAGGTCGATCCCCTCTGGAATTCCAGAAAGACCGCTCGCTTTGCTAGCACTACTGCATGCGCTCTCTTCTTTGTAATGGTAGTTGTGGTTATCGATGGTTGTGTTTTAATTGTTAATGGGCGCAAAGTCTATTTTGTTTTCACATTCCATGTTAAATTTCCGTTTGTGACTTCTGCAATAATTATTAATGTTGAACAGTATTATTTTTTTAATTTCTTTTTATATCTGTGTCTTCAGTGAATTGTGTCCACAGGGAACTGTTTCCTTTTAGATAATAAACTAAAACAAAAGTCGGTCTTCGGGAAAGGATCGAACGAACTAAGGAGCGAGAGATGTGGGAACTAGTTCGCGTAGTTTGCTTGTGGGAGCGCTCTTCCGAACTAGTTCGTTCACGAACTACACAAGACTAATAGGTAGATGGTAATAGATAACATAAATTTTTTTTCTCTACAATTACACATTTTGATAGGGAAATGAACTGCTGTTTACCTTAGATGATGCCAGGGTGAGCTACACATGTAAAGGACACGAACTCTGGAATAGTTAAAAAATTTCAGTCTTGACTTTTTGTCACCAATAGAACAAGTAACAGGATGATCGCCGTGGGTGACTGCCTCTTTTAGGCACCTTGTTCTATTGCTGACGGGCCAGGACTTGCAAACTGCAACGTTTCATGTAGTCATGTCAGATGCTTCTGTTGCTCTTTCATATAAGGTAAGCAGTGGTTCATTTCCCTATCTTACTTTGTAATTGTATTTCACTATTAAGTGCCTATTGTTTCCTTGCAGCCTTTTTTTATTTTACTACTTTAATATACTGATATGGATCTTTTTTCTTTCCAGCACTAATTATTGTGCCTACACGAGAATTGGCACTTCAAACTAGTCAGATCTGCATTGAACTTGCTAAACACATGCAAGTTAGAATAATGGTTACGACAGGTGGGACTAACCTGCGTGACGATATCATGAGAATTTATCAGAAAGGTGAGAATTGCACAAATTTAATCTAAATAACTGGTTTTGTACAGGTATATGCATTATGTAAACATAAATTAATTTACAGTGCAGGTCATTATTGCAACACCAGGGCGAATTCTGGACCTGATGGATAAACATGTAGCAAATATGGAACACTGCAGAATTCTTGTTCTAGATGAGGTTTGTAACTATAAGGTTTCTAATGTATGGATAGAATTGTGCATTAAGGAGAAAGTTACTAGAGTTAAAAGTGAAATGCTTGCTATTTTCCACTCTTGCTTTCGAAAGAACTACTCCATAAATATTAATTTTAATCTTAAAAAGATGTGAGGGGCGTCCGTTAATTACGGGAGGCATTTTTACTGAATTCGACACTCCCCCCGAAATCTGGTTGGACCCCCCTGATATGAGTTTTTGACAGGAACCCTCCCTGCTAATTGCCCTCAGTTTTTTGAGCTCTGCTGCTTGAGGGCAGTTATACCCCTCCCCCCCCCTTTTTAAGGTCGGTTCCCACATCGATTCTAGACCTTTTGCCACCCCTAAAGTCGAAATCTGAATTGTTTATTCATTTATAGACTTTATTCTTTAAAATAAAAATCTCTGCCGTTCTTAAATAATTTCAGTTGACTCCTCCCTCATCTTGGTGAGATTTTGCCTGCTCTCCCTCCTCCTCCTCCTCCCCCCCACCCCCATCTGCATTTTAACCTCATATAATTAACGCCCCCTAACTTGCAGCAGGAAATAAGAATTATTTTAAATTGTCCCTGATAAAGTTAAAAATGACATCACATATGTAAAGTTTGTTTATTTTGATTAGCTGTAGACCTGCTTTGAAATTACTGTTCTCAAGAAGGGAAGGCAGAATTCTGTATCCAGAACTGAAGCTGTATATTTAGACTGAATGGGTGATAACCTGAAATTTTTTTTTTTTTACCATGATACTCCTGGTAACAAATTTCAGCTGCCTTGGCATGATGTTTTTCAGTAAGAGAGATGCGATTTTTATGGCTAGTCTTGTCTTTGTGGTGGATTTCTGATTTTGACTTATATGAACTGCAACTTGGTGATACTAAAGATTGCAAAGGAATAGAACATACATTTTGTATGGGAACAAATTGGCATTATAACTTTTGCTCCATTCACACTTATGTCTGGCCTAAACAGAAAAGTGTCTTATGGTTTTGAAGAGGAGAGGGGAATAGTTGCAATGTTTTTTTTTTTTCAGTTAATTTTGATAAAAGCTGTGGAGTCTTTATTAAAAAAAAAAAAATCCATATGCTTTCGCGGTTTAATCCTATGTGATCCTGGATTAGTATGTTAAATATCCTTGTAGCTAATGAATTAACCTTGAAATATATATATATAGTTACTGATAAATTACTAGTAATTTTTACACAAATGTTTAAATGTTTACATTTTTAAGAATCTAAGTGATTGTTTTTACACTTCAGGAAAGTGTCTTGTTTTATACCATTTTTTTTTTTTTTCTTTCTTTTCTTAGGCTGACAAGCTGCTATCTCAAGATTTCAAGGGCATGCTAGATCATGTAATTTCACAGTTACCAGCAGAGAGGCAGATATTGTTATACTCTGCCACATTTCCATTATCAGTAAAGCAGTTCATGGTGAGCATATCTAACATTTATTTTATAGTCTTTGTCTCCAGCATTTTAAGGGATTTGGTATTGGCTGTCTTGACTGTTCGCTTACTCTTACACAAATGTAAGTATATGTTTTTGTTAAAAAAAAAGTTTTGGATAAAATGGTGTGAATAGAAACTTTTAAAGTATTCTTTCTGAAATTTTGAGAAGTTGCCCTGGACAAAGGTTCAAATCTGTATTAGCATCAATGGAGGTCACTTCCAGTTAACTGTTCTATTTTGTGTATTCATTCTGTTGAATTATATACTCTTTCATTTCTGTCCAATCTTTGCCTGGCCATTTCCTCATGTATGGAAGCGTTATAGATTGTTCTCCTGAGTAAGCTGTTGTATAATTAGTGTTGCAAACTGAAAAAAAAATCCAGATTTGTGAAAATAAATATGGAAAAAACCTAGCACCCTTTTTTTCAGAAAATAGAATATTTGATAAATTATAGTTTTATTTACATAACTTACATTTTACATGTGTGTTTTAAATCTTACTGAATCATACAATGCCTTACATAATGATTCATAAATGTATCTATATAGGTAACATAATTTTATTCATCCTCTGTCAGTACAACATTCACTAGTATCAGCACTACCAACACTAGTTCGGTATGTGTTGGAATTTTCTGTTTCTTCTTCTGTTTACTCTAGATCCATAACTTCAGAATTAATTACATTTTATTTTACTGGCTGTCCTTGTATTGTACGCAAAAGATTTTGTGATTGCAATTTTAAATTTTGAGCAAAGTACACACTGTGCACAAAGACTGTGCCGATGATTCTGTATTACGGTAATTTAAGTGTGAATTTAAATCTATTAGAGTTCAATGAGTATACGAATATAAGGAAAGCACAATATGTAATAAAAAGAGGCAAAAACCATAGATAAATTTAAAAGTCCTAATTTTTTTAAAAGAGCCGTAGGTTTACAGATAAATTCGCAGTGCTGGCAGCACTAGTTCAAATAGCGAGTGTCAATCCAAACAACGGGGAACGGGGATTCCTTCTTGCGCAACCTACCCTCTTTTCGAAGTCCCCATTCGTAAAAGAAAATTTCATTCAATGTTGCCAATATTTTCGTAATTTTCTTTTCTACTGATCCAGAAAAAAAATTAGATTTAAAAATTAAGATAAGTACTTAGTATAAACTCTAAAACAGTCATATTAAATAAGTGCCTTTAAAAATTTGAGATTTAGTAGTTATGAAAAAAAACATTTCCCAGAAAAAAGTGTTTTTTTTTTTCATGTAGAGGAAAACTGTTTTTTTTTTTACAACACTATGTATAATATATATGAATGGTTTCAATAGATAGTTTGTTGCTTGAAATTAATCTATTCTAATAGTCAAAATTTGAATTGGTTCAGTTATAAAATAGAGTTATCTGTACTTATTATAGTGTTTTTACTGTACGTATAATAGTGTTTTTTACATTCTTTTTGCAACCACATCTTTAATCATTAGCTAAAATGTTTTCACTAGGATCAGGCCTAGTGGGTAAGTAGTAAAGCTTTGGCTTTGTATTCAGGAGAATAAAAGTTCAGATCCCCATCTGGCCATCCAGATTTTGGTTTTTCATAGTTCCATTAAAGGGCCCTTGCTAAATACTTTCCTATTTCTTGCCATAATCTTCTCCCACCTCTAATGTGTATAGTTTCACTAGTGATATGGCTAGATGCCCAAGAACTTCTCCTGGAAAATTTTAATTTCAAAAGCCTCCCTTCGTAGGCATTATTAAATCATTGCTTAAAATAAACTTTTTCATTACTAATTTCTGTGAATAATTACTAAATTTTCCATTGTGGCTGGTGTGCATACTGTGTGGTTAGCCATGATAATTGGTTTTCTTACATTTTCATCATACGTAATTTCTGTATACACCTTCCAAAATACACTGAAGAGCCAAAGAAACTGGTACACCTGCCTAATATCGTGTAGGGCCCCCGCGAGCACGCAGAAGTGCTGCAACACGACGTGGCATGACTCTACTAATGTCTGAAGTAGTGCTGGAAGGAACTGACACCATGCATCCTGCAGGGCTCTCCATAAATCTGTAAGAGCACGAGGGGGTGGAGATCTCTTCTGAAAGGCACGTTACAAGGCATCCCAGATATGCTCAGTGTTAATGTCTGGGGAGTTTGGTGGCCAACAGAGGTGTTTAAACTAAGATGAGTGTTCCTGCAGCCACTCTGTAGTAATTCTGGACATGTGGGGTGGCAGAATTACCCAAGTCTGTCGGAATGCACAATGGACATGAATTTGGATGCGGGTGATCAGCCAGGATCCGTACATACGTATCACCTGTCAGTCTTAACTAGACATATCGGGGATCCCATGTCACTCCAACTGCACACACCCCACACCATTAAAGTGCCACCGCCAGCTTGAACAGTCCCCTGGCAGGATCCATGAATTCATGAGGTTGTCTCCATACCCTTATATGTCCATCTGCTCGATACAATTGGAAACAAGACTCGTCAGGCAACATGTTTCCAATCAACAGTCCAACATCGGTGTTGACGGGCCCAGGCGAGGCGTAAAGCTTTGTCGTGCTCTCAGCTAGGGTACACAATTGGGCCTTTGGCTCCAAAAGCCCATATCGATGTTTCGTTGAATGGTTCGCACGCTGACTCTTGTTGACCCAGCATTGAAATTTGCAGAAGGAATGCACTTCTGTCATGTTGAACAATTCTCTTCAATCGTCATTGGTCCCATTCTTGCTGGATCTTTTTCCGGCTCAGCATTGTTGGAGATTTGTTTTACCGGATTCCCTATATTCACGGTGCACTCATGAAATGGTCCTAAGGGAAAATCCCCACCTGATCGCTACCTAGGAGATGCTGTGTCCAATCTCTCATGCGCAGGCTATAACACCACATTCAAACTCGCTTAAATTATAACCTGCTATTGTAGCAGCAGTAACTGATCTAACGCCTGTACCAGACACCTGTTGTCTTATATAGGTGTTGCCGACCGCAGTGCTGTACCCTGCATGTTTACATCTCTTCATTTGCGTATGCATGCCTATACCAGTTTCTTTGGCTCTTCAGTGTAAATGTGATTATTGAAATCCTCATTCTTTCTGCACTTTCACCTCATGATTCCACAAATAGTCAATTTGATTGTATTGCTGTAACATTCATCTAACCCATTGATTCTCAACAAGTCATCCGTGAATATCGGACATGTGGTCTTCTTCTTAAGTCGCCTCCTTTTATTGGATGTTGGCAGCCTGGGTTTGAAACTGCAGCATGTGGGCTGCGGGTAGAATATTAAGAATTTAACTCTGGGTTAGATATCATAAAAAATAATTTGGTAAAAATGGGTCACATAAAATAACTGTAAAATTCGCAGGCTACCTTAAGGTAGATTTTGTTAATTGTTTCTTTTATTATATATGTTTAGCACAATTATGAAGACTTATTTGAATTATCTATGTATTTAATAGAATGTTTCTGTAGGCAAAATACTTACAATTTTCTCTTAGTGACACCACATCCTAGTATTAAATGCTGACATTTACCTTATATGCTTTTTCCAGATAGAAATTGCATTGAGTATAGTGTGCATCACAAACTATGACAGCCCAGTTTATCGAAAGTATGTGCATGTACGTCATCACTCTCAGTAACAATCCAGAGCCTGTCATGTTACCACAAGTGTTGAATGCAATATGTTTGTGAATTGTACAGTTGTAAATCAGTGAGCATTGCAATAATTCCTATTCTAAATAATGGAAGATGAAAAATGTAAGCGTAAGGTTCTGCATAGTCAAAGCAGAATGCAAGATTTTAAAGTATATAAGCAATTTAAGTGCGAAGCAGATGTGAGAGGACCGATCTGCGATGTTGCCAAAGCTCGAGAACTGCTAAAGCGTGTGATACTAGCCTTAGCACTGTATTGCGAATAGTTAAACGTGGCAACGTCATATATTCTATGTCAACCCTATTTCCTTCTTTCTCTGCGCAAACTGCCTTCATTCATGACGTGCATTATAGTCTAAACTATTTACTATACACAGCTTAAAGTTTATTAGAGAATATGAAAAACCTCTGTGCCATTTCGACCTTCAAAAAAATGCTGGAGTAGGTCAGCTTTGACATTAGACACAGTGCCACGTGGGGAGCATAAAAACTACCTACAAATTTATCAGTCTGCAAAATGTTTGTGTGCAAGTATGGGTTTAAAGTTCAGTAGCCTTGATTTTATAAATGTCAATCTCAATGTTTGTCAGTTGCACATTGATCCTAGACATGGTCTGAAACTATTAACTGTCAATTGCACGTCTGCACTTGCAAAATTTTTGATTCTTTCTGGTGTAGATATATTGTTCAGCACCTGCTTTGATAGTTAATCTCTTATCTGTAGAAGAAAATTTTCCCACTCCCTTAAGCCTGTAATAAAGTGCTAGTTAATAATCGTGGTAATATCTTACCTTCTATACATCTAATTTTTCTACAAATGTTAGTTCCTATCGCCACCATGTCTCATGTGCTCTCAGTACTATCTTCCAGTGATTCCTTGCTAATTTATGCAAAACAAAACAAAAATTACCTTTTTGACCCATTACACTTCTAGCTTTTGCTATACATAATGATTCCGTACAACCCCATCAAGCTCAGTAGTCGTACCAAGATTTTGTATTAAATTCCCTAGTATAGCTCATCACTGCGTTCTCCAGTAAATGCAGAATTTTACTATCTCTTCCTATCTTCCAATTGTATTTATCATCAGAATGCATGTCCCCAAGATGATTTCCTCTTCTTTATTATGTTAAAAAAATGGAAAGATAAAGTACTCGTCACTAACTGAAGTTGAAGGAAGGCAGTTGATAATCAATACCTAGAATAGCAATATTGTATATCACCAGGCCCAGTGTTTAATATCTACTACAATCTTCCAGCAAGGGTATTATAATTTTATTTTCTTCCCCTAGTTGTGTGTCTGGATGGTTTTATAGTTCTGTGGTTGAGACTAAATGCATTTCGATTGAAGACAGCAACACTGGAGGGCAGAGAATGAGCTCTTAGAACTCATTGCTTGCATTCATCCACCCAATATAAAGCAAAACACTAGTAGTATATATGCCCTCACATAAAATGTTCAGGCTATGTTAATTTGCTGAGAAATGTGCAGTTAAGTTTTACTGATTGTGCCCATTGTCCTCTTTAGCAAATTGTTTATGTAGCACATTTAGTTGTTTGGAATCAAAGCCATATTTTGCTCTAACCTTTTAGGCACTTGGAGTATGGGTCTAGAACAGCATGTTAATGTTTCATTCATTCAGCACTTGAGACTCTCACATGAAGGAATATTGATGAATTTGTGGGGTACAGAGAATCATAAGCAAACATGTTGACCAAGCTCATAAAAAAATTATCATTACAGTATATTCTTGTCAGCATTTTACATCCTACAACAGTTTTATTGTGGATAATAAATCCAGTTATTGCTGCTACATACCGGTTGGAATAAAGATTTCCTTGGTAATGGAGGAAAAAACTTAATTTTTATGTTTAGCGTTTATTCTGGAATTTATATGGTGGTAGAATTTAGCTCTGAACTTGTTGACCATAATTTAACAACCTTTTTAGGCTTAATACCAATTTTCGAGGAAACAATTACTCTCGCCCCCTTTATCGAGCAACAAAATTACTCAATGCCCCCTTTCCAGAAAATAACATTTTCTGTTCTCGTAATAATGCAACCCATAGCACTCAAACATTTTTAGTTCTTAATCCACTTCTTGAAACAGTGATTCGTAAAAGTTTCTTTTTTGTCATCACTCTACTGGTTTGATGGAATCCTAACTCTTTTACTAACCACTTAATCTTAGCCCTTACAATCCACATCCCCAAGTATCTCCTTCATATATTCTAATCTCCTTGTTCCTCTACAGTTCTTTTGGCTGTTCTCTCCACTAACATTCCCAAAACATGTTTATTTTGAACTTTATCTGTCCATTTAATTTTCAGCATCCTTCTATAACGCATTTCAAAGGCTTCAATTTTACTTCTTTCTGGTTTTCCTAAAGTCCATAGTTTGCTGACATAAACTGCTGAGCTAAAAAAAAAAAGGCTGGGGGTGGGGAGAGGAACAGTTGGCAGTCTTTGGTGACTGCCAACAGAAATGAAAACTTGAAACTATCAGACGTGTCATACGTATAGCAACAGATACATAATTATTCCATGTGTTGGTAATGACCAGGTGACAAGGTTTGTATTGGCTGCACATTCTGCCCATATCTTAGCTGCCTTAACCCAGTAGTGCTACCAGGTACAGGGGACCTACAGTTTAACATGTAATCCGAACCACAGAAGCATTCCGGCGTACTTCACATTAGAAAGTTGTGCCAGAGGTGAAGGTCGGGTAAAGGGTCTATGGAAATCTCCACATACAGGGATTAGATTCGAACCAATGACCTTTCCTTCCCCAGTCAGGCATCCTAACCATTGAGCCACCAGACAACAAATGTACTGTTAACATTAGCATGTCGGTGATGCAAACCCGTAAGATTTTACCCATCCAAAAATATCCCAACGCACCCAAAGAAGTTTTTACTTCAGAAACTGGAAATTTGGCTTAGTCGACAATGCAAAGGTTATTCGAATCTACCAACTCCTAAAAATTAAGTTTACGATGGGATTTGAATCTGTGACAGGAGAGGGGAAACTTTCAGAGGTAAGCGCCTTAACCGCCGAGCTACCAGACTGTCTTGTCTTGAAGTATGCGTGTGCTATGTACTATCAAAATGTGGTAAAAACTGAGTTTGCGTGAACATCGCAGAAATTAAGGTGAGGTGAAAGGAGGAGAGGGTTTGGGTTTTTGTAAATCAAACACAAACGATATTTTTCTATTTAAAGTATACGTATGCGAAGTTCCATCAGAATCGGATAAAAACTGTGTTTGTATGAAGAATATTGGCAAAAGACAAACCAATTTTTATATATTAGAAGAAATAAGTGTAATCTATACTTTCACTACTTTCCAAGCACCCCTTTTCATACTTACAGCTACAGATACACCATTAATATGTTGGTGACAGAACTTTTAAGATTTTACCCATCAAAAAACTGTCCAATGCTCATATCATATGCGCAACACTTCATAGCATCAAATCACAAATCACAAACTCATAGATTTGCCCCCGTCCAAACTTCACTTTAACAAAATCTTGGTCAGAGTTCAATATTTGAAACTAAAAGATCTCTTTTTAAGAAGGCTTTTTTTTTTTTTTTTTTGCTAGTGCTAAACATACTATTCAGTGATGTCTCAAGATCCTCTGTCTGTTCTGCTAACAGTGCCAATATCAACAAATTTTAACATTCAGATTTTTTTTATCCCCAAACACTTTTGACATTCAAATTTTTCTTTCACTTCCTTTATTGCTTCATCTTTATACAAATTTAATATTAATGGGGATAGAAAACAAGCTTGTCTTACACCCTTTTATTATAGCCACTTGATTCTTATATACATTATAAAGTATTCTTCTTTTTCGATATTTAAGTCTTTACTCTTTCAATTTTGAACATCTTGTCCCACCTAACATTATTAAAAGCTTTTTATACGAGTATATCAACAAACTTGGTAAAAGTTGTGTTTTTCTTGATCTGCCCTTCAAGTATTAATCTTGGTCAGAATTGGTTTTATTGTACCATGGCTTTTACTAAACACTCATCTTCATTTTATATCTCTTCTATTCTTCTGTATACTATCCTAGTCAATAATGTTGAAGTAGTGTGATATTTCTCGCAATTGTCAGCTTGTGCTTTCTTTGAAAGTGAAGATACTTTCATTAAAACTAGTATAAATCTCTCCTTTTTCATTACTGTTTGATATTAGTTCGAATAATTCTTGGTCATTCTAGGGATTTCACAAGTTCTTCAGAAATCTCATCAGTTTCATTTGTCTTGATTTCAAATCTGTCAAATTCTGTTCATAAAACAGGATCTTGTCTAAAACGCCATATTTTTTTAAGTACACTGTTAAAATCAACCCCATTACACAGTATCTCTGTGTATTCCTTCCATCGATTAGCTCTATCTTCTGAGCTTTAAAGAGGTTACCCATCAGTAGCTTTAATGTTTATATGTATTTTCTTCGTTTCTCAAAAGTCTTTGGTCCTTCTCCTGGGCCATGTCTACTTTACCTACAATCTTTCCCTTTTATACTTCACACTTTTCTTTTGCGTTTTGCATTTGTTTATTTCTAAAATGTCTATAGTGCTCCCTTCCTGCTCCATCCTGAGCATTTGTGTGCTTTCTTTGATCCAGCAGCTCCAAAATTTCTTCTGTTATCCAAGGTTTTCAGACTGTACTTTTCCTAATGCCTAACATTTAATAGCTTTGTTATTTCTCTCTTCAGTGCACTCCATTTGTCCTCGGTTAAATTCCTTTCAAAGTTATACCTTAGACCCACATTACCAATTTCTGCAAATTTTTCTCCTGTTAGATTGCATCAATTTGTTCACTCCTCCATCTTTGCCTTTATTAAATACAAGGAATTTTTTGTAAGTTAGCTGTATTAATAGATAGTAACAATATTGGTGTATAATTTAGTTTAATTAACAAGTGTGGTATGAAAAATGTGTTAGAGCTGACCCCACTGTAATGACACTAATTTTCAATATTCACATCAGCAGTTTTAAATTGTGACATTCCTCTGTTGACAATCTATTTATTTTGTTAGGTAATAAATTTCTGACTATACTAAATCCTTTTTTGGTTACGTATGATCATGGCAGTGTAATTATTTTTTTTTATTATTATATACTTTTTTTATTATATATTTTTTTATTATATATATATATATATATATATTTTTTTTTTTTTTTTTTTTTTTTTTTTTTTTTTTTTTTTTTTTTTGATGCAGCCCTTAATGCTGGATACAATACGGGAAAGCAGGAGCAATGGTTGCTACTCTGTGCCCCTAAATTTCCCTTGGACCAGAAACTGATTTTTTTCAGTGCCTACCGATAGGCAGTACTGCCCTCATTGAGAACCATTGTTTTAGACTTATGATGGTTGGCCTTGTAAAATTAATTTTATGTATCGCAGAAACCTAAATTATTTGTACTTGTTTACTTAATACCCTGAAAATGGAAGAGCTTGAGTACTTAATACTTACAAATATTTGCCAAGTCTTATGTCAGTAATGGGGATTTCTTTCAGGAAAAGCATCTACGGAAACCATATGAGATAAATCTGATGGAAGAACTAACCTTAAAGGGTGTTACTCAGTATTATGCATTTGTTCAAGAAAGACAAAAAGTTCATTGTCTTAACACCTTATTTTCTAAGGTAAATACTGTTTGTAATTGTTTGTGTCCACAATGGTTAAAGTTTGTACTGCATTTCAAGAAATAAATTGTTTAGTTGCAGATAAACCAGAGCATAATTTTTTGCAATTCAACACAGCGGGTAGAGTTGCTTGCAAAGAAAATTACTGAACTCGGATACTGCTGTTACTACATTCATGCAAAAATGGCACAGGCTCACCGTAACCGTGTTTTTCATGATTTTAGGGCCGGTTTGTGCAGAAATTTGGTTTGTTCTGGTAAGTTTTAATTCCAAACATATTCCAGAAAACTCATATTGTGGGTTATGGTCATTTTTATCCATCATTTTCCAGATCTCTTCACTAGAGGTATTGATGTGCAGGCAGTGAATGTTGTGATAAACTTTGATTTTCCAAAGATGGCAGAAACATACTTGCACAGAATTGGACGATCAGGAAGGTTTGGTCACCTTGGTATTGCTATAAATCTAATTACTTATGAAGATCGGTTTGCCTTGCATCGAATAGAACAAGAGCTGGGTACAGAAATAAAGCCAATACCTAAGGTAAGCTTTGGTTTTCCCTAAAATCAATTGCCTAAAAATAGATTTTTGGCTGGTATTTAATGTTCTCGTAGTTTATTATATAATAATAATAATATTTAATTAAATTTCAGTGGAGCACACGCTCTGGTGGCAATTTACCTACCACCGGTCTTCCCCTTTCCCTGCACTCACCTACATTTGCCCTTGACAAATTTTAACTTTAATTCAACATTTTTGGTAAATTATTCATCATTTCTCTTGGTAACTTATTCCAATCCCTGACACCCTTACCCAAAAAAAAAAAAGAATCTTCGTACACCTTTGTACCTGAAATTGAGTGCCAGCTTGTGGTCATGGACATTTTTTCACTTCTATGCATTACTTTTCATTCTTACACCAATATCTTTCCATGCCTCATTACCAATATAGGACTTCTACACACCCATGACCTCCTGTCTTGCAATGAATCCCATTCCAGCTCTTTTATCATATCTGTTACTGATTGCATTCTGCAGTAAGTTTCCAGAAACAAATCTAGAAGCCCTTTTTTTGCGCACTATCCAACTCCTGTATTTGATACGCAAAATGTGGGTCCATACTACACTACCATATTCAAGCAAAGTTTTGTAACCCAATTCCTTTACTTCTCTTGTGCAGCCCCTCGTCGCTCTCTCCAACAAGTGCAGAATTTTGAAACCTTTTCCCACTATCTACAAATGTAGTGCCAAAATATTTACATTTAAAGTCTTCAACAAGCAATTCTTGCCCAACCTTATCATAATCAACCTATAGTTTGTGTATCTAATAAGCTGACTCCTCTTTGCATTTATCATCCCATGTTTACCAACCCATCTAGATATACACTCATTAGCAGAATCTTTTTGAGTGTGCTGTTTTTACGTTTTAAAGTAAATGTATAATTACTTTTTTCTCCATTGCTCACAGGTAATAGATCCTTCACTATATGTTGCCTCAAAACTGGAAGAAACTCAGGGCAATGATGATTCACATGTGAGCAAATAGACTCATCACATTCAGTGCCAGCTCTGTGATGTCTGTGCTGGACACTTACTAATTTATATGAACAAGAAGTGAGATTTTTTTTCATCAACCCATTGTAAATATTTAGAATGCATCTTCCTAGTGTACTGTTAATGAAGGCAGTTCATATTGCGGAAGAGGAAAAACATTTTCGTTCCAATATTTTCCACTTATTGTGGAATATGACAAGAACAATAGGTGGTCTGACTTTTTTGTTGTTTAGACTTTTTATACAATTTATATAGTGTACGACGCTATCTACGCTCGTGGAGTGGTCCGAAGAAATTTCTAGATTGTTATTTGCATTGTATTGACAGTGGATCACCCCTTCTCCATTGAAAGTTCTTGGACATGCTAACTTATAATTTTATTTTATTATAATGATGAAACCAATTATAAAATTTGTGCGACTGATCCACTGGCAGAACAATGAAGAGTGAATAGTTTTGTAAATTTATTTTTATATGTACATTACTAAATGAGCTATGGAAAATCTTTCAAGAGAGGTGCTTCAAAAACAATGAGGTTGGAACTGTCAGTTTTGTTAAGCACTTCTGTTTAACACCTTCAGCCTTGCAACACCTTTTGGATCTCGGTGTTTAACTTTACTGGCAGTTTTCTCCTTTAATTTAGACAGTTTTTTGAAATGGTACACTTGAAAAATTTATCATAGCATCTCATTAAAAGAAAATTTCAGAATTGCCAGGTAATCTGTCCTTGTGCGTAAAAACTTAAATCGAACTCTTACAATGCAAGCAATATCATCTTTATATTGGTACAAAGATCTTGAACTTTTTGAGAGATCTGTGATTTTGTGTGTTTTCTGTTCTTTTTGGTATTGTAGACATTACTGGAAAAGGAACTTGTAAATATTAAGACTTGAAGTGAAATTATGAACAGTGATTGTGAGTTTTTGTGAAGCAAACTTTTTTTTTTCTTCTTTACCTCCCCGTTCGGAGTGGTTTTGTCGCCAGAGTAAGGCACAAAAACTAGTTGCTATTGTGGCAGTTCAGTGCTGTCAGAAATGACAGAAAAAAATCTGGAAGAAAATTGGTTTTTAATTGTTCATTTCATCTGTTGTAAGATTTTGAAGAAATGAGTACCTGCTGAGAGATCCAGAATTCATGAGGCTTCTGTGTAGCTGGCCTTATAGAAACCACACAAACTAGCAAGGATATTGGTTTCTGAAAAAAATTAGCTGCACTCTTGTCTGAATCTTATGATTCTAAGCATTTCCCCCTACATTTAATTTTTCTGTTGACAAATGACATAATTGGATTGTATATTTTAATGATTTTCTAAAGAATGTTATTAGGGGGGTTCTTCTTTTCCTTAAGTAATACAATAGTTAACTTTTTTTCTGACTCCTTTACAAAATTTGGCATTTTTGAGGGGATCATGTTCAATTAGTTAATCATATTTCAAAATTTTCTGTACTCGGTTTATTAATACAAAATCAAGTGGGAAGAGAAGTTGGTTTTATGGGTCATAAACTATCCTTTTGGTGATTCAAAATTGAAACTACTTTGGCATATTAAATTAGAAATTTAGTTTTGGGCAAATAAAACAAAATTCAAACTTAAAAAAAATAAAAATGTGAAGGTATGAGTCATTACTGTAGCACTTAGTCAAAACTTTGTTATATGTAACTTTTATTTTTAATGGTTATTCATTTACAATTTTACTGTACTGTTATACAACGAAGGAAGATCATTTTGCATCAGTAAAGTACAGAGCTTTATTTTGTAAAATTTGGTTCTTTATATAGAATCTTGTGTGCAACAGTTGTTTAAAATCATTGATATGGTTATTGTTATTGGTTTCAAATTTGAGTTCTTAATTTGAACATTGGAGAAGAAATTCACATGTTTGTATTTGAAAATGGCAGTCAAATTTAAAAAAAAAATTACAAAAATACATACCTTCACAAAAGCTTGTTTCATTTTATTCCTATGTTCGTATGATCTTCAACATGTTACAGCCGTCTCTAAAATTTATTAGCTTTTTAAGTAATTGAGTATTGAAGGAGAATAAGCTTTCAAAAACTTATAAAAAATTACAACTGAAGATAGCAGATGGAAGTGTATGGAAAACTAGTACTTAACTTCTAGTTTTAGGTTTTTGGCCAAGTTCTTTATGCCAGAATAGTGTTTTATTTCTATTGTTAGTCATATTCATGGAACTACCATTAATTTTAATAATAGTTTCAAGATTTATTAGCAATAGACTTGGCAGCATTTGTAAAAGCCACTTCCAACTAGTTACTGAACATGGTGGGTGAACAGTAAAGCTTTGGCTTGGCAATTGGGAGGACATGAGTTGAGATCCCCGTCCATTCATACAGATTTCGGTTTCCATGGAACTGTCCATTGTGTCCTGGCCAGTTGAGTTTATCAAATGTTATGTCAATATTTACATGGAAAATACACCCAACACTCACCAAAGTTGAAGGGAGGAGGGCAGCAGAAACACACAAAAACGCACAAAGAAAAACCATTTCGACATGAGTATCATGTGAGAGGAGACATATGGCAGCCCGCCACATGAATGCAGCACGGGCGGAAAACGCACGGTAGAATTGTCGGGAAGGGGGGGGGGGGATAAGCTTGACCAGCGGTAAAAGTAAAACAAAATCTTTGTGTAGCAAAACTAACAATGTTATAATTTTATTTAGATGAAAATAAAGGAGTTCCGATTGGGAGTTAGTGTCTGGAAGTACTCTAATGGCTCCGACTGTGAACCAGTTAAGGTTGTGGGTGTTGAGTACTGGCATGGTGAGCAACAGGGAGTTCCAGGTTTTGGGAGTAAACTGTTTGTCTGTGACCATTCATTCTGATGGATAATTAATTTGAGGTCAGGCTAATGTATGAACTTGGACAGTGGAGGCAGGTGAGCTGATAAATGAGATAGGTGGTTGTACAGGTGGCATGACCTAATATGGGGTCGGTTTCACCAGTAATAGGGTTGCTATAAGTAGTGGTAGGTGGATGCATACTGCAAGTTTTGTGACGGTCTTTTACAAGGGAAGGATCCAAATGGTGGTTTAAAAAAAACATTCTTGTAAATAATATCAACCCTCTGATGCTCCTAGATTAGGCGGTCTGCTGAAGGTGACTCGGGATGTGGTGGGAAGAATGCGACTCGTTTCAGGAAAGGATCTAAGAAAGTCATATCCCAGACGAAGAATTTTGCTTAGCGATTTCAGGCCGGGGAAAGATTGGGTGTTATGTCAATGTATTTACATTTCAAATCTTCAAAAAGCAATTTTCACCACCTTATCATAAACATTCAGTTTTTTTGTGTACGTAATAAGCTGACTTTGTATTTATCTTCATCCCATGTTGACCTGTTAGGTATCCTGTCCAGATCACCCTGCAGCTGTTCAGTCTTCTACTGATTTGATCCTATTACGTAACATTAAGTCATCTGCAAACAACCAAACTTCTTGCAGTAAACAATCAACACAGTCATTCATTAGAATAACTTACAGCAATGGTCCCAATCCACTCCCCTTCAGCACTCCCATTTTGGTATTCCCACTTTCATCTCCACTTCTTTTGAAATCCCATTTCCTACCCTGACTTTTTGCTTTCCACTTTTTAATAATTCTTTTACTCAGCAAATCATTTCATCAACTCCAATAGTTTTTATCAGGATTTTGGGGGCTCACTCTGTGCAAGGCCGTTGAAAGATCGAGTGCAACACTATCAATGTGGCCTTCCTTGTTAAGTTCATTTGAGATCTTGCATGTAGCCTACTTAGATTCACATGAATATCCTTGCCTAAAGCCATGTTCACCACTTGAAAACCATTCATGTTCCTCACAAACATTTCGGATGTGGTTGCATATCAATCTCGCCATTAATTTACCTACCATTAAACTGATAAGGCTACAATTTCGAAACAACACCCTTCCTTTATGTATTGGTACTACTAACACATTTCATCAGTCCTCTGGTGTGCAGCAAGTGTCCAGACTAAATTTAAATAAAATTTCAAGGTAAGGTACAATGTCACATCGTGCCTTTAAGAAATCAGAAGTAAAATCTGCATCAGCCCTTCCATGCTTTTTCAGCTTTCTTAGTTCCTTCTTGATATCCTTGGGATAAATTTCAATTTTTTTAAGTCTGCGTCTTTCTAATTGGATAAATCAGCTCGGTATCAGGTTTACACCTTCCCATTCGTAAATCTTTATCCCTAACTGTCTCACTAAACCAGTTACTTAAAACCTCTGCCTCTGTCAAATCCTCTGTAACCTTCTCCATCCTTTTCTCAGCGCCCTTTGTCAGTTTTCTAACATTACCATAGAGATTTCTAGATGCATCTGTCCTTGGTCCCCTTGCACCAGTAATCTTCATGAACCCATCTTTATCCACCTTCTTTGTTAGAATATTTGTGCAAATTGATATAAGTTTGAAAACTAAAACCATTTATCTTTTACTTCTAAACAGTGCTGCTGCCCTTAATAGCATAACTGTAATGTTTTTTAAGTGGTGAGAGGTGTATAGTGATGGAAATTGTAAGGCAAAATTGGATGTTGCAGCTAGGATGTTCTGTTACTGTGTACAGTGGCAGAGGGGAAGAGAAGGGAAAAGGACTTTTCATATAGCTATCGAGAAGCGAAAGGTAAATGTAACAAATATTAGTTTGGGGCTAGTGATTTTCGTGCTGAGACAATAGGGATAAAGTATTAGCTTTTCCACATAAGTAAAACTAGATTCTGGATTTTAGGGAGTTGGCAATGATTTTATCACTAGACACCAACACAATGAATGATGTTGACAGTAGGTAAAAACCTGTACATGACATATGCAATGATTAAAATTGTGTGAGAAACCAGCCTATTGTATAGAAAACAGATTGTCATAACTTTTTATCATAAGACCAAAAATAGTGTAGGGAATATCATTCAGGGATGGGAGGGGAAATGTAAAGAGCCTCTCTTCATATGTAGAAATGAGTAATCATATATATATGATGGGTGTTTCCCTATATTTCACTTTTCAGCTGCCACTACCTAGCGTAGATAACTGGTGTTTGTATATGGTAGTAACATAGTTGCCCATTCTGCACAATGTTGGCCGAATGCCATTAGCTGTTGTGGTTTGGGAGATATGGCAGTTAAAGGCAGTCAATGTAGGGCTTTTCCATATTTTGATCATAGACTTGAGTGTCCCTATACTTCTGTTTCCTGCCACAAATACATAGCGTAGACCATTGGTGTTTGCATGTGGTATTAAAATCAAGTCTCACATAGTGCACTATGGTGATTACATATCGGTAGGTATGGGGGAGTTGGAGATATGTTGGTTGAAAGTGGTCGACCTGGGGCATTTTGACCAAAGATGTGTGTGTCCCCAAAAGTATCCAGCACAGATCACTGGTGTTTGTGTATGGTAGTATAATTGAGACTCCCTTCATGCATTATTGTGGTTAGGTGTTGATAGGTTTGGGGGTATGGGAGATATGGTGTTTGAAAGTGGTCCACGCCAGGCATTTTCCTATTTCTACCATAGACGTGTGTCCCTATATTTCACATTGCATCCAGAACTACCAAGTGCAGACCACTGGTGTTTGTGTGTGGTAGTAGCCTGGAGTCTTCATCGTGCAGTATGGTGATTGCATGTCTTGCTGGTTGGAGGGGGGGGGGGGTTATAAAAATATACGTGTGTCGCTATATTTCACTCCACAGCCAAAACTACCTAGTGCAGCCTGCTGGTGATTGTGTGCGACATTAACCTCAAGTCTTCCAACGTGCACTGTGGTGGTTCGTTAGCTATGTGGGTATGGAAGATGATATGGTTAAAATTGGTCGACGGGGGGCGGTTTCATATTTCGACCAAAGAAACATGTCCGTATATTTCACTTTGCAGCCATAAATACAGAGTGCAGATCACTGATGTTTGTGTGTGATATTAGCCTCGAGTCTCCCATCGTCCAGTATGGTGGTTACATGTCGGTAGCTGTCAAAATTCTTTGCAAACACAAAAGAAGTCGTGGGCACCAGTTATATAAAAAAGGGGTATGAGGTTACTAGGTAAGCAAAGGTATTACACACATTAAAAATATCAAGGGATATGCCACTTGGAGTAAGGAATATATGGAGACGAAATAACGCTAAATCAGTGAAACCTCGCATAAAAACTCCTTACTGCGCATGTGCAGCAACCATAGGAATCGCCCCAAAACATTGGGCTGTTTGCACTGTCTGCTGCTGAGAATGTTTCATTTTCTAATCTAAAATTTTATTTAATGCCACATACGGTTGCACAAACATACAAGATAAACAACCTGGAATAACGTTTCATAAGTAAATCACATTGTAATTATGGTTTTTGAAGTATCTGGATACGTAACTGCAACATTAGGGCCTATGGCCACAAGTTTATTCATTGCTCTCAATAGGATATCATCATTCTCAAATTTTTGTTGGTGTAGTGTAAACAACTAGCATATGTTACTACTTTGCACCTGAAAAGCTAGCCTTATTGTAGACAAGTGTCGAAAGTTGTAATTTAAGCGGATCTTGTTTACACTGAAAGTGTACGATGAATTAAGTTGTGATATTTTGTACTGTGCGAACTACTAAACGTGATGAGACATTGTTGCCCGAACATGTGTTTAGGTGTGTCTACATAGTTTGATTTTTTTAGCGGCAATGTGAATGGAAATGTTGGTATGTGGTGTGTACTGGAAGAGAAACAATTTATTTATTATTAGTTTTTAGCTTCTGTCTTATGGATACACTGATTTTGCTAGGAAAAAATATAGGCTACTAATAGTACAATATCTTATAAGCTCAGAAACTATGAGGTCTTTTGAAGTGTTCATTATTTAAATGTTCTAAACATTGACTTTAGAACTGTAGTTTAAAGTGAATTTTGAGTGTTTAGGTGGGCAGCACTATTATGTCCATGGTAATGTTATTTGACGATTGATTCTCATGTAAATTGATGAAAATAATCGAAATTCAAGAGTAAATTTTTTTGATATCTTCCTTAGTTCTCTAGGTATCAACTATCAAAAATTAGTTACAGGTATAGTTCCTTGTGCCTTTGGTGATGTTTTTATTCTGGTCCAGGCCGTGTTTCAACCTAACCACAAGTATTAGTAAGAAAATTAAAACACCCAACTGAAAGTACAGCAAAATTATCTTTTGGTCCAGTCCGCATCATAACCTAACAACCTCAATTTGAAGAGAGTATATCTCACGAAATGAGTGATATATCGGGAAAAAAAAAAAATGTTCTTTATTTTCGATTTGTATCGTTGTGATACATAAGAATTTATCATCAAATTTGAATTTGGTAAAATGTTTCTTCTGAATTTCAACCCAAAACACTTATCTTTTGAGATAGTATATCTAGAGAACTACCTAAGCACGATACCAAAAAATTTTGTTTTTCATTTTTGATGTGTGTCGTCGAGTTACATAATAATCCATCGGTTGGCTTATGACTCCCTTATGGTTTTTGTGCCTATTCCCCGTCTTTCTACGGCCAAGCAGTATGGCGGCCTCCCCACCCCCAACTTCTCTCTACCCGGTTTACTCCAGTGCGTCGTCTCCATATATTCCTTCCTCCATGGTATGACATTGCAACATATAGTGAAATATTTGTTGAATTTAAATGCTTTCTGGTTGTCAAGACTGAATAAATGCTGTTTTAGAAGTCGTCCATTAAGGGATACAAATAGGATTGGAAATAGGGTATATGCATTTTTTTTTATCAATTACTTACATTCGTACATAACCGTAAAAAATATAACATTGATTTAAATATTAAGATTTAACATCAAAATAAATACTCTAAAACTGAAATCCAGTTTCTCCGATTTAAACACTGCCATTTTGGCGCGCTCAACTGTGACGTGTAAGTACACGACCGCATTGGCGTACTATATAGCGTGGAGTGTTTCATCTCAAAACTTTCATGTTTTTTAACTAATGTCGATATGAAAGGAGGTCGAAAACCGTGTTTTAAGTACTGTATTGTACCTGTGTGCAAAAATACAAAAAAAAAACACTTTATAAAGTGTATTTTCTTGTCCCGCGAGATGCGAATATAAGAAAATAGTGGTGTACCGCTATGAGAATAGGTCTGCAACTAGTTGTTTATATTATTGTGAAAATTATTTCTACGTAAGTACTTAGAAATTCTGTATTTATGGAGATGTAACACAAAAATTCGTTACCTTTTCATACTCTATTAATCATATCTTACTTGGAGACCATCAGACATTTTAAGAACGGATTGCCATCTCCTTCATATATGTTGAAGCTTATATGTGTGTGCTATAGTCGTTTTTCAAAATGCTCCCTAATTTGAGATATTTGCATACAAGTAAACAAAACATTCTGAATTACGGGTATGTAGTAAATTATTGCCCCACCTTACAAATGGCAAGTTGCCTTATGCGGTAGCGTGCTGGCTTGATAATTTCATGACCCGAGTTCGAATCCCAACAAAGTTAAATGTTTTTATCTTCAAAAATTGTCAGGATTCACTTATTTATTTTGTTAAAACTTCATTTAAATACTTTTATAACGCGAATTAAAATTTAAAACAAGTCACATTCCTTATAATAAATACACCAAACATAATTTCGGCCCATTTATCAACAATGGCTTCCTAATATGACACGCTTCATACCCAATGAAATTGAGTCATGAGGCGAATCTGCTAGTAAACTGGAATCTGATACAAGAATTTTGCGATGTTTAGAAGCATTTGTCACTTGTTCTTCCATTTCCTTGTCAAACTCCATTTTTTCGTCATGGATAGGCCCACTATTTTATTTTGGACCATTTACACGCAATCGTTCTTTGAACAAATCGAGTGTAGAAGAAAGAAAGAAAAAAAACTATCTTCCCAATGCTATGTATTTCGTTTAAAATACCTCCTAATGATATACAAGTAAAGAAACTACGAATATGAAATAAATAACATGATAGGAACTATTTCAATTGAAAATGCACCGAAACAACTTATTAACAAAAAGTAAAAAAAAAAATGTAAGAATGGAGACTTTCTTGACGAATGATTGCAACGCAGTTTTTAAGGGTGTGCGTCCGATTTGTGTTGTGAAAAGACAATCCGTTGGTAGACCCGTGAATACATTACGAAACAAAAATAATTTCAGGAAAAAAATGACGCTGAATTGTACGTAATATGATTTGTTTTAAATATTATTTCACTCAATAAAAGAACGTAAATGAAGTTTTAACAAAATAAAAAGGTCAAGCTTGACAATTTCTAAAGATAAAAAAAAATTAATTCTGCGGGGATTTGAACGAGGGTCAGAAAATGATGAAGTTAGCACCCTACCGCATAGACCACGCTGCCATTTGATAAAAATGGGTAATAATTTACTATATACCCAACATCTAGAATTTTTTGTTTATTTGCATGCGAATATTGAAATATCTATCACTTAATTACCTTGAAGCTTTCACTGCTCTGAGGTGAGCGGCCGTAAAATTCGGATTTGTTGCAAAATTTCTTGTCATCATGAAAGCATCAATTTTTGGAAGATTATCCGACTGTGCTTTCAGAAAACCGCTTTCAATAATTATTTGGTGTGTGTATTGTAGCAAGAATACAATATCTCACCAGTTATGCTGATATGTTAATATAAAATTCAACACAATCGCAAAGCTATTGGAACTCCTAGCAACTACGCCCTTGTTCACAATAATATCGTGTACTTGGGCGTCACGATTCGATTCGACCAATAGCGTTGCTTTTTGCGAAGTTACATTTCCCTTGTACTTTTAGCACTTTTGATTAATTAAAATCAGTAAATAAAAATCGAATAAATAGGAAAAAACGTTATAGCGTTAATTCTATACTAATAAAGTTTCAAAATAAAAATACTAGACGTAAATTTGAATTTCATTCATATTCCCTATTACGAACCTGAAAAACTGGCTTGCTGAATAGTAAGAAGAGTTTAGGAGAGGATATTCAGGTATATCTAGAATTTTGGCTAGAATGGGTTGAGTGTGTAACTCTGAATCTCTACAAGACATACGACAAAGTGAGCTATAACCATAGCTAGGTAGATGATGATTAATTAACGAAGTTAACAAAATTGCAAAAATGTAACTTTCAAGTTAACCTAAAAAATCATTAACGTTGTTCTTAACTTCCGTTAACTTTAGTCCGTTACATTGGTTGTTGTCATTTCATTTCTTTGAATTGCGTTCCACGGCATGCTGGTATGTTCGACAAGTCGAACAGCCAACGAATTAGGTAATGCAAAGTGCGAATGAGTTCCGTATGTAACTGCTGTGGTGGACACAAGGTAATTCTATTAGGCATGCCGTGGGTGTGAGCAGGAACGCTGGAGTGTTGGAGGGTTTGTATTTTACGTCTGCAAATCGGCGCTCACTACACGTTTCAAACTCGTTCAGTGATTTTTATAACTTTTTTACTGCAAGGAATAAAGTGCCACTTTTTAGATTGTGTTGGTTTGGAATTTGTTATTGAAATGAATTAACTTATTGCTTAGACGTATGGTTAACTTTTAACGGATAACTGTAACTTGCGTTGAGTTTCCAAAAGTGTAACGATTATCGAAGTTAACTTTTTATGTAGCGGATTAACAAAGTTAACTTTTTGATTAACAGTGCCCAGTGTAAAAGTGAAAACTGGGTGAAAAATTATTTGCTGCTGGATAATTCCCTAAACTGTAGAAAGCATTGAGTTAGTGTGGGGAATACAGTATTGAATCGGTGAAACGAGAGTCCACAAAGCAGTGTACAGGGTCCTAATAGATGATTGTGTTGGTGGTTTACAGTCAGAAGTTATTTTTGCAGATGTGATTTTTTTTTTTTAAAAAAAAGTTTGTTTTCTTTATATTTACATATATATTTAATATGTAAGATTTCTGAATAAGGTAGTTTAGTATGGAAGCCACATTTTGGGTATCAAATACAGGAGTTGGACGAGGTGCAAATATGTGTTGCTAAATTTGTCTCTGGAAATTACTGCAGAACACAATCAAAACATATAGGAGCTGAAATGGGATTCATTAGAAGACAGGAGGGGAGAGTCATGGGAATGTACAAGTTGTGTATTGCTGATAAGGGAGCGTCCATAAACCACGTAGCTCCATTTTGGCCTCCTGGGGACCCCCACGTTGCCCTATGTGGCTTTTGCCTCCTCCCCCCCCGCTTCCCCACGCAGCACTTGGCTTTTTTACAATTTGATTCCAGAAGCCATTTTGTACTGTTTTCTCGTGTCAGACTATTGTAAATTACATATGCAGATAATTAACTGAGGGAAATAAATATTCATATGCTGTTGTGAGTTCTGTTCCTCATTTTAACTGTGAAAAATGTTATGAAAGGAAAGCTACGTGGCCTGGCTCGGAACCCCTCACGTAGTCCAGCGTAACCTTCCAGCCAACCCCTCGACCGAGCCACGTAGTTTGTGCACGCTCTCTAAAGTGTGGAATGATACTGGTGGAAGTGTGAAGAGAGGTGTATGGATAGGAAAAAGATGATTATGATCACGATCTGGCATTCGGTTTCAGACATAAGGGTGTGGGAAAATTTTAATTCATAGGAAAGGTGTTAGGGATTGCAATAAATTACTGAGAATAATGAATAATTTACAAAAAATACTGAAAGAATTGAAGTTGAAATTAGTAGAGAACATAAATGGGCGCGTAGAGAAATTGCCACCAGAGCAAGCGCATGGTCGAAATTAAGTATTTAATTGGATTTAAAATACGGAGCACTGTGAGCTGCTACAGATGAATCTGAACACGATATCTAGAAGGAGGAAGAATTGCTTGTTGGAGATATCTTTGGATAACATTTGGCTATAAATTGAGGGAGTGGTTAGTTTATTGAAAGGTGTGTTGTGGGGAGGCACCACTGAGGTTAAAAATATGGGTTGAAAAAATAAAAAATAAAAGTTTAAACTTGCATGATTGTGGTAGTGTAGTGTGGAACCCATAATTACTGTTAATTATACGAGATGGAGTGGGTGCCAAATAAGGCAGTTAGGTTTGTGAAAATTACTCCTGAATAAAATAAAAAAGTGTGATATAGGAAGTAAGTTAGGAATCGATGCAGAACAGGACGCAAATCAAGGAAATGCAGTCAATATGTAGAGCATATATTGGAGATGAGTCCTAGATTGTAGACTTAAAATGTAAATATCATGGCATTACATTTGATAACAAGCTTAACTGGGCAGGACACATTAGTCAGGTAGTAAGCAAAGGTTTCAAAATTCTGCACTTGTTGGAGAGTGATGAGGGGATGTACGAGAGAATTAAGGAATAGTGTTACAAAACTTTGGTCAGACCATTGCTTGAATATGGTAGTGTAGTATGGGACCCACATTTTGCGTATCAAATACAGGAGTTGGAGAGGGTGCAAAAAAGGGCTGCTAGATTTGTATCTGAAAATTACCGCTGAATGCAATCAGTTACAGATATGATAGAGCTGGAATGGGATTCTTTGGAAGACAGGAGGAGGGTGAAGTGGGTAATGGGAATGTACAAGTCGTCAGTCTTTCGACTAGTTTGATGCAATCCTCCATCCTTTCCTATCCTGTGCTAACCTCTTCATTTCTACATACCCCTTACAGCCCACGTCCCCAATTATCTGCTTCATATATTCTAATCTCTGTCTTTCTCTACAGTTCTTATCTTCCACTGTTCCCTCCACTAACAACTTAACCAATCCAGCATGTCTCAAAATATGATTGTGTAAATCATGAATTACTTTTGAAAAAATTGGAATACTATGGTATTTTTGGGACCGCAGGTAAATGGTTTAAATCATACATTGAAAGGCGAATGCAAAAAGTTTCAATTTTTGATTTTAAAATAAGTAAAGATGCTTCATCAGACTGGGAGAAAATAAAACATGGAATTCCACAAGGCTCTGTCTTAGGTCCCCTCCTCTTTCTGTTATACATCAATGACCTTCCTGGAAATTAATCCGACAAAGTTAAGAGTGTTTTATTTGCAGATGACACTAACCTGACTGTGCGTAAAACACCAAACAGTACTATAGAATTTAATGTAAATGAAGTACTTAGAGTAGTAGCAAATTGGTTTAAGGCAAATTCATTAAAATTAAATTTTGAAAAAACACATTATATTAGGTTTAAAACAAAAAACTATGCACAGCCAGATATATGTATAAATTATAAAAACAACACAATCTTAGAAACAGAGAGTATAAAATTTCTTGGTATTAAAATAGATCAGAAACTCGGTTGTCATGATCATATCACTACACTATTGACAAAGTTAAGTAGTGCCACCTTCGCAATACGAACACTTTCTCTAACAGCAGATCTAGAATTAATGAAACAGGTGTACTCCTCATATTTTCATTCAGTAATGTCATATGGCATAATTTTTCGGGGAAACTCTTCACAAAGTAAAAAAGTTTTCATAGCACAGAAAAGAGCTATTAGGTTTCTGTGTAGGGTAAAACCAAGAACTTCTTGCAGACAACTCTTTAAGAAACTCAATATTCTTACAATGTATTCTCAGTATATATATTCTCTCATGAGCTTTGTCATAGAAAATTTTAACCTGTTTACACCTAATTCACAGGTACACAGTTTCAATACAAGAAACAAAAATAACTTGCATAAAACACAAACATCTCTGTCATTAGTATAAAGAGGAGTTAATTATTCTGGGATACATCTGTTTAATAAAGTACCTAATCGTATAAAACAGCTTTCAGATAATAAAGATGTATTCAAACAAAAACTTAGAGATTATCTTATTGGCAACTCCTTCTACTCCATTCAAGAATTTGAAGAAAATAATTAATTGTACTCATTATGACGTTTTGCAAAACTCAGTTGCAAAAAATGTATGTTTATTATTATTTCTTGTATTTGTAAAATATGTATATATATATATTTACTATGATATGACTCATATTATGTGTATATGTATCAACAATGACAAGTTTCACATCCCAGAGGTACTTCCTCAGCAGGGATCCATGGAACAAGATTGATAAATAAATAAATAAATAATAAATATGACCTAACTGTCTCTTCTTTCTGTAAGTTTCTTCCACAAACTTCTTCTCTCACCCATCATTTCCAAAACTCGTTCATTTCTTATTTTGTCTTTCCACTTAATTTTTAGCATTCTTCTGTAGCACAACATGTCAAATGCTTCAATTTTATTCATTTCCGGTATTCCTAAAGTCCATGTTTCGCTACCATAAAGTGCTGTGCTCCACAAAAAGAGTTTTAAAAAGTTCTTTCCAATTCCTAGATCAATATTTGAAACTAAAAGATTTCTCCTTTTCATTAAGGCTCTTTTTGCTAGTGCTATTCTGCTTTTAACATCATTCCTGCTTCGGCCATCGGTTGTAATTTTACTTCCCAAGTAACAAAATTCACTTACTTCTCCTATTCCATTCGATCGTATTTTTATATTTAATCTACTAGTATTGGTATCATTTCTGCTAAATTTCATCACTTTTGTCTTGCTTTGATTTATATTCAGTCCAAAATCTTCCTTCAGTATTTTGTTCAAGCCATTCAGTAACTTCTCAATATCCTCAGCCCTCTCTGCTAACAACACAATGTCATCAGCAAATCCTAGCATACTGATTTTTTCTCCCTAAAAACATATGCCACATGGAAATTTTTCTTTGACTTTCTTCATTGCTTCTTCTACACACAAGTTGAATATTAACGGGGATAGACTACAACCTTGTCTCACACCCTTTTTAACTGATGCATGTCTCTCGTGATTCTCTACTTTTATTAAAGCCACTTGATTCTTGTATAGTTTATAGAGTATTCTTCTATTTCGATACTTTAGACCTGACCTCTTTAAAATTTTGAACATCTTGTCCCACCTAACATTATCAAAAGCTTTTTCTAAATCAACAAATGCCATAAAAGTAACTTTGTTTTTCTTGATCCGCCCTTCAAATATTAATATTAAACACAGAATTGCTTCCCTTGTACCGCGATTTGTCCTATACCCAAACTGATCTTCACCTACTATCTCTTCTACTACCCTTTCCATCCTTCTGTATATTATTCTGGTCAGTAATTTTGAAGCATGTGTTGATAGATTAATTCTCACATTTGTTGGCTTGTGCTTTCTTTGGAAGTGTGAAGATGATATTTTTATTAAAATCAGTTGGAATTTCTCCTGTTTCATAACTTTTTGATATCAGCTTGAATAGTTTTTCAATTCCTTCAACTCCTAGGGACTTAAGAAATTCTGCAGGGATCTCATAATTCCAATTGCCTTATTTGCTTTCAAGTCATTCAGAGCTTTATTAAATTCTGTCCTCAAAACAGGATGTACTAAGTCATCAATGTCGACATCGTCTTCCTTTTCCATTACACTATTGTTCAAGTCGGCCCCAAAATACAGTTTCTCAATGTGTTCTTTCTATCGGTTAGCTCTATCTTCTGAGTTTAAAAGAGGTTTCCCATCGGCAGCTTTAATGTTCATACCTCTTATCTTCATTTATCCAAAATTCTGTTTGATCATTCTATATGCAATATCTACTTTACCTTCAACCATTTCCATTTCTACTTCTTCACACTATTCTTGTAGGCATGGTGTTAAGGCTTGGAAAGATATTGGTGTAAGAATTAAAAGTAATGCATGGAAAGGAAAAGATGACCATGACCATAAGCTGGCATTCGATTTCAGGCACAGGGGTGTAGGAAGAGTCTCTTTTTTGGGTAATGGTGTCAGGAATTCCATAAGTTACCAAGAGAAATGATGAATAATTTACCATAAACGTTGAAAGAATTTAAAGCTAAAATTTACAGAGGGCAAATATAGTTGGATGCAATAAAGGGAGAAAATGGGTGTATAAGAAAACTGGCACCGGGGTTGCGCTCCATCTCAATTCAATTAAATATTATTATATTGAATTTTACAACGTATTAGAATTTGATTAGTTTATTTACTTAAAAATGTACAGTTTTTATTATTTATGCGTATTTGAAAAACACTTTACAAATATGTCCAGCCGAAACACTTTAAATTCGTTTAAACTGGTCTTCATATGTCATTCAAGCAGTGCCAGATCTAGTAAAAGGGAGGGTGAGTGGCCAAATCTTGTTTTGAAGAATGGCAAATTTAAGTCGCGGTGAGCTAACAAGGGTATCATGGGCCTCAATGATGTACTTAAGATACTGGTGTGAAGATTTCTATGTTAACGCAGCCTCCATCTTTACTGTGTTTTGACCTAACACTGCAATACTGTTTCTACTATGGACGAACATTGTAAAATGGAATTCGGACCACGGAGAAATCAGTTCGAAATCTGGTCGTGAAACAATAAATATCTTTTGTCAGTTCGGTAGAAGGTTCTTGTTTAAAGCTGCTCTAAGTATGTAGAAGTAGAGCACCAGCACAGCTGGGACATGCAGCAGTATTAGAAGAGTTTAAAAGTCGCAATAGACCCCCACTAGGAAGACAAAAAAAATAGCTTAAAGCACAGCTTTGTGGTGGCTTGCGAAGTTCTGTTATAAGAAGTATTATATACAACTAAAGAAATTAATAAATAATCATAAGAATTTTAATATGTAAACTTCAGGAACTATCATCAAAAAAATAATTAGTCACATTTGTAAAAGACATAATCTTTAAATATTTATTAAGTTTATTTATTTAATTTGATTGTAATCATATTGAAAATTTCTCATTCGAGTTTCTTCCTGTTTTGTACACTTTAACACACTTGAAGTTTTAATATTACTAATCATGTCATAAGAATATTTTCTATTTAATATTAGCTTTTCTAAAGATTTTACTCTCGATAATGCAACATATGTTAAACATACAGAAGTTTCTTTGTCTCCAATATCAGCAACAACTTTATCCAATCTTGAGCTTTATGAATTGTTGTTGGAAAAGATAATTGTAATGGAAATTGTTTTCTTGAACAAGTGATATTCCCTCTTTTACAAAATTTAGCTATGGGTGGAATTGGAACACAACCACTATTTCGATAAGTTGATGAAAATA
>CM061919.1:138349150-138468149 GCA_031002005.1 Vandiemenella viatica
TGTAATATCAGATGTTACTGTGCCTCAGCATCCCTGTAGCGGCTGTAGTGAAGCTGAACTTGATCTCATCACCACCGGCAGTTTTGGCAGCGAAGGGACTCTTCACTACAGCTTCAACCATATCGTGGAGCGTCTAATTGTTGTGCTCAAATTGCACCACGATAGGGGGGATGTGTGCAGATCTCTGTATTGATAGCGCTGGTTAGTTTCGGACTGCTGGGGTTGAAACTGGTTTCTAGTTTCTACGGTATTGGAGTCTAGTACTGGTGAAGGTTTAAAAGTGTGCCTAGGAAACATGAAGTCCTCCACATCGGCTCACTGTTGTGGTTGGTGGGTGGTGGGTAAACCCTCTTTGTTTCTCACAACAGTTGAGCTTCCAGAGCTACAGTACATGGTTTCCACACAGGTGGTTTGGCAGTCTCTTGGACCGACACCCCTTTCCTCTTCTTCGGCGTCTTCTTGTGTTTGATTGCAAGATTTCTCACTATCTGTTTGATGAAGACTCTGGTGGTGGCCGTCGTGCCGTGTGCAGTACGGCTTCATGCTGGCAGTTCACTTCTTTGGTGTTTTAAAGTCCCTGAGGCAAGGTGCGCCTCTTAGCTGCGCGTGGTTCGTCATGTCATTGTGAAGGCTGGGGTGTCAGCATGTTACTGATGAGGGATGTGTTCATCCCCATGTCCAGGTTCTGGCAGTTCGATTCCGCCTCGGTGTCTTCTGGTGAAGGCGAGCACAGAGAGTCGCTGTAGGTGACGGACGCCGGAGCGCGGGAAGTGCCACTCGATTCAGACATCTTCTGAGGTAGGTGCAGCATAAAGGGAGCGTTGCTCTGGTCCCTTGTTGCCACCGTTAGGTTTGCCAGGACCAGAGATAACCCTAACACTCGCGCCAGGGGGTTCCAGTCTCCCGGGAGTGGCCCGTGTGGCGGTAAGTCCCTGTCAACCTCGGGAAGGGAGGGCCAAGCCAAACAACAAAGAAGAAGAGGCAGGCTAAGTACCTCACTCTATTCTTCGCTGAATGTATCATGCTCACAGATGGCATTTGAATTATATATTGTCTATGGTTTTCGTCAGTGTTGTGTTGGTAAAATGTTTCAGTCGGTTTGAGAAACAACTGTTCATTTATTGTTCTGAACTGAAGACGGATTAATTTTGCAATGGATAATACGGGCTATCTTTAGCAAAAAACGAAGATTTTAAGAGGAAATTGAACACGAAGAACCTCATTCCTCAAACAGATGGAAGCATAAAATACAATTGCCGCTACTAGTCCTATGGAAACAGGTTTGGTGAAACGGTAATGTTAGTATTCCTTCTAATATTGCACAAATCGGAGAACCGATAAAGCAAGTTATTTTAAATGTATATCTAAAAGAAAATAACAGGACCTTTGCAGCGTACTGGTTCAAGTGATATAATTAGTTGCAGTATTCAGTCGAGAAAGATGCTGCTTTTTACTATTCTTGCCAGCAATTTTTACCTCATGGAAGCAAACAGACTTTGTACACTTCCACAGGATTCAGAAACTGGAAAACTGCCACTGATTAAAAAACTGCTTTTCCAAAACACGAAAAATACATTTATAATACACGAGCCATGGTGATGTGGCAGGACAAATTACATGGAATATCTACTTATTCAAGTAGCAGTGTTGAAACATTGATATGTAGAAAAGCATTACAAGAAAATAGGTCTAGTGTGAAGTCTATTATTGAAGTAATAAAGTTTGTAGTAGTCAGTGAATTTGGTTGGAAATCATATTTTGGAGGAAGAAAAAAAAAAGAGGGATTATTTCGGAATTTGTTTGAATACACCGGCATGAAACATCTAAATTTGAAGGAGACTCCCAGTCTTATACCACAAAATACAACAAATCGTTCACCTGAAATTCATATTCAAATAATTCAAGCAGTGCGAAGTTCCATTGTTAAAGATATTGAGGAATATAACCTGAACTGGTTTACTCTAATGGAAGATGGGTCGAGAATTAAAAATAACCGCGAAAATATTGAATAGCGTTACGTTATATTACGGATATATACGTCAGTGAGTCGTTGCTGACAGTAACAACTAATGAAAAGCTTGAAGCAGCCACTTTCACGGAATTAACATCAAATACGCTTAGGGAAAATAACATTGAACTCTCCATTTTGCTTTGATGGTGCAAGTTTAATGTATGGGAAAGTTTCGGGAGTTGCGAGCAGAATAGAAAATAAATTTGGCCGAAAAATTCCTTACGTCCACTGCTACAACCATAAGTTGCATTTTATAGTTATCAGCACTGTCTCGAAAATGACATTCATTCATCTGTTTTTTGATCAATATATCATGTTACTTGAATTCTATCGCCATGGCAAAATAGCTGCCTTGTATGGTGAGAAAAGGATTGCCTGGCTCCTCGAACAGCATTGGTCAAGACACTTTGTGGTTAAAAAAGTTGTAAATGATACTTATTCATTGATTTTTATGACTTTAGATGAAATTAAAAATGACAGATTTAACGGTGACGATGTCGCTAAGAGTGTCGGTATTATGTCGTACTCAATTTGAAATTCCGAATGGCCATGGTTGTGGAGGAAAAAAAAAACATCTTATCCACGCTTCAGCCTCCAGACACTGCTTTACAAGCCCAAAGTGCAGGATTGAAAGATGCGTAACAATCGTCAAGTGCATCCAAAATAATAATAAAAAAAAACAGATCAGATGAAATGTATCATCAAATTTTGGAAGCAGCTAAGTCTAAGACAAACGGCAATTCCGAAAATAGGACCCAGATCTAGAAGAGGCTCCAGAGGTAAGTCAAAAAATCAAATTGTACAGATGTTTACTAGATGATGGCCCTTCCTGTCCCTCCGCGTGACAAAATATAGACGACCAGGATGCTCAAGCCACTTAAATCTGATTATTTTGAAACACTGGACATATTAATTGCTTAGTAACAAAGAAGATTTTTGGACAACGACTATCTACTAAACTAATTAGCGAGCCTCAATGAGTTGGATGTAGACAAAATTGTACCGTCGAAAAATTTAGGTAATTGGTGAGAAAATTAAAGAAAACTATATAGCTGCTTGTAAAATATTAGTGTTATTTATTTATATCCAATTCTCAATTTCAAGTTTGAATATATTTTTATGCCGCATTGTGTTAAAACGTTGAATTGAATTGAATTTTATTTGATCCATGAAGTCATAATTTATGACATAGGACAAGTCATCAGTAATTACAATATAATTTTTTCACACAATACAGGATTACATATCATTATTATAATTATCATACTTAAAATTGCACAGTCAATACAAGCAGCATATGAAATACATATGTTCAACTGAAGTTAAATTAATATTTCAATGTTTTACAAGTTACAATACAAAATAATTTGATCATGTTTGTTCATTTCTCGATGGTTCATATATTCATTGACACTATAGAAGCTATTGACTAATAAAAATTTTTTTAGCTTATATTTAAAATTATGTAAATTTGATATTTGTTTTATGTTTTCAGGAAGAGAGTTGTACAGAATTTTAGGCTGGTAGAGTACACTATTTTGGTATAGAGCTTTCTTGTGCCACTCTAAATGAAAATTATTCCTATTCCTTGTTTCGTGTTTATGTATTTCCTTATTTAGCGTTGCATATTCCTGATGTGATTTCAGGAAGCAGATACACTCAAATAAGTATATACATGGTAGAGTCAGTATTTTTAGTTCTTTAAAAATATCCCTGCAGGATTCTCTACGTTTCATACCTCTCATGATTCTTATAGCTCTCTTTTGAAGTATGAATGCCTGTTTTGCATGTGTTGAATTTCCCCAAAAAATTATACCATATCTTAATAAGCTATGCATATATGAATAGTAGGCACACAACATTGTTTTCAAAGAGCAGCAATCTTTAAGCATTCTTAAAATATAACAACATTTGCTTAACTTCTTATTCAGTGATTCAACATGTTTATCCCACTTTAAATGTTCATTCAACCATATTCCTAAAAATTTTGTGTCATGTACTTGTTTTATATAGGTATCTCCTATCTTCACTAAATTATTACTGTTATTTTTGTTTATTATATGAGTGAAACTAATCCATACTGTCGTTTCATGATTTACAATCAAGCAATTATCATGGAACCACTTTTCCACTTCTTTTGTTGTTGAAGTAATTTTCTGCTGTAGGTCAACTTCATCCTGCCCTTTTATAAAAATATTAGTGTCGTCTGCAAACAATACCTCATCAGCTGTTAATAAATGAATTGGTAAATCATTTATATATATAAGAAATAGTAAGGGTCCTAAGACTGAGCCTTGTGGTACTCCGTGGTCAACTTTCTGATACTCTGAAAAATATTCTTTACCATCATGACATACTTTTACTCTCTGGTACCTGTTGGAGAGATATGATTTAAACCAATCATATGCTTTGCCACGAATACCATATCTGTACAATTTTATTAATAAGAGGTCATGTCTAATAAGATCAAAGGCCTTGGACAGGTCTAAGAATAACCCACTGTTTATTTCACCCTTATCCACTGCATTGAGAACAGTATTCAGAAAATTGTAAATGGCTGTTTCTGTGGACCTATTTTTCCTAAACCCATGTTGTGAATTGCTTAGTATTTTGTTTCTAGTGAGAAAATCAGTGAGCCTTTCATACATTACTCTTTCAATTATTTTTGAAAAGCCTGGCAGTATAGACACAGGTCTGTAGTTCTTTATGTTATATTTATCATCCTTTTTGTAAAGTGGTGTTACTGTTGAATACTTTAGTTCTGTTGGGAATATTCCTGCACTAAAGGAATCATTGATAATATCTGTAAGGTGGGAAACAATGGATCCTGAGCTGTGTTTAATGATTTTATCTGGGATCCCATCAATAATGCAGGACATTTTATTTTTTAATTTAGAAATAGCATTTCCTACTTCTGTTATAGTAACTGGATATAGAAACATAGTTTTTTCATTCATGGGGACATTTATATTACCATTTCTACTGCACATCTCATTGGTGAAATTTTTTGCTATGTTTGTGTAGTGTTTACTGAAAATATCTGCAATCTTTTTTGGGTCCTGAATAATTTTTCCTTCACTTTTTATAACATATGAATTACTTTTTGCTTTAAAATTGCCTGTGCTTTTATTTATAATTTTCCAAATGGATTTAATTTTATTTGAGCTCTTGGAAATATATGTATCATTTGTCTGCTTTTTTGCTGCTAATATTACTTTTTTGAAAATTTTTCTATAGCATTTTACATGTGACTTTAAATTTTTATTTTGTTTGGCTAATTTGTTTAAAATTCTAAGATTTTCTGCAGAATTTTTAATGCCCTGGGTTATCCACGTGATTGGATTGCTTGTAATTCTAACTCTTTTTAATGGGAATGCAACTTCAAAATAATACTTATAATTAGACATAAAACAATTGAACTTATCATCTATACTATTATGCATTCCTTCCCCCCACTTCATATTTTGAAGCATGTAGTTGAAAGTCATGATATTATCATCATTAAAGGACCTCCTCTGCACATACTTTTCACCAGTCCTGCAAGATTTGGTGAATATGTTCTTTACAGATAATTTAATAGCCAGATGATCAGAGAAACCCATATCTATTGTTGTGATGTTATAGTTACATATTTCCTTGTTGATAAATATTTGGTCAATTGCAGACTCACTCCCGTTGCCGTACCTAGTGGCATCATACACAGTTGTATACATATTATAAGACATAAGCAAATTTATTAGCAGTTGCTTTCTAACACAATTACCATTAAAATCAACATTAAAGTCCCCAACTAATACTATATGGTTTGTTTGATTTTTTAGTTCACTTAGAAGATCTTCCATGTTTTCTAAGAACACTGTAAAGTTGCCAGATGGTGATCGATATATACACACAATAGTAATTTTACATTCTATAAGTACACATGCAGAGTATTCAAAATCTTTTTCAAGACATTTGGCACCTTTCAGTCTTATTTCCTTTGACTTCAAATTAGGTTTAACATATATACATGTCCCACCACACTTGTAGGTTTGTCTGCAGAAACTACTTACCAATTCAAAATTTGGAATGTTTGAAATTCTTGCAACCAGTGCTCACTTAGACACAAAACTGATACATCATTCAAACTGTTATTTAACAACACTTCATATTCACTTAGTTTATTACTTAGACCTTGCACATTTTGATACAGAACTGTAACTGGTTCATTTGAGCCTATTTTATATGTGCTCCTGTCACTATGGTGAATATTGCAGGTCGATTCTATGGGTGTATTGTTTTGGACTGTGGCCACCAAAAATCCTCACCTCTTGGTGGTGGATGTCTCTTTCGGGCTGGTTGTTTTCTTCTAAAAAGATCCATTTCACTTTCAGTAGCACTTACAGGATTTTTGGTAGACAGTTCTTTAGGGTTAGTATTTTGAGTAGTGCATACCTGATTGGATGTTGCTTCAACCACTGTTGTTGTAACACATAACTCTGTAGTGTCCAGGACAGAATTCTTGTGTTCTACATACACAATTGGTATTTGAGATACTATTGGTAGATCTTTCACTTCAAATTGAATGTGACTTGCATTTTCGTTTTTTTGTTTTAATATAATGCAAAATCTGTTTAGCTAATGCTACTTTCCCTTTGTAGTTTCGGTGCATGCCATGTCTTGTAAATTCGCCTCTGGGACAGTCCACTTTCAAATATTTGACATTTGTAAATGCTTTGCAGATTTTTTCGTATTTCCGATTTGTAGCCCCAATTTCTTTGTTTACACATGAGGCTGGTATCAGATCATGTCTGTGGGGAATGCTGACTACATACACATTTATATTGTTCATTTTTCTTAACGTTTCTGCTAAGGTTCTTGTTGCTGCTTTCGCTTCATTTTTGTAGACGTCATTATCGCCACCTATAATCACGCAGCTGTCTCCAGTGTTAAAGTCCCACATTTTATCAAAATCTTTCACTATTTCACTCAACGGAGCACCAGGTTTAACTATGCCACTAACATTGAAATTGTGATCCTTTTCAGAGATGATTCCAGCTAGGCCTTTCCCATGGCTGGAAGTAAGCAAACAAATACCAGATTTCTTCCCGCAATGATCATCGATGCATTTTTGAATCTTGGGTGATTTCTTTTCCTCGCAAGGTTTTTCTGTAACAACTTCAGTGTCATCTTCATTCTCAAAAGTTGCGGATGAAAGCAAATTAAATCTGTTTCTTGTCTCTACTTTAAAGCACTTCTGAAGATTCTTGACACGCGTAAACTTTTTGGCCTAATAAAATTATTTTCTTCAGCTGAACTCGCATTTTCGATTGTCTTTTTTAGATTCTCCATTTGATGGATAAGCATGCTAGCTGCATAAATGTCCTTCTTAATTGCTTCAATAACTGACTCTTCTTTTCCCAGAAAATTTTTTTCTATGGCTTCCATTCTTCCATAACAACATTTTCGATCGCACTCACATCCCGCACTCACTGTTTCCAAATTATTTATGCAATCACTGTGAACCCATTTTTGAATAACAGAACATAGTCTAATACCAGTTGTCACCAATTCTTTGCATAGTACACACTTTATAGATGATAGAAAGTTTATTTTCGGAGAGCAACTAACAACAACTTCTATACCGGCCGCCATCTTGGTGAACGTTAGGTCCATGTTAATTGTTAAACACCTTACCCCAAAATCAATCGACGCTGCTTGTGACAAAAGAACGGGCTAATTTCTCACACAGAAAATTTCATTGGCAACTCAATTTGGAATTCAACTAATGTTCTTGATACCTTACCATAGGGGCACCATCTTTTTATGATTTTTAGTTTTTTTAAGTATATAGTGTGCATATATTTAAGTCATTTTACTCTTTTCTTTTCTAATATAACCTATAAGTTTCTATGTAGTAAATAAATTAGATTTTTCAGTCTAACAGCTAGAGTCGTTCAAAGATACATATGTTTTTTTTTTTTTGGCATCTATGGCGACCATAGGATGTAGTATTGCTGCCTGCGAATCTACGTTTTCAACTTTTGACTGCAATCGAGAGGCCTCAGAGGCCGTCAATGGGTCATGAAAGAATCGCAGATATGGCATTTCTGGCCTTTGAAAAGAAAAAAAGAAAATCAATTGATCTGAATAAGATCCTTTGCATTTTTAACTGTATGGCAAATCAAAGAATTCAGCTGTTTTAAAGAAGGGATTTTTATTATTATATTGAATATAATATGTTTGTGGAAATAATATAAACTTGAATAAATCAATGTTTTGCTCTTATCTATTACCCCTCCCGACAGTTAAGTGTACTACCTCACTCACTCACAATCAAAAGTACGACAAAAATTTATTCATCAGATTAGGTCAAGTCAAATTTTAACTACCGCCCTACCTGTAACGTCAATGCCCTACCTTAAATTCAACTCTAGCTACGGCCCAGGTTCTTGTTCATTAGAAAAAACAATATTCGATGGTAAGTTATATTGAGTGTAAACATTTCTCAGATTTTCTGCCAATTTTTCATTTTCAATAAAATGTTCTAATATATTCAATACTTGTCCATTTGAAATAGTATTCCAGTTATATTTGATATCGATTTCTCTTCTACCTAGATGAAGTTCTGACTGATTATTATTTGGTCCAGCGGCTACATTCATCCATTCGTATGGTTGATTTACTTGGTCTATTTCTTCAGTCTTTTTCGTCTTCTTAATTTTGTAGCACATAATCTAAATAATTATTCAAAATTTCAAAAAAACCTTCATTTGTAAAATGCTGCTCATATATAATTTTCCAGGTGCTATTTTGTAGAATTAGTTCATTTAATTGTGGGCAAGGAACATGCTACTAAACTTGCTGCTCGTAAAAATTTTCATTGTTTTCAACAACAGGATTATATTTAAATTTTGGTACAACTCTGAGAATAAAAGGAACTTTTTGAGTAACATAATTTGCACCTTTTTATATATTTTTTGTAAAAAAAAATTATGTAAAGACTTTTTTTAAAATTTTATTGGCCGTTGCTAATAATTATTCAAAGAACTGGAAATAGAAATGCTTCCATCTTCTTTGTTCATATTAACGTGTTCCCATATATTGTGTAATAAATTAATTGGTACAAATTGACGAAATGATCGAAACATAGGCCGGAATTTGCGAATTGTTAACGGAATTTTTACATGTTCCTGGTGTGTACTAATTTTTGTTTCAATTGTTTTTGCGATCTACATCATCAAAGGGAAACTAAATAATATGGAGAATTTGTTTCAAAACAAATCTGTAATGGTATAAGATCGAAAAAACACAAACAGGAAAAACAAAAATATTTGGTGGGTCCTGGGATCGAACTAAGGACCCCATCCCCAATAAGGAACACACCACCTTAAGACGCACGACTAAACCAATATTATTAACAAACGGTCTTACACATAGGTTTAAATCAGTTAGACACAGTTTCTACACTTTTTTATCCCCGATTTCTCTTAAACGTAGGCCCACGAGGTAAAACTGCTTTAGGGCAAGAAACCAAACGTAACGTAATATTTACCAGACTTGTTCATTCTACGATAGCGATTTCCACACGGAAGACCTCTCCTAGTCAGCATGAAGGAATAAAAATAATAAAAATTATTGAAATGTATTATTATTATTTTTACAAAAATCTACATCTAGAATTGACTTTGAATTAGTATGCTCAGTTTCACGTCTACAGGTGCAACAGTTTTTTTTAAAAAAGTGTACCATAAAAGTGTACAAATCATCTCCTTGTGTAAGGGCTCACTTCGCTCACCCTAATAAAAACTTTATAGTTTTCGTTTCTTCAATGAGCATCACGTTTCTTACATCATTTTTTTATGGGGATGAAAGTAGTTATATATGTATTTATGCAGTCGGGGACATAATTGTTATTGACTTTCCGCGGTAAAGTATAAGGTACAAGACTTAAATATTCAATTTTCATTGTTTTCATAAATGCTTTATTAATTGCGACATAATGTTAGTGGCACGAGAGCAATCCCAGCAGTACCTCATCTGTCAGTATTACTGAAGTTCTAGCTGGCGCACTTCACGTAAATATAACAATTAGAGGTAGAAGCAGGTGAAGAAAACGACGTAAAGCGAGATTTGAACCGAAAATCTCTGGAATAATCGTCACACACCGTACAACTGTCACCAGAATGGTTGTTTTATCACTACAAAAAAATCTGAAAGAATCATAATAGCTTTCCTATTTTACTTTACAGCAAGATTTATCTGAACAAATTGTTACTCTAGTCCTTTTAATTCTTCACTGTACAACTTTCTCCACATTATTATTAAGTTTTAAAGAAATTGTACAAGTATGTGGAAGTCATGATAACCACCCTGTAAAAACGTATTTGTTTCTTACGCGTTTCTGTAAATTTGCCAACACGCATCACAGAACAATTGGCATTGTTATGCGTGGTCAAGCTCAAATTTCCAAATCCCCTCAGCTTATTTTGTGTATCATCAGCTGCTGGCCGGGTCAGTTATGAACACAAGCGCAACCATTTCCCTCCCTCTTTCTATTAATTCTATATCACAATCTTGGTCCATTCTAATTTCTTCTGCACACTCTCTTCCTCTGCATTGATCTACATATATCCCTTGTTCTTCCTCTTGGCAGTTTACATCGTATCCTTACTACATGTATATTTCTCGATCTTCTATGTTTCCCAATTCTCATTACATCTCTGTTTTCTTCTATCAGGGTTTCTCTTTCACTGTATGACCAACTATATTTATGCACTTAGTACAATTTTAATAAGTCGAATAAGTAAAAGATGATGAAAAACATGGTTGTACTCATTAACACACCAGAAATTTGAAATATATTTATAGAATTACAAGCAAAGGTCATAGACATTAAGAATTATCCATTTCAAGCGTAAATGGGCACTGGCTAACAGCCTCTTGGGAAATTAAACATTATACCTGGAAACACAGATTTGGATATATTTTGTAGAAAAAATAGGTTTAATGTTGGCTTTCTAATTTTACTGAAATCTGGGATGCTGAAAACTTCTAAAACATTTATCTGAGAACCTCTGTTTTGAAGCAAGTCTGACATGCATAACTCGCTGGGAATCTGGTACAAAACAATGGATAATTCAGTTGAAGGAATGGGAGGAAAAAAACGGAAAAAATTGCTAAATTTTTTAGTACGAGTATTTGATACTATAAAAAAGACCGTTTCTCCCAAGCCATTATAACATTGACTTGATAGAAATTGACAATCCTAAAGTGAATGGAATGCTGGAAATAATAGGATCGTATTGATTTAATTGAAACTGCAGCAGCAGATGTATAGATGACACATAACTCTACTTCAGAAGAGGCAAATGCGCAGAGATGAACAATGTCAGACCATTCAGTTGTCATTCCAAAACTTTATCGAAACACCTAAAAAGAGTAAAAGATTAATTACTAGAAACGCAATTGTAAAACTTTACAAGAACCTGAAATGGAATTTGTGCTGAATGGCTGAGATTCCATATAATTCCACAGTTAATAAATTCTGGGAAATACTAATAGGTGATGTAAATAGAACATGTTCATGAACGATACAAAATATAAACGTCGGTGTGATTCTCATATGAGGTGGCATGTGAACATACATACACTTGTGGTCTTCAGATGGTTATTAAATTGTGAAAATTATACTCCATTTATGGTCGGACAAGTCTACATACTTAGACTTCATTTCAGTGAATCAAGTAGAGAAAAGAAGCTACATAAATTAGTGTAAAAGGAAACACAACCAGAATATATTGGTCTCTGATGAAAAGAGTGATATGCTAAGAAATTAAAATTCACTATCTCACTGAAATTAGTATAGCGAATACTTATTTTTCGTAGGATTTTACAGTTGGTGCCAACCAGCCTGACAGAGATAAAGAAGAAAACTAAATGACTTTAACCCAACCACTTTTCCCTCAATATTCCTCAATACCCGCTACTAGACCTGAGATGTTACAAATAATTAAAAACTTGAACTGAATATGCTTTTTGGTATAACAATTAGTTTATCATGGGATGGAACATATATTTCATTTTTTTTAACATAAAAAGACAATGTTAAAAAAAATGATTCTTGTTCCCATCGTCCAATTTCAGTTGTATGTGCTGTATCAAAGGTACTTACAGTAGCCTGAAAAGGAGACTAGTTAAATTTCTGAAACACAATTCATGTTTGATGGGGAACAATATGGATACTGAATTATTAATTTAAAAAAAATAGAAATAATTGTTTTAGCTCAGGATATAATGTGACACCAGGCGCCACATTCTATGGCGTATTTTATTTTATTAATGATCATGTATTAAATTAATTTTTCGTAAAAATTTGGGCGATCATCATTCATTTCTTTAGATAATTTTTTATAAAATCCGCAAAGTCGTAAGAAAGGCTATGACGCCAATGTAAATATTCAGCTTATTTTAATGAGAATATGCAATGGACAAAAATCATTTCATATGGCAAATATTGAGTGTGGTGTGTTCTTCACTGTAGCGTGTTCTCGTGAAGACAGTGACCTTTGGATGTCGTTATTTGGCCGGGACTATCTGTCGCCGCTAGCTTCCCAACAAAAGGAGTGGGGATAGAGTTTTACTAGGGGCTCTGCTGCCATGAATGGATCCCTAGGAACAGCAGGTCATTGAGCCCGGCGGAAAACGAGTCCTTCTGCACATAGTGTTCCTCCGGAGGTTTCAGAACGGATCCGTGAATCGTAGCTCACACGCAGTTTGTGCATGTGCGAATAAAATATCTGCGATATATCACGTGAGATCAAGACGTTTGACCTCGAGCCTGTCAAAATGAATTTGTGACTGAAATTCTGGGATTTTTCTGTCCAACATGAACCTACGAGACCAGGAAGTCAGAGCTAAAGTTTACATGGGAGACGATAGAGGCGACGAGCTCATCCTAGTTCAAGATTCTGGCGCAGGACTCTATGATCCTGACTTCTGTTTATGGTCGGACGCTGCTGCTCATTCCGACTTGCATTCTGAATCGAATGCTGGGGTGACATCCGCACAGGGAAAGAGTCCATAATGCTGATATGAGTTTGAATGCAGCTGCCTTGTGAAGCACTAGGTCTCACATTCCGTGGGTCCACCTTCAATCATCGCCGGTTACAGACACAGCTGCTGTGGTAAAGTGTAACATCACCAAGCACCAAATGTATGTACATTCCATGAAACTAGATAGCGACCCGTAAGCGTCCCTGGAATGAAAAGTTTCTGCTCTAACTTTCAAAATAAAATCCTACTGAGCTAACAGCATAATTTTCCGAAAATGGTACGAGTTGTTACGAAAGTATGTTGCTTTTCAAGGCTCTTTTGATACATTCTCGTACAATTTTTAATGGTATATTTTTCCCATTCGTGGCACACAAGATTATTTTCATTGTTTAAACTTACAGCATCATTGATCCGTAACTATGTCTGATGATATAATTTATTATGTACATTAGCTAACTATGCATTTTATTCCTCCTCATGCATTAATTATTTGGGCTTTAATTTCAAAGTAAATTTCATTTTGTTTGTGACGAGACAATAATTGGATTAGCTTTAGTATAAAGAGTGGATAAACAGTCGAGAATTTAATGTATTTTGACAGAGGCGGCCTTAGGGGGTGGCGAGCAGCGCAGTCGCCTGGGGCCTCGCTCTTGGAGGGGCCTCGCGCAACAACACGAATGGAAAATAGTTTATATTTTTTAAAAAATATTTTATCTTTAGCTATTAGTTATAGCAATAAAATAAAGGTGGTTAATTGACAATAAAGTATATGGGTATTAATAAGTATCTTTTCAAAAATTTTCATTTAGATTTATTCAGTATCACATTCGTTTAAAAGGTAAGACTAACGGTATCAAAATTAAATAATTTATATAAAGTCTTCGCGGGTTCTCCGCCGGATAATATTGTCGAAAGACAATCATTTCTCAGATTAAATAATTTACCACTGAATAATAATAATTTTTTTGTAATTTAACTTTAAAACTTGGTCGAAAAATTCATTATTATTTGAATATCGCGCCTTGCATATTAGAAAACCCAAATGAACATTCAGTATTGTTACTTTCATAGTGTTACCACTTATGTTCGGGCAATCCCCGTGTTTCATTTCGTTCGTCAACTCTTGTCACCTTACGCTGGAAGATCGAGTCACACTTGACCGGTACACCTCCACATCGTCACCGCACCGACGCGACAGTCGGCCAAGTGAAGGTCCAACCTTCCTGTGTACACACTTGTCTGTAGCTTAGACCTGTGACGAACTTATTCCTGCTGTCTTCAGTCTCGTTTAGCGTTTTCATTTGGTTGTTTCTCTAAAGTGATTTGGGAGTCATAGCCCCTCTGTTATAGAGTATCGTTCTTTATTTTGTGTAGGCGTACTTTATAATCTACGAAAGTAATAAAGTACGTTAAACTATCTTCTTTACCTGACTCACGTTATCACCTCACTGGTTTATCTTTTACTAACAAAAATAGTATCCAAACGCAGTGTTAACAACACCATTAAAAGTGTTTCTCACGTTATACTCGATTGAGAGATTTTCGCGTTTCTGAACGCAATACCAATAATATTTCAAAAGTCAATCACTTCGCACATGACGTGTTTATTTTGTTTGAGGTTACTTTCAATTCACTCGATAGTTTTTGTTATTAAAGAATAAGATCATTATATATTTTGTGGTCTCAAAGATCTAGTCACAGAGTTTCTTACCAGCTGTGCAATGCCCATCTATCATATCCACCTATTTTATGCTGGTAATCTTACCAGGAAAAGGAGACCTACAGTTTAAGGTAGAATTCCAACCACGCAGCGTCCTAGCAACTTCCCATTATCAAATCAACGCTTTGCCAGAAATAAAGGTCAATTTTAAGCCATCACTAGGGAGCTCAATCGCACGCCGTAACCATCTGATACATTAGATCAAATCTGGAAGTGATGAAAAATATGTATTCAAACATAATAAAACAAATATTTTTCTATATAGTGTAATTTATTTTTGCTATCGCCAAACACACAACAAAAATAGAGTGCTTCTTTTGTCACAGCATCTAATGGATGATGAAACGAATTTTTACGGATGTTTCAATTGGCACAGTCTATATATTACGATCATGTGATGAACATGGAAGTGAGGATAAATAAAAGACACTTTTTAACCAATCAGTAAAACGGATGCATCATTTGTTCGTGAAGAAGTGGAAATTTACAAACTCCCTTCAAATGCTTCTCCACATCCACCAGCCCGACACCGGACCGCGCCGTCAAAAAGTAAACCAAAAGCCCTGAAAGACATCGTTGGAGAGACAGTTTAGAAAGACTGCTTGCATTTCAAAATTTTTTAACATCTCACAATTAGCCTTCCAAGGTCATAGAGCGAAATTAATATCTGATTCAGATTCAAGTGAGACTAGTGGCAACTTTATAGAGTCAGCAAAGTTAATATCCCGATTTGAACCAATGTTACGACTTCACCTAAAACAAATAACAGACAAGACGATTAATGACCATTATCTCAAATATATATATATTCAATATGAGCTGATACAATTAACGGCAAGTCACTTGAAGACCCAAATTGTTGACAAAATAGTAAAGAATAAATATTACTCAATTATTTTGTATTGTACTTGTGATATTTTCCACATTGAACAATTGTCAATTATTATAAAGTTTTTAATACACGTACAGCTGACGTTGAAGAACATTTTATTGGCTTCTTAGCAGTCGAAAAAACTACAGCTGAGAGTTTCATTAATTATACAATCACAAAGCTAGAACAGCTGGGTATATCATTGCAAAACTGCAGATGTCAATGATATTATAATGAAGCCAATATGCGTGGATGAAGAAATGTATACTTGAAATTAATCCACCCGCTTATTTGTTATCCTAGGGGAGTCATAGATGGAATGTTATCCTAGGAGATGCAGCATCGCCTTTCTGCTGGACAGAGTAATAAGTGGGCTATTTTAAAAGCACATTTAAAATTCTCGCTAAATCCACTTTCCGAAACTTGATGGGAATCGGCGAAGGCCTTTAAATACCAACCAAGAAATATATTGGATCCTTAGAGTTAACAGAAAATAAAACAGATTGTTAGTTGTTTAGTGAATTCCACTCTACAGAAAAGGACATAACTACCTACGAATTTGTATTTGCTCTCATCGTATGATGTAACATTCTTACAAAGATAAGTGTTATAAGAAAAATGTTGAAAAACGAAAAATGCAACTAGATGCTGGTATACCACACTTACACGCATTTTGCAACACCCGCTTCGGCGTGTCGACCAACAGTTTTTTTTTTTTAATTCCTAATTTGCATCATGGGAGGTCAACCCCATTTTATATATAATTAAGGCCCTTCTCTTCCAAATTTCTTTTAAATACAATAACAGCACTTTACTATTATTAAATGCCTTGGTTTAATTTCTTCAAATTAATTTTACAAAATCAACTTCACAGCAAATCTCTTAACTCTGAATTCAAAGATATTATTATATATTTACTACCTTATAATAAACACTACTGTCTGTGGAAGGCAGTTTAGAATTAAATATTTACATCTCTTTTTTTTTTTTCTTACAAATTATTTATAATTAGGAATTTAATACACACACACAAAAAAAAATCAATTAAGAGTTATAATCAATAACGGTATTTGCCCCGTGTACAACAGATATGTTATACTTTCAACCACATCGAGGCATAACTAAATGATGGCACACATTTATTTGCCGAGATGTTCTTTAGTTTTCAAATCACTGTCTCTATCAGTCCACTTACTTCTTCCACTCAAAACTTACATTTCGAAGTCATTGAATCAGTGTCTCATATCTACACAATGAAATTAACATATTTACAAACAAATACACCAATCTAGCATATTGTCTTTATCAGTTCATCCTTGTTTATAATGACAACTATTTCTGACACAACTCAAGTGACAATCACTATTTGCAATTACTACCTGTCACAACCTATTGATCTTCCCTTCAGACGAGACTTATACAATTTCAAATCTACAACGTCTCTCAATCCTAATCTTTTTTTACCTAGGATATGCCAGTTCATATGCGCTAATATTTGGTTTAGAAATGACCCTAAAAGGTCCGTGATATATTTTGAAAAATTTCTTTATTTCGGAATTTATTTCTCTGGATTTTTTTTTTTTTTTCATTCTCACCAGAACTAAATCTCCTACCTCAAACTCAGTCAGTTTTACCCATTTGTCATATCGCCTTTTCCTATCTTCAGCTTTCTTCTTCGTCACATTTTATCAGATCAGTGTTATGCCCCCATAACGTTCTGTTTTTTCCTTTTCTTCCAGTTTTTTAGTCCTTCCTCATATATTTCATGAATCTTAGTTATCCTATCCATTTCTAATTTCATCCAAATTTGAGTTTTTAGTCTCTTGCTTAGTTTCCCGGTTGCCCCCATGATCTGAATGTGGTAACCGGCATTTCTGCCACCTTATATCTTGCTATTATGTTTTCGTACAATGTATGTGATATCGCCGTCAGGTCGCTTCCGGAATCTACTAGCGCTTGGCATTCTATTCCAAATATCTTCACATCAATTAATGGCCGTCTTATTTTATCCTCTAAAACGTCATGCATTTCTTCACTTAACAAATCTTTCACAAATTCTTCATGCGACCATTTATCTCTTTGCAACTCTGGCAAAAATTCACTCTTTAAATTGTTTACATTATACCGCTGTCGGCCGTCTTCTGTTGTACCCTGTACCAACAATTTCTTGCATCTTTCTCTATGGCTGAAATCAGAACAAGTTGCGACTTCGTTATTTTGCTGCGGTGACGCGTTCGTACTGTTTGGACTACCTTTTGTTGCATTTTCAGGTGCTCTTCTCTGAGACACACCTTGATTTACTTCTTCGTCGACACTCTTTAAAAAAAATATTCTTACTTTATTTCCTTCATTTTCATTGGATTCACTATTATACCTATTTTTTTTTCAATTATATCTTCGCCCTCTTCATCATCGCTACTCCACGTACCATCACTGTCAATGCTTACAGGTAGTTCATTTCTTTCGCTGCACAAATTTCCTTCTACGAACACATCTTCTTCCAACTTAGGTAACTCCGTCGCTCTCCTTACTCCATGTTCTGCACCACCATCTTTGCCATTATCATCATGTACACTGATTCTGGCCAACTCCGATATATATACTAATTTTCCCACTCGCTTTCGCTGCCCACTGACATGGTCCTACAGTTGTTGTTATTCATCCTATGCAAACATTCCAGCCACTTTAGATATTCTTCTTTGCTAGATTGCTTGTCCGGTAGTCATTGTAATTGTTTACTGCTTTTTTTTCACATATATTGGATGGTCCTACAACCACTGTATCCGCCACTGATAGGACCTTTACAGTTGCGGATTTAAGTTTTCCGCTCCTTTTTCCTCGTTAGGTTGCCTGTTACCTTTCATTCTCATGTACATGGTTTGTTTGTATTGCGGTCGCTGATTTCCCCGTCCATTCGATACATAACCACGCTCATTGCCATTGTTAGCGTTGCCTTCAAACTATCGCATGTCGCTTCTGTCTTGCCGATTCACCTGTCCTTCTCATCTTCCATACACATTATCTCCTCTGTATGGCCAATTATTTGATTTACCATCAAGATGTCTGTCCCCATACTTTTTATTCTCGTAGCCGTTTTCTCGGTGACCTTCCACATTGTATTCGTACATTTCGTTACAACGATCTACCCGCTCAAGTGCATCTAAGAAATCATGAATCCTATCCCACTGATTAACAACTAGTTTATCTTGCACTTGTCTCTGAAGTTTCTGCAATAATATTTCGATCTGCTCAACTTCTCCTACTGGTTGATCCAAATAACGCAATTCCTTTTGCATTGCTTCTCCAAAATCTCGCATCTTCCCGTCGCGTCTGCCAAAACGACGACAGTTGTAAAAATCACTTTTCACTTTCCTCTGCATTTGTGCAGACCAAAGCTTCTCGCGAAATCTTCTCAAGAATTCATTGCACTCTTCAGCTACTTCACAGCTCCAGGAAACAGCTTCGTCCTTCATTTTACCCCTGACATAGCGAATCTTCTCTATATCCGACCATTCTAATGGTAAGTCATTATCATAGATCTTTACAAAATCTGCAGGTTGAATATTTCCGTTCGGTTTAAAAACTGCATCAGGTAACATCGGCGGAGTATACGTATTCACCGTTCCGGCAACAACCGCGCTAGTTTGGCGTTCAACCTTTTCCCATCTTTCTTCTACTTGATTGAATCTAGAACCAATCTGTTCAATTTCAATTTCAACTTCACCTATCTTTTGTCCTACTCCTTCATCAATCTGTTTTTTCAATTGAATGATACTGCCTGCAGTTTGTTGCTTCACCAAAATTATTTCTTCCCGACATTCTTTTTGACTTTCAAACATTACTTCTCTGATGTTTCCGATAATGGCGTTTTGTCTTTCATTATTATCTGCTATACGTTGATCCATTTTCCCGGCTGCTTCTTGTCTAACCTCTTCTTGGAAATGTTTTAATTCAGTCCGCACCTATTGCTTCCAATTTTCTTGAATTCTCTTCATCTCATCTCTCATAATCTGGACACTTTCTTCATTCTTCTTTTGATTTGACATAATTTCTATTTTCAATTCCTGAATTGCTCTTTCCTGATTTAACATAATTTTTGTTTCCATTCTTTGACTTGTTTTTTATTGATTTGACACAAGTTCTGTTTTCATTTCTTGCATTTAGATTTTTCTTTCTATGGCTTGATTTAATATCATTTCTTGGAGTTGCTTGAAATATGACATGAACTGTTGGGGATCTACACTCCTTTCTCGAGCATCAGATGTTCGACTTAATTCTGGTGAGACTGCGTCATTTACATCATTATCTCGCCCATCGTCGCTGTCCCTATCATTTAACCCATTACAACCATCATTATTATTAATATTACTACTTTAAAAATACCCTGCAACCCCTTTTACCTCAGCATTAATATTTGGACTGCTAGCCAATTCCGCTTAAACAGAATTACTATTACCACTTCGGACTCTAAATGCATCTTTATTATCAAAACTAACAATTCCAGAACTACTCGTCTGCCATTCTGACGTATTATTTTGGTCATCACCCAAATCAATTTGTGCATCCTCTCTAACCAATTTAAGGCAACCGTTTTCTATCTTTTCAACAAATTAAAATAATTTAGAAACAATAATAAATTTATTTACGCGAAAAAAAACCCGATAGTATTCAACAATAACTACTCTCAAATTTATACAGCACAACACCAATAGTACAACGAAGTATTGCAATGCCGATAATACTATGAATAGACTTGAATACTGGACCACAAAAACACTTAAAAAATTTCGTAGTATCTATAATGCATACAGAAATGCACTACAGAAATATCAAAAGTCCACTTGGTATAGCACTGCAAATAAGCAACCATGTACATACAAATACAAAAAAAAAAAAAAAAACAAAAATAAAAAAAAAATAATAAAAAAATCAATTCTTTACAGTTACGATATTCCTTGAAAAATAAATTTCTCCCTTATTATTTTGTTTTAATAACTTGTATTATTCTTTTGTCTTAGCTATAGTCTTCCACAGACGCCTATAACCTATTTTAAACATGCTACTGCAATTTTACAATCTTTTAAATTTTTTGACCTTCGTTAATTTAATTTCTTTCTGACAATCTGTCTTTACTTAATTCGTTGCAAAACAATAAAGTTCTTACATCACCGTTACAATTTAATTATAAATTCTGATTGTAAAGTCTTTACTTTTCGCAAGTTAGTTTCTAACAATTGAACTGTATTTTCTCGCTGACTCAGTTCTTGTCTCAATTACAAATTGCTTTGATTGAAACATTAATATTAAATGATACTTCTTATTTTTGTTGAATATGAGGCCGCAAGTCCAAAGAGAACTGGAATCTGTACTTGCCAATCTGCGCCGATCTGCTCCACTTCGACCTCAGAAAAATCCTTGATGAACTGATGCTGGCAGTAGTCTCCAAATGCAACACCCTTTTCGGCGTGTTGACCAATAGTTTTTTTTTTAATACCTTATTTGCATCATGGGAGGTCAGCACCATTTTATATATAATTAAGGCCCTTCTCTTCCAAATTTCTTTTAAATAAAATAACAGCACTTTACTATTATTAAATGCCTTGGTTTAATTTCTTCAAATTAATTTTACAAAACCAACTTCACAGCAAATCTCTTAAATCTAACACACAGAGAGATTCTATATTCTTGTTGAATTCAACGATATTATTATATATTTACTACCTTATTATAGGACGCAGCTACTAAGAGGAAAACACTACTCAGCAGTACAACCTACAATACCGAAGACACCCTGGTTCGCAGAGCACAATATTGCAAGAAGACACGCAACAACAATCATTAGAATGAGGCTAGGACATGGTTGTTATCCTCACCACTTATGCCGCCTTCATATAATAGAAAGACCTATATGCACCTTAGACCAAGAAATTTCAGACCTCAATCACATCATTCTCTCCTGTTCACGGTTTCAATCACAACGAAAACGTTTCTACAGGCGCCTCGAACAGCTTTCAGTCAAATTCCCTGCGAGTGTTACCACAATTCTTCAATCAAAAAATGTCCAAATCTACAAGGCAATAGTTCGCTTCCTTCAAGACACAGAACTGACGATTTGAAGCCTCCAATACTCTGTAAGAAGAAAATATCAAACAAACATTAATGTATAATGCTGGCTAAATGGTCTCAGCCCAAAGGGCAAATAAATAAATAAATAATAAATAAAACACTACTGTCTGTGGAAGGCAGTTTAGAATTAAACATTTACATTTCTTTTCTTTTTTTTCTTACAAATTATTTATAATTAGGAAATTAATACGCACAAAAACATTAATTAAGATGTATAATCAACAACGGTATTTGCCCCGTGTACAACAGATATGTTATAATTTTAACATTGGCTTGATATTTACAGGAAAAATGGTTTGCAGTCATGCTTGTTAACAGTGAGAGAAACAGCTGATGAAAATAATATTGATAAAATTCATAATCGTGAAAAAGACACATAAAAGAACGAAATTTGATTATGAAGGGGAAGATGAAGCTCTTGAATTGCATGCGGAGGAGATTTTCAAAATAAACTATTTGTATGTTAATCTTGACTATGTGCGCGCAGGCTGCCAAGTGCCAACGTAGATATGAGGCACTTACACATGATGAAAACATATTTGACACTATCGAAGTAGTCCTGAGAATTATTGCCACCACTCCTAAGACGGTTGCGTCCGCTTAAAGAAGTTTTTCATGGTTAATTACTAAAACAAATTTGAGGAATCGATGACAGAATATCGGTTTTCAGCCCTTTCTGTTCTTTGAATTGAAAGCTCATTAGTTAGATTTTCGTGCCTTGATTAAATAAGGAAAAGCTGCAAACATCATTTTTAAATCCCTGCATATATATGTCAAGGCACTCATGTACTTCAGTTTATCCTCAACAATTTGACGTTTTTATGTTTGTTAACTTTTAATAACTCTTCTAATACAATATTTTAAAACTCATAATTTATTTATTTATGACTTTTGCATTTTTCGTCGATCATCAAAAATACCTACTTTTGATTCACATAGTTAGCACTAAGGGCAAAGGCCTCGCAAAGATTTGCCGCTCCGGGCCTCGCAGTGGCTGTATTTTGATAATATTGTGGTTTAATGACGCATTTTAGAAGTGAATATTTCTAAAGGCTCAGATACATTACGATATATTATTGAGCGCGGTGGCGCGCTGTGTAGAAAAATGATTATTGAGTTAGTCGGAAGCTATATATTGTCTCTGGAAGCTGTTGGTCACGGATACCTGACGCTAAGAGCACGGCTTATTGTATTGGTGGCGTGTTGTTGGTTATAAAGTAGACGAAAAGGCAATTTAATGCTGTCCCTTTAGTTTTTGGTGAAGCTGGTTTTCGCGAATGCCTGTCGCAAATTTGGAGTGCGGCCTTTTGCACTAATAGTGCGTGCCAGACTTCACATTGTTTGTTATAAAGGTAGACAAGAAAAAAAGCAAGTTAATGCTGTCCTTTTAACGTGAAGTATAAGTGTTCCGTGGAGAACATTCGAGCCAATGTTCTTTATGGCCCGGTGGTTGTGTTGTGACCTGCATAGACTGGTTTGGTAGTCACGTCTTTCCGAAAAACAGAGCTTTCTGACTCACCGACGCTGTGTTCGACTACTGGCTTTCACCGAGGCAGAACTTCACGCGGCTGGGTCAGCTTTCCACGACACAGAACTGTGCGCTGCTTCATGCCGGCTACTACTGACTTCAGCTGAGTTGCTGTTTAGGAGCTAACAGCAGTTTTGCAGCCTGCCCCGCAGATCGAACGTTTCAGCTCGACTTGCGTACATCTCCAGCTAAGTGCGCTGTTAGCCGCAATAAGATTTTTTGGTGTTATTTCACAATCGTTTCCGACTAACTCAATAATCACTTTTCTCCACAGCGCGCCACAGTGGTCAATAATGTATCGTGAAGTATCCGAGCCTTTACAAATAATCACTTCAAAAATGTTTCATTAAACCACAATATCATCAAAATACATTAAATGTTTGTTTCTCTCAACGGCTAATTGTATCTCTAGGCGTTGCATTGTTATTTTGTGCAATCATGTATTCAAGTTAAAGGTGAATTCGCCTAGAAATTTGATTGCCATTTGAATTTTAAACAAATGTCTTATGCGACAATTGTCCTGCATCTCCGGTAGTGTCGAGATTCTTGCCAATTTTGATTTTGCATTACCTCTTAAAATTAAATGTCTTCCATCTATCTAACAATGTTATTACCATAAATTATATTTCCACACGGAGTATACCACAAGGGAGAAATTGATTATTAATTATTTTGATTAGTTACTTTTAAATTAGTAATTGTAAAGAGATGTCCATAGATTTTACAATGAGCAAATTTTGAAGATTGAAAATTTATCATTTATTCGACAAGATACATTAATGAAATGTGTAAACCTTGACATTCGTGATTAAAAGAAGCTAATACTGAATATAAAATATTTTAAATTGATAGAGTGCAACTCAGCTAGCATTATAATTTCACTCTGATAAGAGTAAATGAGAAACTCTTGACCAATACAGGTCTCCCTGTCAAAGCGTGCCAGGTATGATGAAAAACTGAAGTGCAATGCAACTGAAGAATTTTTATATGGTATTTACCATAGTTTGTTGCCAGTCAGCATCACACTTTTTCAGATCACTTACAGCCATGCACAAGTGAGACTCCACAGGAAGATGGCTTCTGTATCAAAACTCATTTTAACTCACACTTTAACATCACAGCACTGCATGTCGTGGTTAGCAGGTTTCTTTCCGCATCTCGAAGTGGTCAGCTCAGCTGAGTGCCCAGGCTGTTCGCTAATACTGACTGCTGTAAGTACTGAACCTGTACTCACCCCTCAAGCAGGGCCGGCGTTTCACGTTAACCCCGGGTGGGTAGTCAGGCAAACAGGAGGGGGGGAGGGGGTTCCCATGAAAATGTTATTTGGTTATCTTACCTAAAATAATAATAATAGTGATGATCATTAAGACTGATCGTTAGAGGTATATGGAGGTATATAGAGGTGGAATCGTTGCAGAATCGGCTCTTAAACGACGTGAACACTTGCTCATGAACTTTAAGATTTTTGGAAAAACATCTTGAGTTTTGAATCGAAGTTTTCTGCTCTGATCTTTGTAGAGGCGATTGGGAATTTTACGCTGATGTGGAATTTGTGGTTTGTTGATTTCAAAGAACGTATCTTCGAATTTTTAATCTCGAACGAAGTATGAAACATTGGTGATTGTTTCTATCTTCTCATTCGATTAAATAATACCCAAATTCGATTTATTTTAATGAGTAAACCAATGCAACTGTTGATGTAATTTATTTTTGGACGCGTTTCGCCTTTCGTCGAGGTATTGTCACCGTACACGTTTTTCTATAATAGGTTATCAGTTTTTAACTTTTGTACAGAACTGTTTTTGTTTACATATAATACTAATCTTACATCATTGAATCATAAATTGATCAATATATGTAAGATAGGTATTATATGGAAACAAAAATCATTATATATAAAAGTTAAAACTACACAAAAAAGTGTACCTTGAAGATACCTCGACGAGAGGCGAAATGCGTCCGAAAATAAATAACATCATTGGCGTACTCATCTACTATATAATTTCGTAAGCTCACTCATTAACTCACATCGATAGTTATTGGCTGTAGAACGGTGTCACGTGTCAACCTTCGCTCGCAAAATAGCGACTAGAGACACTATAAAAGATATTCGTGATTACGTCCACACAATTTAATAGATAAGCAACTGCTTCCAAATTAATTACCATAATACATTCATTAAGTTTGCTTTTCATATCGTTTCATAGTTAAAGAAATATTGATAAATTTTGCTGCTGAAAAAATGAGGATCTGCTTTTCAATAACATTGTAGCGAACGCAGTTGTTCGCTTGGCTCATAAATTACATATTTGTTAATTATGAAATGAGGACAGCAAGATTCATGTTAAGAAACCAGACAGAGTCATCGACAGGGGATTTGGAGCGCTGACAGTAGGGAAAAAGTGCGGAATGGTCGAGCTAAGGAGGACAGATGACGGCATGCATCGGCCTCATCATTGTTCTACCAATTGCCCCTCCACTTTGGGAACGTAGTGGGAGGTTGTGTAAAAACCTTTGCACGGGTATCGGAGAGTGTCTTGTCTTGTCTTCATCAATCAGTCGCAGCCAGCAACAACCGGAGCAGAGAGAAAAACAACTAAACAAGGACTTAATAACAGCAAAGAAAATGGCTAAAGATGGGTTTATGAAGAGTATTGTCAGTTCAGGGGGACCATTGACTGATGCATCTAGAAATTTCTATGGCTACATCAGGAAACTGAGGGAAAGGGAGGATGTAGAGACACTTATAGATAAGGATGGAGAAGAAGTTACTGACGATTTGAAAAAGGCAGAGATTTTAAGTAACTGGTTCAGTGAAAGCATTAGGGACAATGAATCAGAAACAAGAGGGTCTAATTCGGAGAACGAGCTTAACAACACAATTAGAAATGACGATAGTAAAAAATTTGATATCCATCCTGAGGAAATCATGAAGGAAATAAGAAAGCTGAAAAAACATAAAGGGGCTGGTGAAGATAATATTACTACAGATATCTTAAATATAGCCGGATGTGACATTGTACCTTATATTGAAATATTATTTAAATTGAGTCTAGACACTTGCTGCTTACCACAGGACTGGAAAAGTGCAATAGTAGTACCGGTACATAAGGGAGGGGTGAGAAATAGAGTTGAGAATTACAGGCCAATCAGTTTGACATCAGTGGTAGGTAAATTAATGGAAAGATTGATATGCAACCACATCAGAAATATATGTGAGGAACGTAATTGGTTTTCAAGCAGGCAACATGGTTTCAGGCAAGGATATTCATGCGAATCTCAGTTGGTGGGATATATGCAAGATATTTCAGATGAAATGGACAAGGGAGGCCAAATTGATAGTGTAGCACTAGATCTGTCTAAGGCGTTTGATAGAGTAAGCCATAAAATGGTAGTAAATAGGGTAAAAACAATTGGAGTGGATGAGAAAGTGATTTGCTGGGTAGAAGAATTTTTAAAAGGTAGAAAACAGAAAGTTAGGGTAGGAAATGTAGTATCAAAAGAAGTGTAAGTAAAAATGGGTGTGTCACAGGGAATTCCAAAAATTTCCTTTCTTAAGATATGATGTGACCAAAGTGGAGACCATAAGCTTTAAAATGTCACTTGATTCATCGAGATCTGTGACGTATGAAGGGAGATAAAGGCTTGTGACAAAAAAACATCTTATAGAAATAATATATATGATACTGACCAGTAGAATAGATTATAGTCAATTAGGCAATGATCTAATTATTAGTTTGATGAGTTTTTGCATTTTATATTTTGTTTTATAATTTTATAAGCTTGTGTAATGTCGAGCAAACCGCTAGTTTAGAGATTATCAAATGTTTCGAAATCCCAAAAACGTGTCCCAGGTGGTACACGACTCTTCAAGCTGTGGGATGAAACGTAGTGGACATATTTAAATTCTTTTAGATTCTTGTATTTTACTTCACCAAGTCTGATCCGATGGCGTACGTGTAACAAAGAGCTGGTTCAACCTAACGGAAACCGCTCAGCAAAATGAGTCAGGGCGTGGCTGAAATTGCACACGCAGCTTAAGTTCACCTTGGAGCGAACATCTTGTAACTTTTCCTACTCGTATCTGATCTTCGGAAGTGGCAGGCATTGCCTCGGATCGTCTACCGACCGATCGCCGCTAGTACCCGCCAATTATCGTTCACTATCTGTCGTAGAATAATTTCTATCACAGAAATCTAGCCTTGTTCACATTACGGCGCGTGATGTTCGCAGGTGTATTTCACTTGTAACAGAATCACTAAATATGTTGAAATAAACATCGATTATAGTGGTTTCAGTATATTAATCGGCTATAGTATAAAACCCGTATGATTCTCCGATCCCGTTGAAGCCCACGATTTAGGTTCAGATAAGTGAAAAAGAATATCACTGTGACAGAAGAAGAGATGCTTCGAAAGTCTTAGAAAACATGATGAAACCAGTTGAACCAAGTACACACTATACAAAACAGCCATCCGAAAAAAACATTCTTTACAATACTCAGCCTTCCCTGTGTATCATTGTAAAGTATTGTTGAAATGAGTCCTGCAGAGCTTCACGTGTATACCCAATCATTAAGCGCTCATTTTGTTTAGTTTCAATCCATTTATAAAGACTCCCTATTCGACATAATTCTTGTGGTTAAGCCATCAACTAGTGATAATTTCATTTTAATAAATGGATATACTCTGTGCAGAAATGACATTTAATTGAGAAGGGTTGGTTGGATTTCTGCTTACATCAGATCAAGCATAAACGTCATGAAAACGATTGCTAATAATCCAGGGACAAGCATCCTGAATTTATTTACCTAGAACTTATTAGACATGATGAAAGATGTTTGATTTCTGTAGTTTATAAACAACCAAATGTTTGGAATCTCGATTAATACCATGCAGCACTATCCTTGTTGGTTTCTGAATATTGCACTTTTAATGGTAAATCTTAATACCAAAAAAACTTTCATCATAAATTTAAAGCAAGCTTGTGGTCTTAATATCCTTCTACTAAATACTGCACACCATGTCGGAAGTGTTCAAACATTAATTGACCTCATGATGATCAAACAAAAACATAAAATTGTAACCTATGGTCAGTTATCCACTGCAGGGATAAGATATTACCTATACATACCATCTAGTAATCCCGAGCAACCAGCCAAGAAGAATAACAAATAGGTATATTTGAAAAATTACCTACGAGTCCTTGCTAATGGATGCTACAACGCCACTAGGAGAAAATTTTACACGAAGGCTAATATTAGCACGAAAGTTTAATTTAATTTAATTGCAATTAAGCACAAGTTACAAAACTGACTGATATAATTTTGGAACTGTGTGACAGGGAAATATGAAAAGAAAAATTAAACGTTCTTCAGCACCTCAGCTAACTTCAGACGATAACTGCCAACAGCATAAAAAAACTACACGATCATACTAAGGGAAGCATGAGAAAAACTAATGTTTGGACGTTCATAAGGTCATTAGTGAAAACACAATTCCTTCATCCTTGTGGAAAACCTACTACCTTTAGAATTGGTAAAAGAAATTTCAGCTCAGAAATTCATATACAAGCCCAATAACCACTTCTAAACTCGTGTAGTTTAAATTGAACCTATATTAAAAACACAAGAAACACTTCACCAAAATAAGCTAGTAAACGATACCCAAAAATTTTATTAATCACACTTGAGCATACAACTAGGCGAGAAAATTTGTTTCAAGAATAAAATATAGGGCAAAAGGTGAGGATGAAATTGTTATTAGAACGTATAGCAATACAACACCAATTAGAACACATATTTTTAAATTTCGATACTCTCTGGAACACATCCAAATGTTTGGAAAATGGCAATTATTAAACTACTGTCAAAGAAAATCGCTCGTATTGAATCATCAGATTACCACCCTGAAAGATTACTATCTACTATCTCTAAGTATGTGTAGTTCATGATCAAACCACAAAGTATATAATTTCGCACAACAAACTGGACAATTTTCAGTATGGATTTCGGAAAAACGTCAGTATGGCGATTGCACTCATAAAAGTAACAGAGGACGTCATATTTGCTATGGATAGACAAAAAGTAACAATACTGACCTCCTCATCAGCAAGGCATTTGACACTGTCGACCAGGACATTTTCCTGTCCAAACTGGGAACATTAAATTTAGCCAATGGTATTGTTGATTGGTTCTAATCTCATTTGAGGAATCTTCAAAGCTGTGTCGCAGGTATGCGGGTATAACACGAAACAAATTGACATAAGAGACTACAAACAGAGATGTACCACAGGGCTCAGTCTTGGAACCACCCGTATTTTCCGTATACATAAACGAAGTGGCCAGTGTCTTACATTATTGTAACTATCACCCGTATGCCACTATACCCATTGCAACACCAGCTATAGATAGTCACTATAATAAATCAAACAAATGCTGACATCTTCCTGATTGGTCAAAGAGATTTTGAATAAAAATATACCTCACTAAATCCAAGGCTACTGTTATTGCTAATTCAAAACTCATAGGCAACAACTTCAGATTTCCCAAAACTAAAATTTCAGGGAGCGGAATTGAATTATAGTGATACAGTAAATGATCTGGGAGTGCAGTTAAACTGGACTTAGAACGATGTCTCACTATGTTGCAAAGTCCACACTTTACTTCATGCTCTGTTTAATGTAAGAAGATTTTCCCCATCCATTTGAATAAAGAAATGTAGGCCTTCGTGCTCCCCATCTAGCTACTGACACGTTGTTCAGTAAAACTTAAGTTCTGGAGGCATAAGAATACTTGAAGTCACTATGAACTCATATATAAGGTTTATATGTGACCGGTTACTATACGACCATGTCTCTACTTCATATGGTCTCGTTCACCACCTCATTCACCTAAGATCTCACGCCGACCTATGTTTAAAGATCACACACATTCTTATAATATTAAAACCAGATCTGTAAACTCAAATAAATTAACCACGTCCTCCAATAGCTCGGAGACACATATTTCTTCTCCATTTCAGCAGCAAGAAAGTGTAATGATCTTCTTCTGAAAATTAAAACTACCAAATAAATCAGTCCATTTAAATTCGCTTTGAGAAAACACTAGCTGAACTAACTCATTGTCCAGTTACAACTTATTCATAAATTCAATTTTATTAATTTATACTATTTTCGCATATTTATTCCGCCTTTACTTGTATTTGTTTGTGTTTTCTTTTCACTTATTTCTTTATTAATATTTAGATTGTTCTTCATCCTTCACTAGCATTAATTTAATCCATTTAATTACTGATTTACCAGTTAAACATCAATGTTATCAAGATTTTAATCAGTATTTTAGTTACTAACTTAAACAAAACATGAAATAAGTGTTGCATGCAATTAATTTGTGTAAAGTGCAAATTATGTTTTATAAACACGTGTTAAGATGTAAGTGAAATCTTGACAGCCACAATCTTGCCAGGATAAATAAACCTTAAAATAAATAATATATTAATTCAAGGCTGCCCAACACCAGACCCACGGGTCACGGAGTGACCCGCCAGCGGATTTAAATTTGCCCACCAGCAGCAGCGGTCTAGAATACGCTAGTTGAAAAAGCTATGCAAAGGTATGATTGATGTTTTTTACTTTTTAATTATAATTTTAAAATCTCTGCAAAGTTCTCATTGATGGCTTTTAGCTTTTTATGATAACTAAACTGTGTATTGTTATATTTAAATATCTACTGTAACAATAGGCAAGTATTACGTAGCCCGCAGACTAACTTAGAATTGAAATTATGGGCCATCTCAAAAATTGCTTGGGCAGTATTGTAATAAGTTTTATCTCATTTTCGCTTGGTGCTTATTTCGTTTCCTTCCCTCTTCTCTCGTGATCACCTTGCGGAATAAAGAGCAAGTGTTTGTAAGTGAACCAACCGAATGTATATTTATTCTCTGCCTCACCTCCCTATTTTCTTCTTCTTCACTTAACTACATTCAAGTGAAAATATGATCTCAAGGTTTTGATTTTATTTATTAGTGAATTTCTATCTTAAATATCTTTCTCAATTCAGTTACCACATCTTTTCACAAATTTCAGTTTTTATACAACTTATGGGAAGATATTTCTTGTAGTCTTCAATAAAATGGAGCGTTTCCTCCTCCTGATTCGCACCGAACGTGGTGGATGAGCGGTTAACGTTCTGGCCTTACATTCCGGAGGACGCCGGTTCGAATACCCGTCCGGGCATCAAGATTTGGGTTTTCCATGGTTTCCCCAAATCACTCCAGGCGAATGCCGGGATGCTTCCTTTAAAAGGCCATGGCCGAATTCCTTCTCTTTCCTTATGGGCTGGTCCCATTCCACCTCTAATGACCTCGACGTCGACGATGCGTAAAGCCATAAATAAATAAAAAATCGTCTTGATTCACTGGAAAATATTTGAAAAAATTAAGTTCGAAAAGAAGAGGCAAAAAATTCTCAAACTTGCCTGAAAACATTTGCCTACTACCTTAAATAAACTTGTTGGCGAGCATGAGGCTTTGCATGTACAACCGCTTTGAGTCATGTTCCGTGTTGCAAGAAAAGATCCACCATCTAAACGACTCTTAAAGCATCCGAAAGAGTTACCTGTTGAATCTTAGTAAATGTGGAAATCCACTGGGTTAATTAAAATGTGCCCTTTTGGCTGGTGAAATGTTTAAGAATATTTTTTGGCAAAGGATGCAAACGAGAGATCAAAAGTAATTTTTCTATTACTTTGATCTTTGGTTCGATGTATCTTGTGAAACGTAGTGGCTATTCTATCTCTGACGAGTAAATTATTTACTTTCCAATGTAAACAGAAAAGCATCTGACAGAAGGTGGAGATGTGACAGGAGGCGTGAAGTGCGCCGTTATTGCATGTGGAAAATAATTGAAATCTGCGAATATCAATATGTCTGCTATGTTAACGGCTGACTGGTGTCCCTTGGGAAGGGACACGTACTACAGGTATTTTAAGTAATTTATTATTTGCATTTTTTTCTGTTTTACAACAAGCATCCACCTCAAATATCAGGACAGTGACGAATGTTGATGATTCGGAGTTTCTCATTTTAGTTAATTTTCTGTTTTTACAGGAAATTCGAAATTTATTCTATGGGTTGGCACCATGAGATTAACATGGATAATGTTTTGTTGGCCGCTGCTAGTCACGGCGGTCCGATTGCTGTTATTAGAGATAGAAAGAAATTTGTTAAGGTGCAAGGTAGCTCCAAGCCCATCATTTCAATTTATACAGCTTCGGGTAGGCTAATATCATCTATTGTCTGGAACAGTGGCCCAGTTATTGCTATGGGCTGGTCTTCTACTGAAGATTTACTGTGTCTCCAGGAGGATGGATCTGTTCTAAAATATGATATATTTGGAACGTATCAGCATACATTCAGCATGGGACAAGTAAGTGGAGTTAATTGAAGTCTTTATCTCTAAGAAATGGTTGCTTGGTTCTACAGGTGCAACTGTAAATGAAGATAACAAATTTTCTTTTTTGGGAGATTTTAGATCATATTATTTTTATGATGGGTTACTCTGCCTTTTTAATATTTTCAACTTTTTGTATGAATGCTTGTTCTGCTTTTGATTAACTTACTGATTCATCTTACCCCCTTTGGAAAATAGGGGATTACTGGAGATCGCGATACCGCCAGGAGTTGTCATCGTAATACTGCAGTGGTCAAATGCAAGACTCCACTATAAATTCTTCCCGAAGTACATTTAACGGTTTCATGCTGATCCAGGCTGTATTACAACCTAATTCGTGCTTGAAAATAATGGTCCAGGCTGTATTACAATGGAATTACTGCTTGAGAATAATACACCTTGTGACTGATTACAGCACTATTCCAACGATATTACTGAATTTTGTTGTAGCAGAATCGCGATCTCCAGTAGACCCGAAAATAGCACTTCTGGAGAAAACTGAACATTAATGGATGTGTTTGGTTTAATCCATGAGGTAAAACATTGTATGACAATTCAGAATTGTTGTTATTAAGAATTACAGTAGGCCCTATAGGTTAAATACACAAGTGAAGATTGTGTCATTATTACAAAGTGAAAATGATACAGTATCTACCCTCTGGTGTATGTATTACTTTGTTATGCAATTGTTTATCTGTAAATTGACAGCTTTCCACATCCCACAGAGCCAGTCTCCTATATTGGGATCAATGGAAAATGAATGTATTGTATTGTGCACCTTAAGCAGTGTGAAGTGTCTCAGCATAAAAATATAGTTTTTGTTGGTTAGCCACTAGACGATGTGGAAAGAAAAGCTTTTGACAGTGCATTCTGCCATCTTCCTCTGGTGTTTTATGTCTGCTGTTTGACTACTGTGGTATTATGACGCCAATTCCTTTCAGAATTGCGATCTGCAGTAATTCCATTTTGTTAACTTGTTTGTTCATAGATATGTCAGATAAAAACTTTAATTTTCAAGCAGCAAAGTTAGTGGAAGTTTTGATTAGATTGAAATTTATCCTGGGTCAGATTGACAACAGGTTCTTGAAGTTTCAGATGAGCTCCATATTACAAAAAATGACTTCATGGATGAAAGTAGTTCCATATTTATTATGATCTATGTGGCCAGTACCAGGATTAAAACCAATGTTAAGTGGCATAATATAGTTTATTAAAATTTATTTTTAATTTCCTTTGCTTTCACTGACATCATATTGCTGAGATTGTTGTTTCAGTTTGCGATCAGGTCGAAATGTAACCTGGACCAGGATGATAACAAACTTTTTGCTACAACCTAAGGCTGAATGAATTGTACTCAGCTTTATTTTTAGTTTTATTTATGTTTATTGAAGTAACTGCAGCAAATGTCAGAACCCTCTGCTCAAATTGTCATTTTTGACGACCTTAGAGGTTAGTGCTATTATAAAGAGCATCAGTTTTAATTCTGGTCTAGACTGCATTTTAATCTAACTACAATTTCTGGTAGTATATTACCATTCGAAAATATTTCTACCTAATCTTACGTAGAATCTGAAATACTTATGACTTATCCAAAAATAAAGTATAACAGTGTAAGCTACCATAGAATTTTGGAAATTCTTATAATGAAGTTTGTTTACAGTATAACAGCCATAGGTGAACCACCCGATACCGCAGGTGTAGAGCCATTTATGCAGCTAACGAAAGCTATAAAGTAAACTAAGCAGTTAACACAGATAATAAATCAAGGTTTAAATAATAAATTCACATTCTAAACCTATATAAACAACTGTGAAAGGATACAACATAACATAAACAGATGCAATGTGTGGTTACGATATAATTTCACTTAAATCAATATTTTTCTTCACTTTGAAAGATCTTCATGGTAATAAACAGTCAAAAGATAATAAATTAGGTAACAAGAAAATCGAACTAAAAATGATGTTAAAAGCCAAATTGCCCGTATGGAATATTTTTTACGTAAATATGCACTCTTAAATTCAAGAAATCAGCTGTTAGAATTGATATAGGAAGTCAGTTTATAGAGTGAGAGTAACTAAAATTTTGGAAAATTCTATACGGTTTAAAGAATGATTTTTTAGTATTATATGGTATAGCTAGACATGTGCTCAAAGGAAAATGAAATATTTCAAGTAATACTTGTAAATTCAGGAGGAGAAAACATTTTCAGAAGATATTAGAGTCCATTTGATAGAAGATTTAGTAAGGTTTTTTATTTATTATTATTATTATTTATAGGAAATATGTAGTATCTAATTTAATTACAGTTGAGCACATGCTCTGGTGGCAATTTCTGTACACACCCATCTTCTCCCTTTCCTGCACCCACCTACATTTGCCCTCTACAAACTTTAACTCCTCTCAACATCTTTGGAAAATCACTCATCACTTCCCTTGGTAACCTATTCTAATACCTGACACCCAAACCCAGAAAAGAGAATCTTCCTACACTCTTGTGCCTGAAATCGAGTGCCAGCTTGTGGTCATCTTTTCCCTTCCCTTCCATGCATTACTTTTAATTCTTACACCAATATCTTTCCAGGCCTCATCACCAATATATGTCTTGTACACTCCTATCACCCTCTTCACCCTCGTGTCTTCCAATGAATCCCATTCCATCTCTTTTATCATATCTGTAACTGATTGCATTCTGCGGTAATTTCCTGAAACAAATCTAGCAGCCCTTTTTTGCACCCTCTCCAACTCGATACGCAAAATGTGGGTCCCATACAACACTACCATATTCAAGCTGACCAAAGTTTTGTAACCCACTCCTTTACTTCTCTCTTACATCCCCTCATCACTCTCTCCAACAAGTACACAATTTTGAAACCTTTTCCTACTACCTGACCAATGTGTCTGGCCTATGATGGGGTAGATTTCTCCAGTGATAGTTACATTAGCTTGTGGTCAGTGAATATGTTTTGCACATTTTTTGACAGGACCTGTTACAATGAAAGGAGGTGTAGAATGATTTAGTAGCATTAGAAGGTTCACATTTGTGAGCAAGTCTATTATTTAAGTTAGGTGGCCTGCTGAAGGTGTTGTATGATGGTGTGCGAATTATAGTGTGCAGAATGTTTAATTTATTTGCAATGGAGCACACGCGATTTCACATTTCAGGGAAAGACCTGAGAAAGTCACAGCCATGATGAAGAATCTGATTCATTTATCATAAGCCATTAGATAACTGGATGAGAAAGACAGGATATCTGTTTTCAGATCAATTCTGGAGGATAACTATGGGATTTAAGCACTAGTGTCAGGTTGCTGGAGTATTGGATACAAAAGTCTCAAGCAGAGCAGATGTGTCTGTCTCAGATGGCTAGGCTTTATTGGTGTTTTGTGTGATACTGGTTGCAGCTATGAAAATGCAGATATTTTTGTAGGTTTGATGGTTTACATAGACATAGGTATGTAAGAGATCATTATGCACAAAGATGCCTATGCCAAGGAAGATGATATGGGTATGGGAGTCAAGGTTGTTTCCAAGAGTTTAGAAAGTGAAGGAGGAGATATTTACTGTTGGTTTAGTTCATAAAAATGTCATCTATATTTCTGAGCCACAAATTTTCTTCACCTTCCCATCCCATGTCTACCATCAAATACAAGGCACTGCTGTGGGCACTCACATTACCAACCATTACCTGGGCATATTGGAAGAATGTTGCAATGTTCTCTTCATGGGTTTGCAGTCAGATAATGATGTGAAAAGACAATTATGGGTTGTAAAAAATACAGCAACCAGTCACAATATGATGTTGTTTATTAAACCATTACCGGTTTCGAGCTATACCTGCTCATCTTCAGATGGTTTGTAAATTTTACATCAACAAATGCAATATACAGGAATGTATGGTTGTCCTACAGTAACAAAAGAAGTATTTGTTTATTGAGCATAAATTAATAAGGTATGATGAAGAAGATTACAATTTGTTATTACTTACATTTTGCATCTGAATATATCACATGCAAAATGTAAGTAATAACAAATCTGATATATTCAGATGCAAAATGTAAGTAATAACAAATTGTAATCTTCTTCATCATACCTTATTAATTTATGCTCAATAAACAAATACTTCTTTTGTTACTGTAGACAACCATACATTCCTGTATATTGCATTTGTTGATGTAAAATTTACAAACCATTTGAAGATGAGCAGGTATAGCTCGAAACCGGTAATGGTTTAATAAACAACATCATATTGTGACTGGTTGCTGTATTTTTTACAACCCATATTTGACATCACAGTCGCGGAAGTTCCACCAATCCATCATGGGTAAAATATTATATGAAAAGACAATGTTTCAATGACATTCTCTGTTGTTGTCATCAGATTTCTGTTATTTCAGAAATCTAAAAGTAAACTAGTAGAACAGCATTTCTCAAAAACTAATACAGAAAATGTTGTTAAACCATTGTATGACATCATCTGCCTGCAAGCATGTAAAGACTACATTGCCAGATTCTTCCAATCTGCCCATGTAATGAATACCCATAGCAGTGCTTTGTATCTGATGATAGATGCATGACAGGGAGGTGAAGAAATTTTTGGTTAGTATAAAGTGGGCCAATGAAATCAGAAAGGCAGAATTAGGGAGAGTGTGTGAAGGCTCCGTGCCTAGGCATTATTCTGTAACACTAAGGCCCTTGAAATAACTCCAATCCATGACCACATTGGTTGATCTTTTATCAGCAGGGAGAATTATGATGTTTTGATTTTTTAACACTCTCTCATGCCCCATATTTCAATGTTATTCAGGTTATTGAAGTGGGGAATTGAATTTAAGAAGGATGGGGATGAGAGGGACAAGGTGAAGAATTCTTAGAATATGAGAAGGGGGTTGTGTAGGGGATCTAGATGATATCATACAAAGATAATATTTTGACAACATTTTCTGTATTAGTTTTCAAGAAATCCTGACGTATTCTACTAGTTCACTTTTAGATTTTTCAAACCACAAAAATCTGATGAAGACAACAGAGAATGTCATTGAAACATTGTCTTTTCATGGAATGGGCATAGGAAATGTTGGAATTTGGGTTTCAGGTTGTCATATCAATTTGCTCTCCTGTCAGCAGTAGTAAAATACTACCACCAGTGGAGGGTGCAGCAGAAAGAAAGAGTGTCTATAATAAGAGTGGCGTCATAAAATTTAAGGCTGGGAGAGAAATTGAGACCCTTTGAAAGAACAGCAAGCTGAGGTTGGGAGGGGTGGAAGAATATTCACTACTGGGATTTCTCCAGGGGTGGAGAGTGTGTAGTTGTGGTGATGGTGGGTGACAAAGGTGCTGGACAAGGAAAGTTAAGAACATGAGAATGAGATGTGGTTGTTGGCAATAAGCGGTGGAGAGATGGTATGAGTGTGTTGTGTGGATTATAATGATGTAGGACCAAAAACAAGTATTGCAGAGGGAGGAAAGTTTGCAGAGGTGTTTTTGTGCTTGTTTAATTAGGACATGCTTAATGATATTATGGTTGATGATGTGCACAGCCAGCAATGCGAGGGGAAGGATTTTGTGTAAGGAAATGACGTAGGATTAATGTTGGTGGGCTGAAGGACTAAGCAGATGTATGGTAAGGACTGTTGCAAGCAGATCATGTGCAGTGTATAATGAAGTTATGGGTTTCATCTAGACACGGGGAGTTTTTGGTGAGGCCAATTGATGGAATGTTAAGAGCAAGGCAGGATTGAGGAACAGGATGGCAGATCTGAGTTTACCAAGGTGGGATGCATGGAAATGGTAAAGGGAAAGGTATCTCTGAAATAGTGGCATAGGGGAAGTAATTGAATAATTAATTATAGTGTAGATGGTGATAGTTAAAAAAACAGCCAGACTTTACTATCTGGACTCGTGGCGAAAAACTCTTCTTTGACTTCCAAAACTTTCTGAATAACATCCACTCACTAAACTTTTTATGGCCTTACCTCATACCCACATCAGCTTCTTTGATACAGATGTCTCCTTGCATAATCACCACTTACGTATCTCTGTTGACATCAAACCTACAACAATATATCTACTCAAGGGTAGCTGCCTTCCATATCACCGAACAGCCAAGCCTTCAGAGTTAAACACATCTGCTCTGAACAAGAAACTTTTAGCATTTACTACGGAAGCCTGATGCAAGCACTTATATACTAATTATCTCTCTGAAATGGTCCATAAACATATACCCGAACCAATAACTGTCTGCAACACTGAAACACACAACCCAAAACCAATCATAATCCAGTCTATCTCACTTAGTTCTCTCCTGGCCTGGATTTCCCTAACCAGATTCTTCATTGTGACTATGACTTTGTCAGATCTTTTTCTGAAATATATCATATTCTCCCCATTATCCTTTTCAAAACATCCTGCATCACCTTTATCATGCCACCTAAGTTATAAAACACACTTGTGCACTAATACCAACCCTCTAATGCTCCTAAACAACTCTATGGCTCCTTCCCTTGTAATGAACCTCACTGCAAAATGTGCACCATACATTTACCCACACAACCTATTGTTACTCTGCCACTGAAGAAACCTACTCCATCGTAGGGCATGCCACCTATACCAGCTCACCTGGCACCAATGCCAGAGTACTTTCCTGTCCAGTCAGAGCCATCAGAGTATCTTTGAAACCATCTCCCCATCAGAATTTCTGAGGTGGGAATTGTCTTAGAAACCGATTCAGTATACCAGATACTCTTCTGGACCAAAATCTAAGATAATATTCATCTTCCCACACCCTGATATTGTTTGCAAGTATGAATAATATGTATATATAGGCTTGGTTCCGTAACTTTGTTTTATTTTTTAAATTTATCTTTTCAATTTTTTAAAATGATTTTCCACTTTGTTTACATTTCCTCTTTCTAATTTCATTTTGTTAAATTTGTCTCCTATGATTAACATTTCCATTTTTATTATTTTTGCTCCCCCAGAACTCCATTCTGATTGTAATAGTCAAAACCTCCATCCATGTAACTGTATTGACCAGAGGTGCCTGTGCAAGCTCAGTCACATAAGCCTGAACTATAGTGTGTGTTATTTTGTCACTACTGCCACTCTCTTTTCAGCTTTGGTGATGAATCTATTTTATCTTTTCGTTCCATACTTACTAATTCAGTTGATGACCAGGAGTTAGTTGTGTTGGAAGGAGATAAAGAAAAACAAGTGTACTTTTAATGTCTCAAAAAATGATAATTTTAGTGACATTTTTTCATTGTTAGAGTACCATCATATTTTCCTAGACAGTTGTTTACATTTATTTGAAATATGTGTAGTTAAATTAATATACTTCAGGTATACTGAAGATTCTGATCCTTTGTATCTGAATGGAAGTTTGAAAACTCCTTTTGTCTTGACAGTAAGTGTTTCTAGAGAATGACACCATTGAAGTTGATTGAATTTATGTTAGAATGTGAATCTGTGATTGATGTCTGTGAATTAACCACACTCTAGAAGAAATTTGATCATGTTTACTTTTAGTAAGTCTGATTTTTTGTCCTTATCGACTTATTTTGAAGTTGTTTAGGTATGTGGCAGAGAATGGATCTCAAAAACTAGAATATAGAATGGGTGACCAATAATATTGGAACTGAACCAGAAACTTGATGTAAAGAATAATGCCTTCCAAGAAAACTACAATGCCATCAAGAAAGCGGTAATATCCTACAAAGAAATATCAGGGCTGACATTAACCAAAAACACTCTAACCTCCAAAAAACCTTACTGCTGATTTGGACAAAAAAATTGTGAATGGGATTAAAGAAATGGTGAAGTTTAAAGAAGAAATGAAAACCCAGTTGGGACAATTTAAATATGAATTTAAGGAAAAAACAAAACAAGCACAGCAAAGGGTGGATGCTATTAAGAACAAAATAAATGTACCTGGCAATACTGAATAAATACAAGAAATAACATCAGATGGTGACATAATAAATGCCTTAGAAGCAAATGTAGTTTCAAAGCACAATAACTTGCAAGAAGTGATGGCTGAAGATGAGTAAAGGAACTATCCTGAAATTAATATATTGAAGTTAGAGGACTTCTCAACCAATGAACAAAGAAGAGAAGAGGCTGAAACAACAGATGAGAAGAAATGTAGGAGAATAGAAGTTACGAAGTAAATAAAGACACAGAAACAGCAGTAGATTTAGATGAAATTTCTACCCAGGAAGAACAAAGAGAAGGGCAAAATGTTCTGAGGGTGGAATCTACATAAGGTAGGAACAGTGGACAGTACAGAAGGGGTGAAATGGTAACTCACTCTAGAGTCTGGATGGATTGAAGTGAGATTGCAGAAACAAAGAGGTATCAGTTAAAGCTTTTAAATGTAGATGTGAGGGAAGGGAGCAGCTTGAGTATGCAAGGGGCTATCATGTCACCCAAACACTGGTTTTAATTAATTTAATTTAATTGCAATGGAGCACATGCTCCGGTGGCAATTTCCCTACACACCCAACTTCCCCTATCCTGCACCCACCTACATTTGCACTCCACATATTTTAACTTTGAATTCTACTAACATTTTCGATAAGTTATTCATCATTTCCCTTGGTAACTCATTCCAATCCCTGACACACTTACCTAAAAAAGAAAATCTTCCCACACCCTTGTGCCTGAAATCTAGTGCCAGCTTGTGGTAATGGTCATCTTTTCCCTTCCATGAACTACTTTCCATACCTACTGCCATATCTTTCCACGCCTCATCTCCAGTATAAGCCCTGTACACTTCCATGACCCTCCTCATCCTCCTCCTGTCTCACAATGAATCCCATTTCAGCTCCTTTATCATATCTGTCACTGATTGCATTCTGCAATAATTTCCAGAAACAAATCTAGCAGCCCTTTTTTGCACCTACTCTAATTCCTGTATTTGATACTCAAAATATGGGTTCCATACTACACTGCCATATTCGAGCAATGGTCTGACCAAAGTTTTGTAACCCAATTCCTTTACTTCTCTCTTGCATCCCCTCATTACTCTCTTCAACAAGTTCAGAATTTTGAAACCTTTTCCTACCACCTGTCCAATGTGTCCTGCCCAGTTAAGCTTGTTATAAAATGTAATGCCAAGATATTTGCATTTCAAGTCTTCAGCAAGCAATTCTTTCCCCACCTTATATTCAGTGGCGTAGCTAGGTCAGCAAGGGCCCCGGTGCAAACAATTTATTTTGGGCCCTCAGGCCAGATGGGCGACTTTTTATTTGTTTTGTGTTACTGGTAGGGGCCCCCTGAGCTGAGGCTGGGGGCCCTTGAGTTGTGCTTGGGGCCGCCCTGAGCAGTGCTTGGGGCCCCACTGAGCAGCGGTTGGGGTCCCCTGAGCGTAGGGGCCCCGGTGCACTGCACCGCCTAGCCCCGTAGTAGCTACGCCCCTGCTTATATTCATAATTAATCTTTTGTTTTTTATTTGTGTATCTAATATGCTGACTCTTCTTTGCATTTATCTTAATCCCATGTTTACCAACCCAACTAGATATCCTGTCCAGATCACCCTGCAACTGTTTACAGTCGTCTATCGTTTTGATCCTTTTATACAGCATTATGTCATCTGCAAACAATCTAATTTTAGATAGTAAACAATCAACACATTATTCATTAGAATAATGAATAGCAATGGTCCCAATATCCTACCCTGTGGCACTCCCATTTTTACTTCCACTTCCTGTGATACCGCATTTCCTAGCCTAACTTTCCGTTTTCTACTTTTTAAAAAGTCTTCTACACAGCAAATCACTTTCTCATCCACTCCAATAGTTATTTACCTTTTTTACTACAATTTTATGGCTCACTCTGTCAAACGTGTTTGAACGATCTAGTGCTACATTATCAATTTGGCCTCCCTTGTCAATTTCGTCTGAAATATCTTGCTTATATCCCACCAACTGAGATTTGCAAGAATATCCTTGCCTGAACCCATGTTGCCTACTTGAAAACCACTTACGTTGCTCACATATATTTCTGATGTGGTTGCATATCAATCTTTCCATTAATTTACATACCACTGAAGTCAAACTGATTGGCCTGTAATTTTCGACTGTTTCTCATCCTTCCTTTATGAATCGGTACTACTATCGCACTTTTCCAGTCCTGTGGTAAGCAGCAAGTATCCAGACTCAATTTAACTAATATTTCAAGATAAAGTACAATGTCACATCCAACTATCTGTAAGATATTTGTAGTAATATTATCTACACTCCCTTATGTTTTTTCAGCTTGCTTATTTCCTTCATGATTTCCCCAGGATGATTTTCAAATTTTTTTAGTATCTTCATTTCTAATCGTATTGTTGAGCTCATTCTCCAAATTAGACCTTCCCATTTCTGATTCATTGTCCCTAATGCTCTCACTAAACCAGTTACTTAAAGTCTCTGCCTTTTTCAAATCCTCAGTAACTACTTCTCCATCCTTATCTATAAGAGTCTCTACACCCTCCCTTCCCCTCAGTTTCCTGATATAGCCATAGAAATTTCTAGATGCATCAGTCAGTGGTCCTCCTGCACTGGCAATACTCTTCATAAACCCATCTTTAACCACTTTCTTTGCTGTTATCAAGTCCTTGTTTAGTTGTTTTAAATATTCCCCACTACCCTGCTGTCTCTTAACTCTGTTATGTTCTCTTCGTACCAACCTCTTTAACCTCCTCACTTCCTTATTATAGTACACAGGTTCTCTACTTCTCTTTATTTTCTGCTTTGGAATAAATTTTTCTTCCCCCTTTCTTATTATCTCCTTGAATTCTTCCCACCTTGACTCTACTGTACTTGTGCCTTCCTTCCATTTGGTGAATCGTTCTCTGAAATATCTCTTCAAATTTGAAATCTGTGCCTTTTTTATAATTGTACGTATTTCCCCTTTCAATTTTGGCTGCTGGTTCACTGAATCCTCTAATATCCATCAGAACTGCTTCATGATCACTTATTCCTTCAGTTACTTAACACCCCCCAATGTTATCATCGAGCTTTATTAGCAATATATCCAAAATATTTTGTCCCCTAGTGTTTTGCTCTACCACTTGTGTAAATCCTCCTTCCCTTATTAAGGTATTTGCAAATCTTTGTCCCCGTGTGTTATTAATCTTATTTCCTTCCCAGTTTACACCTGGTAAATTTAAATCCCCATCAATAATGATCATTCTATTTTCACCTCTGAACTCTTGAATATGAATTTAATGAAATCCTCAGTTATGTATCTTCTCTGTAGCTCTTATATATTTATTGCTTCCAATATTTTTGCATATTAGAAACATTAAACATTTTCCAAACATTTTTACTATTTCCTTGAGGATCCAGTCAAGATCCACATCTATTACAAGCATGTGTATCATCATTCTTTTTCTTTTGTATTGTTGGAGCTTTGTCTGGATGGACTAGATCAGCTGAAATGCTGTGCTGGTTTTGTGTTTACATAGACAGCTGACCAGTGTTTATTAATTCAGTCAGTTACACAATAAGCCACACCATCAGAGTAGCAGCAAGTGAACAGATTCTCACTGAGGAACTGTTACCTTTTGTTCTATCTTTGTTACTTTCTACTTATATAATAATCAGTCTTAGACTCTCATCATAGAGCCTGAAGGTAGTATGTTTCACTGCAATAATGATGCAATTTTATTTCTGATTAATGATTTATTTTGTTTTCTGGTGTAAACGCTATGTTTGTGGTGGAGTTTGTAAATTATATGTAAATCACCAATCTAATTTAGTTTCTGGTTACGACCAACATAGCTAAGATATAATAGAGTTGTGAAGATATAAGTTTATGGCCATAACTTGTTTTGGGTTAAGAATTTTATAAAATAGAAACTTTACAACTGTCACTTTGATAAAACTCTGGAAGGGGTTGTAAAATTATAATTCATTTGAACCATTCTAATAATCATCTTGGTAAGAACAGTTGTCTTTCTAACTTCGGAAAATTTCCAACAACCACATGTTAAAAAACTTGTGTCATCATAGTAGGGTTAAGTGTAATAGTATATGGAACAGAAGTGCTTAAAGTATGGTGCACATAATGGTTAGTGAGTGAGTGTTTGGGAAATGAGGCAGCTGCATTAAAAATGAATGCTGCACATCATGTGTACTCTTCCTACAGCAAAACGTACTATGCAGCTGGTATAGTAAAGAGCAATGGCGATGTTGTACAAAGATGAGAGGTTGTAAGTAAGAGAAGAACTTGGAGGATGATGCAATTGTTGGTACCATAATAGAAGTGGCAGTGTTTTTACAACCTTTTATCATTTTTTCCTTTGTCTTCAGATAAATTTAATACTAATTAATGGTAATTACTACTTCAGAATTCATTGTCTTAGAAGTTGATAAAGAAAAATAAATGTACTGTTAATGCTTCATTAAATGACAATATTAGTGACTTTAAAAAAAAAATAGTTAGAATACCATCAAATTTTCCTAGCTATCACATCAACTCTAGGGTTATTGACCTGGTGGCTCCGTTGATTGTTTAATAAAATTATTTAGTGTAACTATATCTGATGAGTATTCATACATGACTAATCAGACTCCAGTAGCCTAATATCATGATTGGAATAATACTAAGAAGCAATAGGAATATTGAAATGTAAATATGATGCTGGTACATCATTGGTACAGAACTGGATAACTGTGAAATTAAGAGTATTATTCAGTATCATAACCCATATTAGCCGATATTTTCTGCCTCAGGATATTTTCGTTTTAAGGAGAAGCTAACTTTGTTTATATTGTGTTTGTGAAATGGATACGTCAAAAATAAAGGTATTTATTTTTATGTTTTCCTTCTAGGAAGCTAGAGATGCAAAGATCATTGAAGCAAAAATATTTCAGAGTGCGAGTGGAACTGGAGTCGCTGTTCTTACAACATCATATCGCATATTCTTGGTTAATAGTGTTGTTGAACCTAAAGTCCGCAGGCTTCCAGAGATTCCAGGTAAAACTGAAGATCAGATGCAATATAGAATGATAGTTTTGCTTAAAAGCAAGTCCATGATTAGGAATGTACATAAAACTGTAACTCCATATATTATTTCATCTAACTCATCTCAGTGAACTTCATACTGTATCTGTTCATTAGTACCGTTATATCCCAAACTACACCTTGTATGCCCTTCATCAACCAACAGTTATTTTGCTAATCAATTGAACCAATTCTTTCACAAGACTTTCCTCGTGGCAGATCTTGTAAATCAGTTGGGCAGTAACCACGCATCTTTGTACCATGTCTGCACATGCTTGGCTAGGTGGGCGGTAGCAAATGGTACCAAAATGCAAAAGTTTCCTGGGTCCATCTTTGAAACTTATACCCACACCAGCAAAATTTAATTGAAGGTTGCCAACCATCTTCATTTTTGTGATTTACAGAGTAGCAGGGAGAATTCCTCAATGAAATTATATTTGTTTTGTCTAGAAAGGATAGTACTTCCAACAAGGGAATGTGTGGATCTGTGGGTAGTTTTAAACAAGTGTAATAAGTGCAGGTTGTTGCTGTCACATGTAAACTCCATGGATCATTTGATAATAGGAGTGGCACATCATCCACCATTGTTTGCTTGAATTGTAGACTGAAGATGATATAACAAAGTCGTATAATGATCAATCTTGTGAATGGCAAAAAGAATTCTTTGCCTTTTCTTAGAAAAAAATGGCTAGAATTTCTGATATTAATTTACCTGTGTGCCTTAATGTTTCACACTCACTGCACTATTTCCAGCTGTAGTGGTTAGTGTAGTTCACTCCATCACACTTGTGAAAAATGTATCATCCCCAGAACCAAATAACAGAATGCTTTGTATTTGGTATGCATAACTGTTAAGAGGGGTAGCTAGTCAGTTATAATGTATATTTGGTGTATTCTGAGATATCAGAAATACAAATAAGAAAAATGTGAAGAAGATATTTTATGGCAAACAAGAAAATAAGTTATGCTAATGTCATTCAACATTAAGTCGGTAGGAAGAAATGCTGTGAGGTGATATTTATATGGAAAAAGGAAAGCTGCAGTATACTCACTACTTGTGTTTTCTCACCTCTGATATGAAGGTTAAGGTGATTATGGTCCTTCCAGAATACCTGTATGTTCATTATGTTTATCATCTCATGGACCTCTGAATGTTGGGACTTGTTGCATTTATTCCTTTGTGATTAGGTCATTTTGCTGATTGGCTAGACTATTCATACCTTCAGAACACTGTTAATTGCTTTTAGTAAAATGAAAACAGATCTGCAGTGGTTATTAATTATTAATTGAGCCTGGCAAATATCAAAGTGTTACACTTAATTGTTTTGTTCATTGATCAGTGGTTATAGTTTTCCATAAATAAATGTATTATATATAAAGATTGATTTTATTTCTACTTTTCCACCAGTCTTTTCAACTAACAAAAACTCCACGTTTGTTGCTTTAAGGAGAAGCTTTCTGTAATACATTTAAGTTGGTTCATACCAGACTCTGTACCACTGCAGGTAGCAGTCTCAACCAGTACCATTCCTACATTTAGTAATTATTGAATCTGAATTGTCATAGCTCATAGCTCATAACTGCAATTCTTCCCTTTACTACATTCTATCATCAACCTCCATTAATGGCCTCCAGGTATTCTGTATACCACAATGCACGGTTGCTAGGTACCTTGAAGTCATGCATTTCTCTACTAAAACAATTATATCTGGCTTAGAAGGAACTGCTGACTGCGGTCCCAGACAGAAAAGCAGCCATGCTCTGGAAGTGAGAGTTCCAACACACACATATTTAAGCAATACATTTAAATTAAAAGATGGAGCCAACTTTTCATCCTTAAGAGAATTGTGCCATTGCAGACTGTAACTGACCACACTGATCAGCTTACTCAGTTGTTTCTATTACGATGGTCATTCCATAAGAACTTGACAGTACACTGATGCACATGAGTTAAAAGAAAACTTATGATCCATTTTTCAACGTGGTCCCTTCTGAGCTCCACACAATTTGTCACTGATGTTCTGTCATGTGGTTGGGTCATTTTTCTGATTAGCTGGACTTCAGAACACTGTTAATTGCCCTTAGTAAAGTGAAAACAGATCTGCAGTGCAGTTTTGGACTAGAAGAAGATGAATAAGTTCAGCTGAAATGTTGACCATTAATACTAGGATGCAACACCAGTATGGGAACGTCGAAAGTATTTATTCTGGTCATGGAAACCTTTGAGTGCACCCTTCTGTAATTACCACCATATCCTCATGAATTCCCTCTGATGACCTCTTTCTTACATAGATATTTAATCAAAGCACGAATTTCTTTCTTCTCCTTTTTTAGATTAAATGTTCACCTGTAAAAAATTAAAGGTTCATTTCTGGTTTTATATGTGAATATTGTTTTACAGAGGATTGAAGAATTATTTACAACTAGTTGCCCTGACAGACGTTGTCCAGTCAAAACTTCAATAAATTTGTTTGAGATTGTTTTGCGAATTTGTGAAAAGCTTTTGAAAATGTGCAAAGAAAGTAAAATGGAGGAAAAAAAATTTCTGAGTGATCATTGTATTTATTAACAATTGTGTCCATGGTTATTCGATTTGAAGAATAGTACATTCAGAAGCATGCCAATGGAAAATTTTAAATGCAAGATGAATTATGAGCAGTGCACCACTGAAATGCTGGATATGTGTGATGTGCCTGCAATGCGATTGACTTGGAACCTGCAGTTCAGTTTAATAACGCAAATCACAGTTAAATTAGCTCAGAATTTCATGTTAACCATATGATTTTGTTTCCTTCTATTATATTAAAAATCTCGGTGAATCTCAAGTTGTTTTATTTACATTTCAGTTTTGATCATCACACCATTAAACTGGCTTTGATTGTCTCTTAGTTCTTGCATCATTTGGCTTAATACCTCCAAAGACTTTTTATGTGCCATTCTATATTCATCCCAGATGATCAGTTTGCAATGCTGCAGAACTTTAGCCACAGTTTTAGAAAGGTTTCATGTTAGAGTTTTCTTGATTTGCATATTTCACAGCAACTTTAATGCTGAATGGGCTGTATGACTGCCTACCAACAGCATAGTTGCAATTCCTGATGAAGCAAGTGTGAGTAATGAGACCAAAAATGTTTTTTCAGTTCCACTGGGAGTGTCTAAGAAGAAAATCCCTCTAGTTTGATCATTCGCAACTTTCATGAGCATATTTTTGTTGTTGATATAACAGTGGAACATTCCTTTGAACTGATTCTCTCATATTGTTTTTCAGTTTTCAACTCTTGATTAAATGTGTCGTGTATCAGACGATTGGGCGCTGTCGTGAGTAATTGAGGTAATACCTTGCTCAATATCATCAAGCATATGTCCTCAGTTAATATCAGTGGAATAGAAATAAAATAACTACATTTGTTTGACATATTGTGAAACAACACAAAAATAAAAACAAAGTTAATTTTATTTTAATTTAGGCTGGAATTCGTTTATCCAGCTTTTTCTCGAGATCTTGCAGTTTCTTTTTTCAATATAACACATTTGAGGTTTTTTTTCCATGCCAGGAACACGAGGAAAAATTATACATATCCATTGTTTGAATCATGAGTTATGATCTTGATTTCAACAAAAATCCTGCTGAAAAAAGCACTATCTGTTTTACAGAATTTTCCAATTTTCCAGGCAACTTCTCCAATTTTTCTTTCCCTAATACCTTATTCGGACTATTACGAACATTTTTTAAAAACAAAGTAGCCAATTTGGTCCTTAAAAAAAGCACTTTAAGTTTTCCCAAATTTTCCAATTTTCTGCACTACTTTTACAATTTTTCTTTATCTAAAAACCCTAATTCAGACTATTATGAACATTTTTTTTTAAATTTAGACTAATCAGTTCATAGAAAAAAGTTCTTTCAGTTTTTCCAAAATTTAATAATTTTCCAGGCAGCTTTTCAAAATTTTCTTTCTCTATAAACCTTAATCCGACTAGTAAGAACATATTTAAAAAAAAGAAAGAAAACCAATTGGCAGCCTTTGGTGACTGCCAACAGAAGTGAAAACTTAAAATAATTAATATCATACGTGAAACACATAATATTTATTGCTACATATATACTAAATAATAATAATTCCATGTGGTCGTAATTAACTGGTGACAGGGTTTCTTGCGGCTGCGAATTCTGCCCCGGTCTTTGCTGCCTTAACTTAACGCAGTAGTCTTACCAGGTACAGAGGACCTGCAGTTTAACGTGGATTCCGAACCATGGAAGCATTCTGGCATACTTCACATTATACAGCAAGCTGTGCCAGGAGCAAAAGATGGGTTAAGTGTCTATGAAAATCCCCGTCGAGTCAAGGAGTTGAACCGGAGACCTTTTGTTCTCCAGTCACACAGCTTAACCACTGAGTCACCAGACTGCTACACATATACTGTTAACATTAGCATGTCGGTGATACCAACTCATAAGATGTTACCCCTCCAAAAATCGAGGCTATGCTCGCTTCGTCGCTGACTATGGAAGCACGGACGGTTAATGTTTTTAAAATTCCGCATTTCACTGCTGGATGGTGGTGAGAAGCTGCATGCTAGTAGCGATTCGTGTGCGTCGGTTTGCGGTAAACTCCGTGTCCTAGGGAGCCATCTTCCTTCCATTTCACGATCACGTCCATAAAAAGAAGTTGTTTGTCCACCTCAACTTCCATGGCGATTTTAATTTTGTCGTGGGCACTATTTAAATGTTGGAAAAATCCTGGAGGGATTCTCACCCATGAGGCCAGATAACAAATGTGTCATCCACGTAATGCAACCACAAAGAAGGTTTCAGACTGTAATTGTTGACCACTTCAGCCTCAAACTCCTCCATAGACACGTCGGCCACAAACGAGCATAGTTGCTGAAAGGGAAATTTTAAAGGAGATGTTTCTCACCAACGGCTACTGCCTTGATGTCATCAATAAGGCCACCGCAAGGCTTGCACCTCGAGCATCACCCTGTGCTCCGACACCAGAAGTTGAAGCCAGAAGACGAACAGACGGACCCACGGCAGTATTACCCTATGTCCACGGGGTGACGGATAAAATCGGCCCTCTTTTAAATAAGAAAAATATCCGTCCAATATACAGAGCATCTAGGAAGATTGCTGATGTGCTTTTAAAAGTCAAAGACCAGAGGGAGAAGATGCAGACAGCGGGCGTATACCAGATACCCTGTAGCTGTGGCCAAGTGTATATCGGTGAAACTGGACGGTCAGTCAAGGAAAGGCTGTGTGAACACATGAGACATCTTAAAAATAACGACATTAAGCAAATCAGCTGTATCACAGCATTCTGCTGACAGTGGGCACGCAATTTTATTTAGTGACACCAGTGTATTGGTTCAAGAAAGCAGATGGTGGCCCCAGTGTGTCAGAGAAGCATTGGAAATCAAAAAACGACCAGATAATATGAACGCAGGCGGTGGGCTACAACTTGACCAAATATGGTCATGCTTGATCAGGAAAACGCGGGACGCAGGCCCCCATCGGATCGGCCACGCTGGCGGCGGTAGTTTGAGTGACATCACTCCAAACTGTTAGCGAGTTCTTCGGGAGCTATATATAGGCGGCAGCAGATCCAGCCGTGACAGTACTCTGAAGAAGGCCACAAAATGATGGCCGAAACGTTAGATTTCAACAAATTGACGCGGTTCAACCCGGACAACCAAGATTACATTATTAAATCTTATTTACAGTAAACGCAGACTCTAGAAAGACTGTCAGATCTTGCAATTTCATCTATAGAAAATTATATTGTCCATGGACAAAAGCGAGGAAGATGGCCTTTTAGTTGTGATTTTATTTCCCCATTTGTTTGTTTTAAAAAGTTATTAAAATTTATGTGAATTTGACGGATACTTGTTGTAAGCTTTGCGTATGCCACAGTAGCTTACATAAACCTTTTCAAACATATAGTGTTCCTTTTCACAGTTGTTGTGTCTCATTCATATCACTGCTATCCTACACTAATCTTTCTGAGGTTTGAGTTATTATTAATCTATAAAGACTATCTTCTGCCAGCGGTTTTGTTTGAGTGGAATTTATAAGGCATTCTTACACGTACGAGGTTTGTTCAAAAAGTAAGGTGAATTTTTGAATTTCACCTGATTCGTACAATCGATTTTTGTTTTGTTTTTTTGTTTTTCTTATTTTGGTACACTCTTCCTGCACATATATTCAGTTTCAACTATATAGCATTGTTTGCATTGTTTGTGGGTGGCATAATTGTGAGAAGTGTTTTGTGTGTTCGGCGATTTTCTACTGAGGAAAAAAAAATGGATCAAAGATTTTGCATCAAATTTTGTGTAAAAAATGGAATTAAGTGCTCCAAAACTCTTGAGAGGTTTACAGTTGAAAACAGTGAATCTACTTTGAGTAAAAAAATGTTTATAAGTGGTACAAGCTCATCCAAGATGGCCGAGAAGATGTCAATGATGAACCTTGTTCTGGATGCCCCAGCAACTGATGAAAACATTGTAGAAGTGAAGAAAATAGTGTTGGAGAATTGTCAAATCACCATCTCGATCAATGAGTATTACCTTGAAGTTATGTGCCATTTGCGAGAAGCAATATGAAAAAAAAATCCGGGTTTGTGGGAAAAGAATTCATGGATTTTGCACCACGACAATGCACCTGCTCACCAATTGTTGCTTGTGAGTGATTTTTTGACTGAAAACAACACCACAATCATGTGTCAGCCACCATATTGACGGGCTTTGGCCCCCTGTGACTTTTTCCTGTTCCCAAAACTGAAGAGACGAATGAAAGGATGAAGATTTGCAACGATTGAGGGGGAAAAGACTACATAGTTGAAAGAGCTCAAGGGTATGCCAAAAAGTGCTTATCAGAAGTGCTTAGAGGATTGGATAAAACATTGACACAAGTGTATTATATCTGAGGGGGATAACTTTGAAGGGGACAACTTAAATATTGATAGTTAAATAAATATTTTTTGATAAAAATAAAAATTCACCTTACTTTTTGAACAAACCTCGTATTCGTATTTAAATCAAACGGGAACTACTTTTTCAATCGGGATCCAAACTTTATCCTAAGATGTTCAGCAGTAAAAACATCCAAACACACAAACATTTACATGTATAATATTAATAGGATGTAAAAATGTATGTTATTTCAGTCTGTCTATAGGAAAACCTTAATAAGCGATTGAACATTTGGGACACCACAATGAGATCTCGCATCACCTGAAAAACTTGCTAGAGCCGCCCCTGCATGCAACATGTGCCATGTCAATGTCAGGAAGTTGCAAACTCACAGATTTACCTCCGTCCAAACATCACCTAACGCGCGTTTCACTTAAAAATTAGCTAAATTTGTCTTTCCGTTCTCAAATGATGCAGTTACCAATGAACAGCATTCCATTTTTTTCTATTGTTTTTTGATAGGTCATAGATTATGCTTCCTGGCCAGACCACAGAATTATTGAACAAATCTCATATATACTGTGAGGCTCAAGCACCAATCACAAGAAGCTGAATTACATGCATTTTCAAAGTGCAGCAGAAATACCTTTTGAATACATGACAGGAATATACTTTACAACTGCTACTAAACCATACTATGTGTAGAATCCTCAATATGATTTACAAATATTGCAGATACTTGATAATAGGTGATCAAGTCAAGCCTGTAAGAAAAGTAGTAATAATAATTTAATTTTGTGGTATCTGTAAATCCAAATGGTGTCTATTGTGAAGCGGTGGAATTTAGTGTTCATAAGGCTAACTGAATACTGTACACAGCTGCCTAGTTTTCTTCACTTACTTCAGAATCTAGGAGAAAGTTGAACGTTTTATGTAAGAGATTTACTAAGCTGCTAATTGTTTTATACCATAAATGTTTGCTGACCCAGAACAAATCATACTGCCAAGTAAACCTGGAAGAAGATTTTCATGGAATTTTTATGTGTGCACATGTTTTGTGGTGTTTAGCAGAAGCAATGATTGAAAGTGGAACATAGTAAGCTGTGGGTACTCAAACCAAGAATGTAGCTGTGGAGTGATTGGAGTGATGGTTCCTTCCAGACAGTGAAGGTGTCCTCACTCATTGTATACAGGATTATATACTGTCACCTCTAGTGAGATGGTTTACTGGTACCCCTCACTTTAATTACAGTATCTGAGTGATCTTTGCTTGGCAACTTTCGATTTCTGTTCAATATACAAGATGATGTGTGAGGTTTTATTAAAGTTAAACATTTTTCTTGAAGGATTTCTAGGTATTTTGAAGTGCGCAGTTCCTTGCTTTAAACAAAGAGAAGCTTAACTAACATCAGTAGGCTTACTGGTACCTGAAACTTCTATGAGATGATGTTAGAGACATTTAACCAAAACAAGAATTGCTCTTTTTTTGTAAAATTGTGTTAAAAACTTGAAAAGGGAAACATTATCTACATATGAAATTTCATCCAAATTGCTAGAGCCATTTCTGAGATCATCCGGTTAACGATCTCAAAAATGGTTTTTAAAGAATAATGCTATTATCATATTAAATAGAAATATTAATGCTAATCAGGGATTAATTGAAGGTGCAAGATTAGTGGTAATTCACTTAGACAAGCACATCATTAGTGTTAAATTCATTCACTCCAGTAAAACTATGCTCATATCTCGCATTATCCTCACACCTTCTGATCCAACTATGTCTTTTCAATTGATAAATAACAATTCACAATAAAAGTAACCATTAATGAATCACAAGGTCAGATGCTTCAAAGCGCTGGATTGTATTTACTAGAATCTGTTTTTTTTTTTTTGTGCGGATACTGGCTTTTTCACGAGATCGTATATTCAGTATTTTTTTTTTTTAATATCTACTGTTTTAATGTTTTCCAATTAAAATGTAGTATATAATGATATGACTTTTATTATTAAAGTGATATTTATTGCTATTCTTCAAAATAAAATACCTTTCACTAAGAAATATACTTGCATTTCCTTATTTCCACATTATTATATTACCATTCGGTGACTGACCACTATACTATTTGCATGGCTCAGCTGGTATACAGGAATTATTCGTTTAAAGATATAAGAGTTCCTTGCTCTAATCAAAGAGAGACTTGAAAACTTGAAATCCTTAGGCTAACTGGTGCCTAAAAAATCTATGAGATGACGTTAGTGTCATTTCTGAGATACCAAATACAAGAATTGCTCATTTTGTGTAAAATCGTGTTTTTGTAGGGAAGACACCGATTTAAATAAAATTGAAAAGTAAAACATTTTCTAAATATGAAATTTCATCAAAATATAGCCATTTCCAAGATATAAAATATATACAAGAATTGCTCATTTAAAGATAATGATTTATTGCTTTGTATTAACAGTTTAGTTGTTGTTCTGTACCTTATTGTTTTTTTTTTATGTGGGTTGTGCATTTTGCTCTAAATACAAGGAATAGTTTATCAATTGTTTTTAAGGACCAAACAACTGATTTGTAGCTATGCATGTTTGATCAGTATATTTACTTTGGTACCTGTTTGGGCTTTGAAAATTCATAAATATGATCTTCTTTGAAGATAGCATTTCCATTCTTTTAATTTCCTTCTTTTTTGTGCTCTGTATCACATAAACAGTAGCGATATAGACTTCACACCCTAAAAGATAAAAAAAAACCTGTAAATGTCCATTTCATAAGGAAGAGTAGGTTAAGTAAACCCTTACCACAGTTGAAGGCAAGAGGGTCAAGACAAAAACATACCATGAACACATTTTATAATATTTCAGTATAAACTTTAATCATGTACAGAAGTGAGACATGTGGCAAAGGGATCAAATGTCAACACACTATTTTTATTACTGTCTATGCTTCGTTCTTATCATATTGCATTTGTTCCTTCTAGTTATTCAAACTTGTGTTTATCTTCATACAATCAACCCTTTTGTCCACAAAATCTATTTTATCTTCTTCAGTTTTAACTATGCCATGGTTGAATTTCTTCATGTTCTTTGTGCTCCATTGCAGTCCTTCCTCTAACTATTTTGACATCAACAAGGTGCAAAGCAAAGAGTTAGTTAGGTAGAGGTTCTTTATGTGTCTCTTGTGTCTCTATTTGTTACTCATACTCATCATTGTGACTGGGTTCTACTGTGCCTGTAATAATATTAGCTTGGGAAACCAATTGTAGTTAAGTTTTTCATTATTTGATTAATATGGTTAGCATAAAGGTGCTAGACTGGAAGAAAGGAGGAAGGCGAAGAGAGTGCTGGGAGTGTACTAGGCATATTTTGGTGATGAGGCATGGAAAGATGTTGGTCAAAGAATTAGGAGTAATGCATGGAAGGGAAAAGATGACCATGAGCACAAGCTGGCACTCAATTTCATGCATAAGAGAGTGGGAATATTTTCTTTTGTGAGTAAGGGTGTCAGGGAGTGGAATAAATTATCAAGGGAAGGGTTGAATAATCTAACAAAAATGCTGAAGTAATTTAAAATTAAACCCCAAAAATGGAAAAAGTATACAGGTGGGGGAATATACAGTCAAAGTATGTAAAATAATAATAAACAGTAATAATAATTTAAAAAAGGGTAAATAGATGACTAGAGTAATTTCCACTGGAGAATTGTGTTCCATCACAGTTCAATTCAATATAAGAAATCTTATTACTAGGTATACTGTATTCTCTGAATTTTTTTGGGGTTTTCCGTATTCTCATGGTAGATGTTGATTTAGTTCCAAGTTTTTATCCTAATTTTTTATATAATTCTCTCTCTGTCTCTCTCACACAATCAAATAATGTCATAAATGAAAATATTTCAGGACCTAATGTGCCTCCAAGCAGTTGGGTTGTGATTCTGGAAGATCGTGAGACTAAAGTACTAGTGGCTAAAGACAGAGAACTTTATCTGCTCACTCAGTCTGAACAACAAGCTGTCCCCGTGGTAAGTTCATGCATATTGATATCATATAGTTTCTAGAACAAATAATTTATCATTATAAACTACCACTTTATTATAACAAACCTAGAGTTTAATCCATTGCTACCTGTGAAGGTCAAGTTTTGTGATGAATGTAGTGATATGATAGCACTTCTATTGGAACATATATAGAATTATTCAGTCCTTTCCTGGTGCATAGACTCTACTGAAGGCATCAGAATAAAAAATAATTATATATATAAAACAATCACTCGACATGCTTTGCTAGTAAGCAATAAGGATGCTGCATTAATTGTCAGTATTGTAAGAACCTTAGAATTTTGTCAAATTCTAGTTTTGCTTATGCTGGACTTACGATATTTTGAGAAGAGTAGTTTTCAACTTAAAGGAATTTGCCTGTAATCTTCCCCATAGTCACAATTCACCATAAAAATCATTTTAAAGTGTATTTATCATATCACGAAATGTTTATTTTAGGAGATATTCTGGTTTGTTCATGTTTTGAAACAAGCGATCGGCAAAGTAGAAAACTAAGATTCGAAAAATCTTTAAATTGAGTAAAGCTACAGCTGACTTTTATCACCAGCTATAGTCAGCACTGTCCCCGATATTTTGGCAGTAAAATTAAATAATCTGGTAAAGTCTAATTAGCGATTTTAATTAAGAGAAAATAATAAGCTTTTTTTTATTAAAAGAGATATTAATTTAAAATTTACATCAGTAGATAGCCCTAATTGAGACGATTTGGTACATATATTGGTTTCCATAAAAAGTTTTAGTATTTGTCTGGTAATCAAGTTTTTGAAAATAGATTATTGCTGATTGTCGGGTGGAAGTTCGGGAAAGTCCGCAAAGTCCGCCAAGATTGGTCACGTGATGAATTCAGTTTTAAGACGATAGAAACCTTTTGGAAGGATAAATCAAATTAAAATAGATAGAATAGGATGATAGAAAGTTCCTGTAAAAATCTCAAATTAAACTATCGTATACTTTTGAAGATATAAATTAAAGAAAGATTTGCCAAGGTCATAGGCGTGCGCAGAGCTATAATAGTTCATGCGGTAAGCACACGTTGTCTCATTCTTATGCCGGGAAGTGATCGCGCTAGTTAGTGGTACAGATTAGGGTACGGTTTAGACAAGTTCTAGCATGCGGTAGTACTCATTAAAGTTTGGACGATTTTGTGAGTTTTGTCTTCTCGTTGAATTGTACTTTATCTGCAATCTTCAAAGAAACTGTTGTCTGGTGCTTTATTCTAAATTCTGGTACCGACAATGTAAGAGTGAACTTTTATCAAGAATATAAGTACTGTGTCATCCTCAAATTGTGTTAAATGATTTTATCTTGCTTACCCTTCGCATTTGGGGTTTATTAATACGAATGCTTGGTGACCAGGTTAATTAATATCATAGGTACCAGAAGGCTACACATGGTCACGAACTTAAGTGTTCATAGTTCAGGCGAAGGTGTTGCAAACCCCCGGCAAGCCCTTTGGTCCTGACAGTATCCCAGACATTTTATTTTGTTGAAATTTTATCAATAACTGCTTTTTGTTCCAATTATTCCTCTCTTCACTGCAAATTGGTTGTTAATATTTCATTCTTTGAATTATTATACTGCTACAGGTTAAACTAGTAACATCACTGTTATTACTTGTTTTAATTTTCTTTAAAGTCAGTGATTCCTACCATCAGAGCTTGGAATTTTTTATGCATAAAATAATAATAAAATAACAAATCACTAAACATGCCTTGCTAGTAAACAATAAGGATACTGCATTTATTGTTAGTATCCCAGACATTTTCTTTTCCTGAAATTTTATCAATATCTGCGTTTTTGTTCCATTAATTCCTCCCTTCACTACAAATGGCTTGTTACTACTTCATTTTTTTATGTAGGTAATTCTCCTTAATTGAGACCAGCAGCTGAGTGTAAACTCTTGGCTCTGGCATTTCAGAGGATGTGGGTTCAAATCCCAATCCGGCCATCCCGATTTCGAGCTTTTGTGATTTTCCAAAATCACTCCAGCCAAATGCTGGTGTGGTTCCTCCAAAAGTCCATGGCTGAATTTTTTCATGTTCTTTGCTCTCCATTGCTGTCCTTCCTCTAACTATTTTGCCTTCAATGAGGTGCAAAGCAGTTGTCAAATATGAAAGAAAAAATTCTCCTTAAATTTTTATGTACAAGATACACCTTCAAAAGATACTGCTTCTTTTCGGCCTTAGCCAACTGTGAACTACACAAGATAAATTTATTCCTTTCTTTCTTTGTTTATCTTTTTGTATTAATATTTCTTCATTCTTTCACAGTGTTTTTTTTTTCTGTCAAAATATTTTTTGAAATTATCTTTGGGAAACCTGGTAGCAAGACGTTATTACGTCTACTACAATTTTAATAGTTAATATTTTATATTTTACATTTTTTTTATTATTTTCTTTTCTATAATCAGATCTGTAAATTGATTTAATTCTTTAATCTCGGGGCCAGACAAAGACTATATGTGGTATAATGAATGCCAAGTTATTCAGGGAGTGTACGGAAAATAAGTGAGGGTTGATTTCTGGCAAGGAGTGGACAGCTGAGACTCCGTATCCTGGGGCGGAAACAGTACTGTTACCAAGCCCACCACGGTGTCACCTACAGGCTAGCGAACGTTGCCCCTGACGCTGGGGATGGCAATGGCGAAGGTCGGCGAGTTTTCTCCCGCCACACCAAGAGACGTGTGAGCGCGAATCCATGTATCTGAATGTGCGAGGTGGAACACGTGATTTCAAGAAGCCCATTCCTCCAATGAGAAGTGGTATTCGGGTTTTTTGATATGTTTCTTTCTGTCCACATGTGACTATGGAGAGGAAGAAGGGACTCTTTCTCCGACAGTGGAGAGGAGCGGTCGACTCTTTCTACGGCAGTGGAGAGTGACGGTTATGTTTTTGGAGAGGACGAGGGCGGTTCGACATAGCTGATGTCGTACTGGTAGTCGTCTTATAAGATCACAGACTGGCGAGCCTGGAGTGAGGATAGACTGCCATGTCATGCAGATAGGCTGTGACACAACTTGCAGAGTCGCTGTCAGCAAATTGGTAAAGTACTCCGCCAGGCATGACAAGTTCACGAGACTGTTGAATTCCGTAAGCGTCCTGAGATTACGAGACTTTCTCTTTTTCAAAACCCTGAGTTAGCTGGCAAAGATTTGTGAAACGTGATAGTACGAATTTTATTGTGACTATTAAACTATTAAAGGCGCCCGAGATTTAATGTTGTAAATATCTAATGTTACAATTGTTAAAGTTGTTCATTTTCAATATCATTTGTTAATTTTGATATTTAAATTTGCAGTAGGTGATTCATGACTTACATTAAAAATAAATTAAAATATTGTTTGCTTGAAATAACGGCATATTGTAACATCTAGGCTTGTTGTTTGCTTGTTTGAGTGATGTTAACGGTAAATGTAAAGTGGCCTAGCGATGTAGAAGCCATAGCAATTAAATAAAAAATCAATGTCAGTTCTTTTAAGACCTGACCGATGTTGGAAGATTCTTGCCAATCAAAGATTTTTAATTTTGATAATTAATTTTTAATAAAAATTAATAACCCCCCCCCCCCTTTTGAACCACCACAATCTGTTACAACCTTCAGTTGTTTAGAACATGTTACTGATCATGATTTATGTTCCTCATGATTATCTCCTCCTGTATCGTTTTTTATTTCACTAAAATTTAAGATTGACGTCTAAAAATCTTTTTCAAAACAATTGAATAATCTATTTTTCATGTGGATTAATTCAGACCAGGAGTCCATAAAAAGTTAATTTTTCCCAACAGTATTTGAAAGTGTTTTGGCTTCAAATATATTTATTTTATTAGTTTATAAATTGTTAGGCTGTTGCCATGATCTTGTATGAAATGCCAATGTTATGTTGAACCAGCTTAATCTTACATGCTTTGGTCAACATGCTGTGGCCTTTTTGGACGGCAGAACTGCGTTACTGTGTGTTCTGCTTATTCACTAAACTTCCCATCTGAAAAGTTCAGCATTGTGGGAGGTTCAGATTGTCTGACCAATGAGGAGAGTGAAACTGTCATGTGGCATTGGAAATTTGTAGAGTAAAGGCAATGTCAAATCAGTCTACAAGGCACCATAATAAGATCAGTAGCTTTTTTTATTTAAGGACAGACAAACCCCACTACAAACTTGGGGAGTTGGTGAGATTCCTTCTATTTGTTAGTTCATATTGGACAGACTGGCCACACAATAATGGCAGGTTATAAGGACATATCACCACTACAAGTGAAACATCATGACTGTTGTGTGATATTCTTCTAAGACCAGCATGTCAAAATACAAGACTACTTTTGAAAGAAGATCAGTGGTAGCCGAGGCTGATAAAAGAGGTGATAGAGTTTGCTAAATATTAATTAAGATAGTGGCCTAAAGCAGCATGACATATGATGTTCCTTGCTCAAAAAAGAACAGCAACCTTTCAACCTCCACCAAGCTACTCAAACATGAGCTACATGACAGCTGAACTCTCCTCAATGACCAGAATGGCTGAACCTTCCAGAATGCTTAACATTCCAGATGGGAAGTTTAGCATAATGTGCAGAATTCATTGCCATGCAGTTGTGTCCTAGAAGAATGTCAAAATAAGTCAGATAAAATCTCAACATTTCATACAAGTATGCGGCACCACCTTGACAGTGTAGAAATTATTTGCTCTGGCTTCAGAAGTGTTTGACAGAACATAATTACTTTTCTTCCTTATGTTTCAATCTTTCTTAAGGCAGAAAATTTCCATTTGTCCTTTCTTCAGTATCTCTCTTTTATTTGAAGCTAGACATTAAAGTGCATAAGTCCAGTTTTATAACTTTGTTAATGAATCAAATCATTGTTTTAATTGATAGAACATTTTTGTTGTAAACATCTTTAGTTAATTGATAGCCTAGTTCAGGTTTTTAGGATCTTGTCTATTTGTTTCTTCATATACACCAGTGTTTCCCAACCTGTGGTCCTCGGGCAAAATAAAAAAAAATTAATATTTACGAAAACATCACTGGAGGCATGAGAACACACAAACTCTGGCCACTGTGTGAGTCAAGCTATCAAATGACAGTTCTAGAATAACCAATTTCAAATTATTATTATTACTATAATTAAGGGGGCACCATTTAAAAAGGTGGTTAAAGACTGATATTGACCATTAATGTGTAAACTGGTGTTCAGTTTCTTAGTTAATCTAAAAAACTTTATGTTTAAGAATTGTAATAGTTGCCATGTGTTCTTTCTTCTCAGGAGACATTTTTAGTCTCACTCGTTTTAGTTTTTTTTTTAGATTTTTTGTTTTGATCTATTGCTGCATGTAATTTTTTTTTTTTTTTTTTTTTTTTTTTTTCAGAGAAGCTTGCTAACTTTTCTGATAATGCTAAATATTTAATTCTGAGGAGTGAGTTCTTATATCATAACATGATTTATTGGAATTTAATATTCCATTGTCTACTGTCTGCTCAATTTTTCTAATACACAATTGAAGAATGTTGCAAAAGGCCACCTTATTGTCTGACTGCACTTTTGATTTCAAACATTTATGAAATTTTCCAAAGAAACTTTATTTTTCATTTTGTTATTATCTGATGACTTCAGTGTCCTTTTTATCAGTCACACTGTTCAAGTTACCCTTCATTACTCACACATTGGTGTCTCATTATTAATTTGTAATTTGTTTCAAACAAGGTCTTCATTTTCCTCCTTGTTATTTGCTAAGTTGCTCAGCATATGAAAATAGTTTATTTGTTAATTCATTTGAAGTGATTATATAAATTGATCAATGTTTCAGAGGTTCTAACTTCATTTTAAAACAGATGATCATTGGATCTTTAATAATGTCCAGAAAAATTCATTAGATTTTCACTGTGAATAGAATTAATAATTTGTGTTGCAATTACAGAAATATATAGCTTAAATACAGAAACCAGAAATAAATTCTGCCTCTGTAACTTTCCTTTGCATTATTAAAGTCTATCCACAAACATTGCAGTTATGATTGTTTTCTACACGTTATTAGGGTCTTCGGTGGTTTTAATTAATATACTGATTAATTAAAATATAATCCACCAGAAGGTTATGTTGATGTTTGTTTATTTTCCAAAATAACAAGTCAGCGATATTTGTCACAAGCAAAGATACAATCCAGAGATACTGGCACAGTCTTTGTCAGAGGTGAACTAACTGAAAAACTAAACTGTAAACTAACTCTGTCCTTCTGTTTATATAGTCTGTATCGAAATTTCTGGAATTCTTCAAAGGCATCCGCCCGATATTTCTCGAACATTAACAATTACTCAAACAATTAAACATATTAAAAAAATCGGAATTAATACAAAATCACTTAACATCATTACAAAATGATCAGAAATGGTAGTTAGAGATACTTAAATACAAAATTATTTACAGAAATAATTTTAAACTGTACAAACATGTCCTGTAGACATCATAACTTGCATTAATACATGGAATTACAAACATTTAAGAAATTCTCTTGCACAATTCGGTTCTTAAACATATTAAATGGACTTCAAATAATTTTCTTTCATAAAACAAAGTCTATATACACTGATTTACAAGAAATTGCAAAATAAACATACCAGATCCCATTCAAGCAAACTACAGCTCACTACAAATATTTCATACAGTACAATACTATTCAAAATTCAGGTATGAGGGCTGTTACAACGTGAAATTTGGGTTAAGGCATTTAATTGTTTGGTATTCTTTCTCTTTTATAGATGCCAGATATGAGTGACCGAGTTAACAGTGTGGTTGAAATGGCAGTTTCTCAAAACAATCGCCATGTAGCCCTGATGACAGATGGTGGAAAATTATGGTTTGGCTCTCATGATCTGAGGAATAAATATCTCGAAGTTGATACAGAATTCCCTAGCAAACCACGTCAGTTGGTCTGGTATGTACTGCACCAATAACACTGTAAATTAATATAAGTCTACCTGTGATCATCATATATTAAGTTCATTTGTCTTTATATATATATATATGTTTACTCATTTGTTTTTGCCTTTGTGTTTAACACTTGCAGCTTGTTACCATTGATGTTGCTAAGCTAACTAATACAAGCATTGCATGAAAAAAGCTCAATATTGAGAGTTTGAAATGATGTTAATGGATTAAGATGCAGTATTTTCAGTCAAACATGAATTTAAAAATAAGACAGGAAAGGGAAAGATGATCCGTTACTTACCACACATGCAGGCAGGAGGGTGAAATGAACACGTAAAAAACAAAAACAACCAAATTGCACAATATTTCAGTGAGAAACCTAATTGTTGTGAGAGGTGAGACATATGGCAGGGAGGAAAGATGTAATCACAACCCGACCTTCCACATAAATGAAAGAAAGGTGGTAACACAGGGTGGGGGTGGAAGTGTCAGGGGTGGGGGGATAAGGTTAGAAGCGGAACAAGATAATCTCTGCGGCGCCTAATTAGAAATTATTATTGAAAACATTATTGCTAAAAAAATTATAAAATTATTTTGATTTGCATCAGTTATAGGGGTAAATAAATGAAGGCAGAGATATGTAAAATTAGTATATATATATATATATATATATATATATATATAGTAACCAGGATATAGCTAAGTAGCGAATGGATTTACAAAAAAAAAGGATAGTGAAATGACACCACCACTTATCTTAAATGATGGTATCATAGTGTGAACACATAAATAAGCACAAAAAACAGGAAAAACAATGAATATTTCGGGACTTGGCCCTTCATCAACAGGAGAAAATCAAGAAGGGAGGGTGGTGTAGGAGACCGTTTCAAATAATGACTGTTAGTCAGGAACATGGTGGGGGTAAATTCAAACAGAGGACAGGGAGATGGGGACAGTGAATTGGAGCTAGTACCTGTGCAATGCAAAATGTTGCAAAAAGTGCAGAAAAATACATTAAAATGTTCATAACATAAATTTGAGAAAGTAAACGTAAAAAAAAGTAAAAAAAATAAAATGAAAAATTATAATGATAATAAAAGAATCTATGTAATTTAAACATCACCTCTGGTATGTGGTGGTTCAATATACAGTAGACACTGGGCATGGAGGCAAGTAGAGGGTAGAGGGAAGGAAAAGTACTGACTGGGTAATTTCTCAAATTGAGACCATTCTGAAGGGGTCGTGGTGTTCGGAAAAGCTCTAACAGTTCTAACTGTGAAACAGGTGTTGAGGTTGTTCGAATCATGTGAGTTGGCATGAATTGCCACTGGATGGTCAGGGCTGGAAGTACAAACATTTTGCTTGTTGCCATTCATCCTGTAGGGTAGTTGTTGAGTGGTGAGGTCGATGTAGGAAGCATTGCAATGGAGACAGGTGAGTTGGTAAATAAGTTGAGTGGTAGAACATGTAACATGTCCAATTATGAGAAAGGATTCTCCTGTGACAGGATTAGAGTAAGTGGTGGTGGCAGGGTGCTCGCTGCATGTTTTACAACAGGGTCTGTTACAAGGGAATGATCCCTGTGGAGGTCTAGGAGAGTCAGATGATAAATACTTATAAATCAGGATGTTATTCAGATTGTGTGGTCTGCTGAAGCAAGTGCATGGAGCAGTGGGTAGGATTTTGGGAAGAAGGAGACACATTTCAGGGAAGGACTGTCGGAATTCATTCCCACAGCAGAGAATCTGGTTGACGGATTTCAAGCCAGGAAAGAACTGGGTGACGAGTGTTGATGTAGAAGGAAGTTATGTCAATATTCCTCACCTTGAAGGCCTCAGTTCCCTTCAACACTTCCTGGATATGCACCCTCCGAACAGTCTTCCCAGAACATCCTTTCTCATATCCCTAGCCAACTTTAACCTCTCCAAAAACTACTACTCCTTCAACTCCCAGATTTATCACCAAATACGCGGCAATGCCATGGGTACCCACATGCCCCTGTCCTATGCCAACCTCTTCCTGGGCTGTCTGGTGGAAAATTATCTGAAGAACTGCCCCCTCAGTCCCTCTGTGCAGTTCAGATACATAGATGATATATTTATGATCTGGGCCCATGGGGAAGACCACCTCCTGGAACCTCCTCAACTCACTCAATAAACAGTCACTCCATCAATTTCATCTGGTCATATTCCCACACCTGTGTCACCTTCCTTGATGTGGATATCACCCTCCCACAGGGTGCCCTCCACAACTCTGTAGATATCAAACCTACTAACTAACAAGAATACCTACACTTTGACAGTTGTCACCCTTTCCACACCAAACGTTCCCTCCCATATCCTGCTACTTCCTATTGTCCTTCCCTGAAATGCATCTCCTTCTCCCCAAAATCCTACCCACTGCTCCCCGCACTTGCTTCAGCATACCACACAATCTGAATAACATATTGGTCCACAAGTATTTACCGTCTGACTCTCCTAGGCCTCCACAAGGATCTTTCCCTTGTAACAGAACCCGCTGTAAACCATTTAGCATGCAACCTGCCACCACCACTTACTAATTTTTCACAGGAGACTCCTTTCCCATAATTGGACATGCTAAGTGTTTACCACTCACCTTATTTACCAACTCACCTGTCTCCATTGCAATGCTTCCTACATCGACCTCACCACTCAACAACTATCCTACAGGATGAATGGCCATGGGCAAAAGTTTATACTTTCCAGCCCCGACCATCCAGTGGTAATTCATGCCAACTCACATGATTCGAACAACCTCAACATCTGTTTCACAGTTAGAGCTGTTAGAGGTTTTTCTGAACACCACCACCCCTTCAGATTGGAACTAGCCTATCAACATATCCTTGATACCAGACACACCCTGGCCTAAACCTATGTTAAACCTGTCACTTACTAACTTTGTACATATATATGTATATTATTTTGTATTTTTTCCCTTATTTAATTTTTTAAAAATATATTTCTGCCTTAGTTTATATACCCCTATAACTGATACAAATCAAAATAATATTTAAGAATGAAGTCTTTCTTGGCATTGAGAATGTATGAAATGCTCTTGAGTGACTAGCTGAGTCAAGAATACGTTGTCACACGATATTTCGGCGACTAAAATCATTGTCACCATCTTCATGCGTTTTCACACGATATTACAGTGACTAAATTCATTGTCGCCATCTTCACCAGAAGAAATATCGTGTGACAACGCATTCTTGACTTGGCTAGTCACCCGAGAGCATTTAATACAAAATAATACAATATTGTAAATTTAATTTTTTTTATAATAATGTTTTCAATAATAATTTCAAAACAGGCATCACAGAGATTATCTAGTTCCACTTCTATCGCTGTTCAACCTTATCCTCTCACCCCCAGCACTTCCACCCCCACCCCATGTTTCCACCTTTGTTTCATTCATGTGGCAGGTCGGGTTGTGATCACATCTTTCCCCTTGCCATATGTCTCGCCTCTCACATGAATAAGGTTTCTCACCGAAATATTGTGCAATTTGCTTGTTTTTATGTGTTCATCTCGCCCCCTGCCTTCATGTGTGGTAAGTGATGGGCAGGGCTGGATTAAGACAGCACAAGGCCCGTAGCAAATGTGAAGATGAGGCCCTTGATTTTTCCCCGTCCGGGGAAAATTGTAGAGCTAAAAAAAAAAAAAAAGTGGTCGCCGGCTAGCCTAGGTGCGGGGTTCCACTAGGAGGCATGAGGCCCCCTAGAAGGCGCGAGGCCCGTAGTATTTGCTACCTCCTGCTATGTGGTTAATCTGGTACTGGTGATGGGTCATATTTCCATTTCCTATCTTATTTTTAGTGCCCAATGGCAGTTTCTTTGTTTCCACTATAAAAAATAAGAATTTGAAAGAATGAAACTAAGCTTAAGGAATGTGTTTGGATAAAAAAATAATAAGTATGCAGTACATAGTGTTATTTTATATTTATAGTGTAGGAACAAAGTTGCTGATACTGATATTGAATATGGAGAAATTTAACACAAAGGCAGCAAGAGGAAGAAACTGAAAATTTTAAGTGTATGCGTGTGGTATTGTTTCGTTCCTTTTCATTATGTTAATCAGTGACTTACTGCAATAGCTTTTCTTTCAATGAATGTACTGTTGGCTACTGAATAAATAAATTATGGAATACACACCAAAATAGCTTGTTCTATTCACTCTTACTAATAACCACTCAACAATGTTGAGAAAGATTAATAATGTAACTGTTCTGATGAAGCCAACCCCTTAAATAAAAGATTGGGTTTAATGTAATAATCACTGTTTAATAGGAATTAAGTTCAAAGAGACTTCACACCATACACCACCATTCCAAAGGTTATTTTTTTAAGGCCTGAACCTCTTTTTGAATAAACAATTGCATTTTTTTGTTATAACAGAGGAATTAATCACTCACTCAGTTCATTCACATCAGTTTGACATAATCTTGATGTGCTAAATATTTCCCTATACGACAAATGAAATCATCCCCAAACTTAAACCCATTCGTGGTTGAAACTGTTCTAATTTCACAATTTGCACTTGAGTCTCAAAATCACAACATGACTGCCAAAAACCACGTTTATCACTCATGCAAATAGTGAATTTCTTCACCAAACTGATGTGACCTGTCCCTCACTACTCCTGGCTAAAATATGATTGTCTTGCTCCATTCCTTGTATTTCTAGACTTTTGTCACTCCTCCCCTCACTCATCAAAGTTAAATGTGACCAATATCATCCCCAATGTGCAGTTTTCATACTGCTGTACAACTCAGATTAGCTACTTTTCTCTACTACTTTACTGCATTAGATCAAATGATAATATCTCCCTTAACATTTGTTTTATGTTACCTATCATGGAATAAATATGAGATAAATCTTCACTGTTACATGTAATTTACTAATATTCCCATTACTTTCACATTCAGAGTTCTTAATTTAATTTGATCAAGAGTTTTCTAATCGCCTCATACTGTTTTCACTTTTCAAAGTATATTAAAACTTATTTTCTGTTATATCTCATCAATCTAATCTCTGTTAACCCTATCCTTGGCCATGAAAACATAAGCATTGGTTTAGTGGGGAGAATTTGTTGAAGTGGATTTTTAAATTAATTTCCATTTTCTTCCAAAATTCTAAACTCCCATTTTTTTAATGTAGAAAAATCTTATTATAATTCTAAATTTATTTGATATATGCCTTTCTTTTGTATTAAACTATATGTAAGAGTTATTAACCAAATTATCTGTAGTCGTATGTTCTTATAACACACTGTCTCAGTTCCCCCCTTACTGTTCTTAAAAAAAACATCACTTACAATGAACTTCACAACACTTTAGCTATTTGGTAACTTCATTCACTTTTCTACTGCTTCTCTTTTTCCCTATTTTTCCACAACTTTTCCTTACCTAAATCTAAAAAAAACCCTTTCAATTATTTTATTATTTCATCTTGCTTGTACTTTTTTTATAGCATATTTGTTCTTGTCCATAGTATGTCCCTCCCCTCTCACTACCTTGAGGAACTTTAATTTTTTCTTTACCCTACAATATCCTGCCATGTGATTTCCGTCATTTTTTTCCTTTTCATCATTCTCATTTATTAATTAGCATTTTTCCCATCCTTCTGCATATTCCTCTTACTCTCATTATCTTATATCTGAAAATTTTCTAATTAATCCATAACCAATGAGAATATGTGTCTACATTGTTCTACTGGTATGTGTGCAAATGTTGATTTTTGTTCTATGCTTGTTTTAAGCTGGATGTTGCTACTTGTTAATCAGACAATAGAGAACTTATATATTTATAAATATGTTTCTAACTAACCAGTTCTGACAATCGTATAATAAATTGAGAAACATATGTAATGGAAAACAATATTGTGTGTTATTCTAATGCCCAACCTAATATATATGCTATTCTGAATAATTGTGTTTTGAAATATACCTGTCTGTGATAGGTGTGGTACAGAAGCTGTGATTGGATACTGGGAAAATGTACTTCTGCTTGTCGGTCGGCAGGGTGATTCAACAAAGTATGGTTATGATACAGGAATATACTTAGTACCAGAAATGGATGGTGTTCGGGTTTTATCTGTGTTTTCACATGAAATGATACAGAAAGTACCAACAGTTGTACAACAAATATTCCGTATTAATAGTAATGATCCAGGATCTTATCTTCTTGAAGCATCAAAACAGTTTCAGGTAATGAATTTGGCTTATATTTTATGAATACTAAAGCTTCAACATTTTCTTAAATCCAAGTGGATTCTTTTCAGTTTATAAATATGAGAATGTCCATGTTCCAAAAACTGCTGTAAATTTCAAATTTTCATGTACATGCTTACTATGCAGTATTCAGCTTCCAATGCAAGTGTGATTGTATTTTCATAATTATTTATTTCATACATTATCATTTGTTTTAGCATATGTTTCACTAATGAGTGCTGCAAAGTGTTGGCTTAATTAGATATAATACTTGAATGTGAAGATCAACTTATTGCTTTATATACATTTGCATCAATTAACAGAAGTGGAGGTTACACGAAAATTTTCATTTCTCTGTGCATTTCAATCCTTAATGCTACAATGGAAGAAAGGAAGCCAATAGGCATTATCAGTACAAGTCTTAACTTCCTTGATTTTGACTATTCCTCCATTTTGACTGAAATAAACTATTGAGGAAAGTATTTCAATGCAAAGTGAAAGGGGATATTTAGTGTTTTGTCAGTAAATTCAAGAGGAATATTTAAATTTGAGAGGAGTGAGTTACGAATAAGTTATTTATCAAGTCTTGCAATTCTGCCCTTATTAAGACTCTCAACTGTTTTAACATATGATAGATTAAATAACTGTGAACGTTTTCGCGGCGGCAGCACTGTAGATAACACTCTCGGGATTCTAGCCGCGTCAAATAAAAGTCTACTGGCGACGTTTCGAGAGCCGGCACTGCTTCCAGTTAAGCAGTGCTTGACAATGGGAGCAGTGCCGGCTCTCGAAACGTCGCCAGTCGACTTTTATTTGACGCGGCTAGAATCCCGAGAGTGTTATCTACATATGATAGATTGTCAGTTTTATTGATATAGGCTTTTGAGAATTTCTATTAGATGTGCATATAAATTTCATAAATAAAGTAACAACATAAATTTATAAAGTATTATGTGAAATAGGCAGGAGATCTTGGTCTTGTCTAAAATCACTTGTTATTTCAAGTTACACGGGTTAGTATTCGCATGATCTGACATCACCCAGTTCTCAATTTCTGAATATTCCATTCTGCTTTCTCAATTTTTGACAAAAAAATTCACTTCTTTTTATTTGTTTTAAAAGTATACTTTTATTATCTTAAAGAATTATTTATTTATTTCATATTTTTTCTTATTTTGTCATCCTTCTATCATCTATTCTGTTCCTCCTTCCACTAGATGACTCCCTAATCCTTCAGATTGTCTTTTATTAGCATTATTTTCTTTTCAAATTTTGCAGTCTTATCAATAATCTTGTTAGTTTTCCAAAAATAGTTTGAGATTGTGGCTCATTGCTGGAATTGAGGTTGCCTGTGTGAGCTTTGCTGTTGTGTTTTAATGGGAGTGATATAGATGTTTAATAAGCAAAAGTGTTATTAATAAAGTATCTGAGAAATAGATGCACTGTGGCAGAACTCCATGTAAGGGATAGAGTGCATACATGGAAACAAAACTTCAGACAAGTCACCACCTAGGCTTGATGGTGGACTTACCACCAACTGGTGGAGGACACCTCTGAAAGACTGAGAATAAACAAAAAGCAGTGTTGAACAGGGAATGCATAACTGATACTCTCACATGGTTAAGAAATCATCCAAAGTATAATGTATATGAATTTGTTTTTCTTTATTATTATTATTATTATTATTCTCATGTCAGAAATATTAAGTAAATAGTTAGAAATATTAGGTACACAGTTAAACTTTACAAATTAAACGAAAACATTACACCAATTTTGATCAGTACTTCACATATCAATAACATACTGCATTGCTTGAAGCAGTTCTTCATTCCAAGAAGATGGGCACTGGAGTCTATGTTTCATAATTTAATCTTTGCTGCATTCACATTTAATTACATTAGTAACAATATAACTTCATTTTGATAAGTTAGCTTGGGCCTGCCTATTCCTGTCCTCATTTCATCAATAATTTTCAGTTATTCCAGTTTTGTGTATGGGCAGGTGACAAACATTCTGCAATTGTCAATGGTTCTGAGATGTTGGGGACCTTAGTTTACCACAACTGTGATATACCATTTTGGGTGACCCATTTAGTTTGTTCAATGTTCGCAGGAATTTTTTCCTGTACTTGACCTCTTCCGGTTTACAACCACTTCTCTTCAAACACTGGTGAGGTAATCACTGGAATCTGATGAAGGTTGTCAGCTGCAGAACATGAATAGCCTGCATATGTTATTGAGGGACACATCCAACTGTCTGTCACGAGATGATAGTAACCAAATTTGGCATGCATATTCTGCAACAGAGTAACAAAATGGTCATTACTGATGTTTGAATAGTTTGTTGTTGACTTCCACAATGTGATACAACCAGTTTGCACAGCAGATTGTTTTGTGTGGAGACTTTCATTTAGAAGTCCATGCAATATTTGTTATATGTGAGCATTCTGTCAAGTTCACTCACAGGTATTTTGGTGTGTTACAGGTTTGCAGCTCAGTACCTGACCACATTACTTTCAACTTACATTGACCTTTGTAAGCACCTCAGAATTTGTTAAATTCTAATCCTCGTTTGCTACAGGATATGGGGGACGGGAATCGTACAGAAGCTGATACTGCAGCTTATAGCCTAACACAGGGCGATTTAAAATCTAAAAACAAACTTAACATGTAATAACAGCCTTAAACAGACTGTCAATGATAAAAAGTAGCCTTTAATCTCACCTAAATCATAGTAATCTCCAAGAATCCAACTTGTAAGCACTTAATTTTTGTTTTGAGATAACATCACCATTTTACAACACTTTTTGACGCGGTAAAAAACATTTGTAATAACAACCAGCTAGGAGACACTCAATTTTGCAGTAAACAACACACGAGCAGTGGTTTCATGCAGTTTAAAAATAAGAAAACATGTAGTTACACAAACCGGCAGTTTCAAACAGTAATAACAACATATTTGAAGCATTTCTGATATTAGCATACATTGTAATTAAAACTTAAGTTCTTTCTGTACCTCATACTGAAATTTCAGGCAGTTCTGTACAGTTAATCAATACTGAGATGAATTTTTTAACAAACTGCGTCTAATTTGAAACACCTGCCAGCTTATATAAATTATCACAGCCAAACCAATCAAAGTCAAGAAATAAAATTACTTTCAAACGCCGTATTTGAAACTGGGGAATATTATGCCGAAAACCATTTCTTGAGGTAGGCCTTACTTTCAGAGCAATTCATGATAAACTTTTTTTAATTTGAATTTTTAAAATGGTGGTTAATCGGACGTTTTTTCTACCCATTGATACACTAATACACCCGTGACGTCAGACTTTTCTGCGCAGCAACAGGTGAGAATTTATCACGGATAAACGAGTGAGTTTACGAGAAACATCAAAGGGGAGAAAGTTGTTTGTTGTATCTGTCTCTAAATAATATTAAAATTTGGAAACCCTTCAGTATGTATCTTGGTTGCACACGACGTAATGAAAGTTATCGATGCAGGTTCACAAGTAGATGCAATTTTTCTAGATTTCCAGAAAGCCTTTGACTCTGTGCCACACAACCGCCTTTTAGTGAAGCTTCGAGCATACGGTATATCGGATCAGCTTTGTGAATGGATAAAGGATTTTCTAACTGGTCGGTCGCAGTATGTTGTCGTTGAAGGAGAAAGTTCTTCTAATCTAGATGTTACATCGGGTGTACCTCAAGGAAGTGTAATTGGACCACTTCTTTTCTTAATTTTTATAAACGATCTCGGAGACAAATTGAAAAGCCTTTTTAGATTGTTTGCAGATGATGCGGTTATTTATAGGGAAGTAAGAAATTTGGCCGATTGCTTAGAAATTCAGCGCGATCTGGATGTTATTTTGGCTTGGTGCGCTGAGTGGCAACTTACTCTAAATTGTAAAAAGTGCAAGACAATGAGCATAACTAACAAAAAGAATCCAATTGTTCAGAAATACGAGTTAAACAATACAGTTATTGATATGGTCGATTCTATGAAATGTTTGGGAGTAACAGTACAAAGGAATATGAAATGGGACATACACATTAATTCGTTAGTAGGTAGAGCAAATTCTAGGCTGCGATTCGTAGGTCGAATCTTGAAAAATTGTAATGAAAAGACAAAGAAGATAGCGTACAAATCTCTTGTGCATCCACATTTGGACTATTGTTGTGCCATTTGGGATCCGTTTCGTAAGGGATTGATCGAAAGTATAGAGAAAGTACAGAGAAGAGCCGATCGATTCGTGACCGCTTGCTACAGTCCTTATGAAAGCGTCACAGAACTGATTAGTAGACTAGGTTGGGAGTCTCTGGTAGATAGATGACACATGTTTCGTTTAAATTTATTGGAAAACATGCGTACTCCCACTTTCACTTTTGAGTGTAGTGAAATACTTCTTCCACCAACCTATTTGAGTCGGAAGGACAGGAAAGATAAAATTAGAGAAATAAGGTGCCGGACTGATTCTTATATGAATTCTTTTTTCCCTCGTACCATTAGGGATTGGAATGCACAGCAAAGAGATTAGCTTTGGTGCTGAGCACCCTCTGCCACCCACAATTTTGTGAATTGCAGAGTATATATGTAGATGTAGATATTCTGGGTGCCACATGACTTGAAAGATCTGCTGGTGTCATATAGGGCTTTCTGAGCCTCATTTTGTCCGTCACCAGTGGAAATTCATGTGAGTAAGACCTGTGGCTTGCTGGAGCGAGAACTAGCAGTTGGTACTCCTGCGAGGTGTCCAGTCATGTGTTTTGGTGCCGGCAATAATGGAATTTTGAAACATTACAGCTTGGTCGGGACAATGAATAGATAATGTAAAATTTTACAGGGGTTTTGTTCTGTCTGTCTCCTTCATTTCATAACTTGCAAACTTTTTAAAAGAATGTCCGATTGCTGAGTCAACTGTAGTTGTGAAACTTTTTGTGTTTTTTGACATCAGAATATAATGATGGTGAAATTTGAACAGTGAGTTTATTTCAATGGTTTAACTGAACCCCTTTCTCTCTGATGGTTACAATTATTGGAGAGTGGCGACCATGTTAATTTGCAGTTGATTTTATTTCCTAGGTGTATTCATGGTCTAAAATTTTTGAACAGTTGGAACTTTGCTTTTATCTTTGACGAAATCAAGTTTGAGATGCAAGTTGCTAGTTAAGATCTAGGCTTGCTGTACCCCGGGAATAGCCTGGATCCTTACACATTTCTATTTTGTAGGAGAAAAGTACGCACCTCAGTTTTTGAAGTGTTAGGTCTTAACTGATATTCGCTATAATAACTAACAGACATTCAAAGGCAGTGGGTAGGTTTCTTTGAACTGTTTGAAACTTTGTGCTCTGTGGAGCCAGAGGGGGTCATCAACATACAAGAAACTCCTGGAAATGAGATATAATGACTGATTATTTCTATAGATTTTGAAAATGATTGAGGCCGGTGTGTTTACTTGAGGTAGAAAATTTTTGTGTATCCTCTGTGAACTACCTTGACTTTGAAAGTTGATGAAAAACCTATGATTCTAGAGAAGAACAGTGATGAGTTTGGTTAACTCGTTGGCCTTTGTAGGATTGTAGACCTTGGATAGGGGAAATTGATAGTTAACTGTTTTGTATGTTGTGGCCTTTTGGGTCTCAAATACATCCTCTGTAAATTGCACCAGATGCAGCAATTGTCCAGTGAAGTTTTTGCCATGGCAAAAGCCATCTTGTCGTGTTATGAGTACTGGAACAGTCACAGGTTGAATATGACCCAGAACCAATTTTATTTTAAATATTTTTTATAGAGGTGGCACAAAAGTGCTATTGGTCTGAAATCTTTGAGTTCATTCCCCTTTTTTCTAGGTTTTAGCAGAACAATCACTCCAGTCCTCCATCAAATCTTCAGCATTTGATACCTGCTCATGCATTTGTTGAGAGTTGTAGATGTGATTCTTTGGTTTTACATCCAAAGTTCTCAATTTGTTTGGATATGATGTCATCCAGGTCTGCCAACATCCCTGTTTTGTACAAATGCAGACCTTGTCCTGTTCCAACATAATAAAGGGAATAGTGAGGTTTTGTCCCTCTTCCTGGTTGTTTCTGTATGCTGTTTTGTATTTTGGATGGTCTGCGGTTATGACTTGCCTTTCCATTCAAGAATAGCTGATGTGCAATCTGATGATGCTATGAGAAAATCAAAAGCAGTCTTTAAATCTAGTAGTATATTTAAGCCAGACAAAAACTAATTACAAATAATATGAAAAATGGATCCTGAGAAATATCGTAGCTTTAATAATATTATCTTTCTATTGATCAGTAAATGAGAAATCAGTTTAGATTCTGATTAATCAATTTTGAATTTTTTTCATATTTTTTTCTTCCAATATTCCTTGATTGATATATCAGCATGTTTAAAACATTTTATGCTGTGACAATTTTATTTTAAGAATTTGTCATTTTATACCTACCTATTATTAAATTTTTAAAGTCCGTATGGAAAGGAAAGGTAAGGTAGAACATTTGCTTATCAAAATTTGGGGGAAGGAGTGGCAATGAAAAAAGTTTCACAAACGCAAAAAATAAGATTTTGGGCTTTACCATTACCCAGGAATATATAAGTTTAAGCACAAGAATTAATTTGATTTATGTGCAAAACTAGCCATGTGCTTCAACTTCTATTATTCATAAATAAGGACAAACCCTGAAATGTATATATGCACTTTAAACTACTCTAGATCGAAAGCACTCATTATGGAGTTTTGTCTTTCTTCATAAAAGAACAGTTAATCCCTCTTTACTAAATTCATAGTAACTCCTCTGGACCCCACTAATATCTTTTGCATCCTGTTAGTTTTATTACCGACATCTCTTTTATCAAAATAAACGTTGATGGAGAACTGAATAATATTGGCACATTTTCGTGAATAGTTAGTTTACCCAAGGCCAAACCTTATTTGATCATGATACATTCTGGTTGCAGTTACCTTGAAGTAATTTAACTTGCATGTTGTATTCTATATTGCCAGATGATCAGAAATTTATTAAAGACAGTATGCGATGATTAATAGGAAAGTATTATTAATATTAATTTCATATTAATATCACATTATGTTTTTACTCAGGCCACTTTGTCTTTATTCAGGTCACTTTGTTTTTACTCAGGCCACTTGATTCCCAAATGATTTTATTTTTAGCTTGCATTTATATCAATAAGCTGAAATTTGGCAAACATATTTATTGCTAAATTCATTTTTTTTTTTTTTAGAAACGTAGTCACCGAGCAGATGAATACATTAGAGTCGTGAAATCTAATCTGGAAGATGCTGTCAACAATTGTATTTTGGCAGCAGGATATGAATTTGATCCAGATACACAGAAGATGTTGATTCGGGTAGGTAATTCTGAAGTTTGTGTGTGTGTTGTGAGGTTTCCTTTTTAAGTCGATAATTAAAGAAATCCTGGTTGGCCTTACCAATCCTTCCAGGTTCTTTTGCGATCTGTTCTATAATTGATAGCACGTTCTGGACGATAAGTGTAGCCCCAGGATATCATCTCACGTTTTTTTTTGTTATCACCTCGCAGATTAAATTTAATTATATACTCTTCTCTACAAAATCAGCTACCATTTATTAACACATCTTAATCAATTCAAATAATTACACTTCTCATTGATACATACATAAATCTCATATATCAATATGCTTCTCCTTGGCTAAAACAAAACAACACAATTACAGCCTGCCAACTTCAGCATAACAAAACATATTATAAAAACTTAAATTTACCCATTTTTACACATACTACTACACTGTATGGCCTTGCATTAAAATAAATACATTCATATATAGCATAAGTTGTAAAATTATACCTATTAATATTAAAGTGAAAGCCAATGACATGTGCCAACTACAGGGTCCTATTATAGCAAAATTAAGGGTTATTTAGGTAAAAGCATTAAAGAAAAAAATGTTTCTAAAATTTATATCTATTGACTAGTAAAGTTATAAGTAATTGACAAAAGTTAAAATTTGGTAGCCATTTTTTTTTTTTTGCCATAGTGATGAGTATATGTGATCGGAGTCAAAGTAAAAGAAGCAAGAATCAACTAAACACTTATTTGAAGATGTTAAAAGTGTTAAAATGCCAAAAATTATTTATAAGACAACTTATTAAAGTTAGGAAGTTTAAAACATTTGGTTAAAAAGAATACTAAGAAATTCAGATACAAATTTAGACTTGTTTCGAGAAGCATCAACAAAGCAGTTTTTTCATTTGGTTCCCAGCCAAAATATGTTTGTACTTGGAGGTGATAGGTGGTCTTGGTGTGGTCAAGTGAGTGAGTGGGGATAAAAGATGTCCTGGCTGAGTAGACTGCGATTTTAGCAACTTTTAAAACTTGTAAGGACATGTAGTCATTTTAGTGAATCCTATAAATTTTCAGAAAATAGAATGTGAAGTGACTCGTCATTTTAGTGAATTTATGAGAGAAGAAGCCAGATTGAACATGTTTTGGTGAAGCTTTAGGAACTTTTCATTTTTGCGGGGGTTGAATCAACCTATTGTTGGTTGTCCTGTGAATCTATTGCCTTTAATGAAACCTGCAGTTTTTAATATGGATCAGATCTGACATAGAAGTGAAATTTTGTGACTGATACCAGAAGGCACTAATGACCCCACCGTCAATGCGCCCTTAAACCCCAACAACAACAACGATACCAGAAATATGAACTTAAAGACAAGAATATATGTAGTTTTAAGACTGCTAATATTTTCGTTTCATAGCTAACAAATATGTACCAACTCTTAAGTTCCTTGTTTATGACTATGCAATGGGTGGCAACCAAAATAATGATAGTGAATAAATTCTGCAAAATAAGGCTAACTTGTATACATGATTTTGGCTGCAAATCCAAACCAATGGTTAGAGATTAGGCCATGCTACTTAATTAACCACTACAGGATTGAGCAATGCTTCTACAACCTTGACATCCATGAGGCATAACAAAAACAAAAGTACTGTTGAAAAGTGAGGCTAAAGCTGTTCAGATTTGTTATTTGTTCTCTCCTATGGTTGTGGAAGAGGAAAAAATTACATTAGGTAACATTAATATGGGAAGAATGGAGAAAGTAAGTGCATCACTTACCAAAATTGAAGTTAGGGGGACACAGTATTTAAGCTAATTCCCTAGTTATAAGAGAAAGAGATTTAAATAAATTGAAAGATTCATGGTCTCAACCACCATGGTCAAGAATCTCAACCCTTAGATATCTTTCTTAACACTACTGTCTACTGACTATAGTGACATCAACTCCTGTAAGGAAAATCCTCAGCCTCACCTGCTGTGAAGATTGACAAGATGGGAAATGTTGAGAGCCACACAGTTGTAAATGCTCCAGTTACCTATAAATTTTTTGTTTGTTGAGATTACAGCTGTAAATTGTGATGCCAATTGTAGTTGCCTCATGATTCACTCTCAGATTACAGTTTCTTCATGAGTGACTCAAGGAGACCTATTATTTATGATTCTAGCCAGCACCATAACAGACATTGTGCCATGAAGGTAAGAGAGGTGTGGCACAGAGTCTGTTGTCCTCGTGTGAAGGTTAAACAACGGGACTGGCCAATGGGCAACCAACTTTGGTTTCATTTGCAAATAAATGAGTGTACATTGTGACGCAGTCATTTACCACAGAATTCTTTTCACTATACTACTTCCCATGATGAAGACAGCACTTAAAATGTTGTGCATAGCAGAATTTATCCAGCTGAACACCTGTGAAAAATTGACAGACACCAAATATATCAAATCCTCCAGGGTGTCCAGCCAGATGGTGTTGTATAAACATGACATTTCGACAGCTCGTTCTGCTGTCTTCATCAGGCATCTTCTAGCTGTTGCTAGCTGACTGCCATCATCTTGACTGACTTATCCACCTATTGATCTTCCTTTATACCTTCAGGAATGGTGCACAAAATCTTGGGCTCACTATGATGCCCGCTCCCCTGCTGCCCTGACATGCTGGCGATGCACGAAGGCCTGCTTGCTCTGATTGGTCGAGAGCGCTGGCTTAATACGTGTCCCGCTACAGCTACCAACAGGTGCCATCTGCACCTTTCCACCCAGATGTGCTGGCGGTCTGCGTTGCTGATGGTTCCGCTCTGATTGGTTGTAAAGACTGGCTTAATCCATGGTCTGCTGCGGTGCCCGACTGGTGTCATTTGCACCCTCTACGCCCTGTTGTGCAGATCTGCTTCACTCTTATCAGAGATAACTAATGATTGATCTCCAGGCTTTACTCCAGATATAGCCCACCATCCCTATTTATGTTATCATTTAGCCAGATTTCCTAGCTAGGGCCTCTTCCTTCTGGGACTCAGTCATAAGTGAGGCGTTAGAAATCTGGCTAAATGATAACAACATAAATAGGGATGCGGGCTCTATCTCAGCAAACCCTGGCGACCAATCATTAGCGATCTCTGACGAGAGCCAAGCAGATCTGCACAACAGGGCGTAGAGGGCGCAAATGGGCACAGGTGGGTGCCACAGCGGACCACAGATTAAGTCAACGCTTACGACCAATCAGAGCAGACCTACCAGCATCACAGACCACCAGCACATTCGCCGGGAAGGCGCAGATGGCGCCAGTCGGTGACCGCAGTGGGCCACGTATTAAGCCAGCGCTCTCAACCAATCGGAGCGAGTGGGCCTTCCAGCATTGCGCACCACCAGTACATCCGGGCGGCAGGGAAGCAGGTGTCATAGTGAGCCAAAGATTTTTGAACACCATTTTTGAAGGTATAAAGGAAGTTCGATTGGTGGCTAAGTCAGTCAAGGTGGTGATAGTCAGCTTGCAACAGCTAGAAGATACCTGATGAAGACAGCAGAGCTAGCTGTCAAAAACATCGTGTTTATACAACACCATCTAGTTGGACACCCGAGAGGATTTTATTGCATCAGTACACCGCGAAAGTCTCCATTCACACACCACATGTATCCTTCCTGTGCTATAAACATCACTTCAGAACTTGAAAGAATTGGCTTATCTCATTGAAGTTTGTTCTTACTAGAGTGCTAGTAGTACCTGTGTAATTGTTCACTTTACTGAATGATTGTGTATTTTTTTTGGACTGGAGGTGAGACAGCTAAATAGCTACTGAATTTCTGTTTTTATAATCATAATGGAATATGAACATTATATGAATTTGAAAGAAAATAGGAAATGTCAGGAGGCATAAAGAAAACCGACTTGTTACCCACAGGAACTCTTTTTCAATGAATAAGAAACACTAGGCTCTCTAAGATTCTTTTTTGATCAAGTGATTACATCAATAAAACTTGTACTTTTTGCATATATTACCATGTACTGATACTCCACTGGACAGTCTTTTATGGTTTCTGGTCAAACCACTTGAGAAATTGATTTCTGAAGAATTTGTTATTTTACTTTGTTTTTTTGTGATTCAATACTATTGTAATTGTTTCTTTCTTTGATCTTATTAAGGATTTTAAGTTCATTGTTGTACTGCTAATAAAGAAATCTACTAATAACATTTAGTGAACAACAAACCAAGTTAGATAAAGTGATATATTTGGGTTGCAGTAGTTTTCTTTGTCTTTGTTTGCTTGCTTTTAGTGTGGATGGAGAATAATACATGAAGTAAACCAAGGATATTTTTTTAAACCAGTATTGAAGACCAATGTAATAGTTACCATACAATAAGTGTTTAACTTGTGGTTATAGTTGTTGAATCAAGTAGGCAGTGCACACTTCATTTTGCAGCCTTAATTAATTTTAGGTGTGAAGTGGATATAGTGAAAGCTATAGAGCTATAGCTCAGTCTATTACAGTTGAATAAGTAGTGTTAACATCTTTAACATAAGTTTTCTTTCACCCAGTATGTTGAATGAATAAGTTAACATTTGGGCCCGGCTTTTGGAAGGACTCTGGGTTTGATCCTTGGTTAACTTTTCAGCTTTTGGTTTTCTATTGTTTTTCTGAAATCACACCAGGTGGAATGCCAAGATAATTCGTTCAAACAGCCATGGCTGAAATTTCTTTGCATTTCTTGCCCTCATCCTCTACTAGCTCTAACCACCTCTATGTTGTGAACTACAAAGCTATATTTTATATAAGAGTGGAGGCTTTTTTGGTGTTGAATATAGATGAAATGTGCTCGGGAAACCAGCCGAGTGAGAACTTTTGTAAAGCATGATATTTTGGCAGTCATCTTGACAATGGCGGCAGAGAATATGACCGCTGAAACATTATGCTTTACAAACATTCTCACTTGGCAGGGAAATAAGACCCAGCACTTACCACAGATGAAGGCAGCTGGGGACGACAAACACAAAAAAGAACAAACACAAGAAATGCATAATATTTTTGTGAATAGCCTTATTCTTGCAGAAGTGAGACACTAGGTGGAGCCAAACATACACACGACTTCCTTAGTTTTATATATAAACCTTCTTTAACTTTCAATTAGGAGAGCCAGATGTCAAAGTTGTCACATTTTATGATACTGGGAGATTAATGTCGCATTGTACGATACTTGGAGATGAATGTTTTAGAAATATAATGTTGTTGTTTTTGTTCCTGTGCATTGAACATCAATGTTAAACTTTTGGTTGTGTTTGAGTTGTTCCTTATTTCACTCTCTAAATAAAATAAATAAGGATATTTAAAAAGCTAGAAATAATATCTTATAATAATAAATTAGAAACTTAGTTAGCATAATTTTAACAATTTCTTTGGTTTGTAATTATATTTCTCTCTTTTTTTCCAGGCTGCTCAGTTTGGTAAGGGCTTTGTTCCAAATATGAGCTCAGATTCATATGTGAAGATGTGTCGAGTTCTCAGAGTCTTGAACGCTGTTAGAAATCAGCGTATTGGTATACCGTTGACAATAACTCAGTATCCTTTGTTTCACAATGATCGAGGTGGTTCCTTTAAATCTTAGGATTTTTATAGATTTTCTCCTTACTTGCTATATGTTGCCATAGTTTCTTCATAAATTCAGTGGACATCAAAAGTGTACACTTGATAAATTCTTTGGCATCATACATAAATGTGCTTGAAGTATTATCTTTATAATTCTTTGTTGGTTTAGGTAACAATAAAATGAAAGAATTGCTGTGAGGAAATATTTATATGGAAAGAACAGTTGAAATACACCCAACACTCACCAAAGTTGAAAGGAGGAGGGCAGCAGCAACACAAAACAACACAAAAACAAAGAAAATACAATATTTCGGATAAAACCCTTTTTCAAGTTAAAAGATGTAAGTGGCTGGGCTTGCGCAAGACTTGTGTTTGATGCAGCTACTCATATATTGTTTTAGATATTTATTAGAGCTTCAACTACTTTTTCATATAGACATTTCTAATGGTAAGAACAATAATCCTGATATGTAATGTAATAAATTTTATCTATTACGAATTATTATCATTATTTTCTTATAGTAATTCTTTTCATATTAAATCTGCAATACTACAGCTGTCTCTTGAGGAACACTAAATTTCTCTTCACATGTACTTGATTTTATTTCTTTCTTAGAAAGAAAGTTAATGTTTGATTAAATGAAATGGATGATGTTATAAAGTTTGACCTGGCCATTTTCTAGGAAAATTATATTTAAAATGGTTGCAGAGCATGGCAGAAAGTGTCAAATGTTATGCCCCAACTACCCAGAGCAACTGTACATTTGTGAAGTACTTCTTGCCGGTAACAAGACAGTTTAAAAATCAGTTTACTGACCATTGGATATGATTTATACAGAGGTTTCTCTTCACATAAGAGAGCCTACCAAAATGTTATGCTTGTTACAGGTTTTCATTGTTTAAATATACTATGTTGTGAGCATAAATGCAGTGGCTGAACTTTTGCGCACAATCTGGCCATTAGAAATTGTACACCACCACTTCTACACTGCTGGCCTTGTCCTGCTAATGAAAATTTCTTCCACTACCAAGACTTGAACCAACTAATCTTGTGTCAGGCAACAAAGAGAGTCATGTTGCCACAGTCATCTGAGTCAACTTGACGAGCTAGCTAAATGTATAGATCATAAATTTAAAGTGATATTAAAAACTTATATGATTGTTCAAATATCAAGAGGCTTCTAGTTCAATGTTAGTAAATAAATCAGACAGCTAAATAGGCATAAATTTTAAATGTAGTTTGTGACTATGCAAAACTGAGATTATTCAGTATCTTTTTTTTTTATTCAATAGCTTCTTTCTAGTGATTGTTATTTTTTTTATTTCCTTTTTCAATACGGAAGCTGTTACTCTTTTTTTGTGGCACAAGTTCTGAAGGTTTTATCAGTGAAAATTATTCTGCATTGTATGATTAAATTATCACGTGAAAATAATAAGGCAACTCAATTTTAATGCACCATTTTTCTACAAATAAAGTTTTTAGTTTGCAGCTGATCTTCAATATTTGTAGTGATTATTTAATGGGGAAGACACTTAGCAGATGGATTGCTTTATTAAATAGTCTTCACTCTATCATATTATTCAAGCAATAAGAAAGAATATGCCACTGTATACAGTGTTACCCCAGAGAGTACAACTTTCAGTCTGAAACTCCATTTTTCTGTTGAAAGTATATATATATTTGTACAAGCAATTATGAATAATTATGATTTCAATATTGAAATGAATATACTTAATAATGAATATAATTAATTTTGAATAGTTTGATGCTTTAATATGGCAGCACATAGTGAACATAAAACTCATAAAAATAAACTTTAGTAAATCTAATTTCACACAGGGTTGCAGCATTGAATTTTAAAAGTGATTTGATTTTAGTTTTTCACTTTCAACTGTAGTACTCTTTCTTTCATAAACACTTTTTGTAAATTTTTTATTTGCTATCTGGTCACCCAAAATTACTCCAATCAAAAGTCATGATGGTCACTTCAATATGCTGTAATTAAATTTTTTACCATTTCTTGCCCACCATTCTCTTCTGGCTATGATTAGGCCAACATTGATGAATGGTTGAGCATTAACCAAAAAAGACAAAAAATGTTATTCCTTGCTCAAATTATTAATCGGCACTTTTGCTATTTCTCTCAGTGACTAAACTTTTAAATATTGTGGTAACATCAGAAAAATAAAAGTAGTATATATGCTCAGACTTAAGAATAAATTCCTAAATTAAACAAGATTGGAACATTTAACAACTCAAGTACTGCTGGACAGGCTGGTGTTGAGGCGACATTACTGCCTGGCAATACACATTGCTAAGTATCTGCGCCTTCCAGACGCTGAGGGATCAAGTCGAATTCTGGCTCATTGGGCCTGTTACAAGGTAAGGATTTCTTATTTTATTTCTTATTATTTGCACTGTGAAACCCCTGGCAAATTCAGGAGTAAAAAAATTCAGGAGTAAAATTTAGAGTAAAATAGCAAGAAATCTGTCTGTGGTCATTTTTCTGCTGTTTATATCAGTAAAAGTCTTTTTATGTAAGCAGTGAAGTCTTCATGGGTGTATCGCTGGATCGTGTTGTGAAAATTATATGCTGGGAAAGTCTCCTTTCCTACATCTTTGCATGTAGCAAGTTTATGAAATATTTACTCAGAAAGTTCATTCAACAAATCTTGACTAACATTTTTTAATTTATGCATGCTATCCATTACTTCAATATTTTTTATTAGCTGCTATATCATTTGGGGAACTGAAAAGTAAAGACAAGGTATTTACACTTGATTGAACACTGAGAACTGTTGTAACATTAACCATTCAAGTTATGCTTATTCATTGTGGGTGTGGTTGGCGAAAATGCAGATTTAAAGATGAATCTTTCTTGATATGTAACTTTGAATTTCTTGCATTGGAGATCCAAATGTTGGGGAGTATTGGGAGGGAAAGTTTCATCTTCTAATAATCAGCATTTCCTAAATATTCAAAACCCCTGCCATGGCTAGAACTTTTTACTGTTCATTATAAATAACAAAGGATAGGGAAAATAATGCATAACTCACCAAAGTTGAAGGCTGTAACAAGTGAAACACATATGAGACAAACAAAAGCATATAGTTTGGGAGGTGTGCACACTTCCTGAACCATATGACTTGGTCCCTAGCACATGAATGAGGTGTAAAAATGAGATATTGTGTATGTTTTTGTTTGTCTCATATGTGTTTCACTCATTGCATCCTTCAACTGTGGTGAGAGATGAGTCATTTTCCCTATCATTTGTTATTTATAGTCTAAAAACTGTTTCCTTTTCCTTAAATCATTACTGTTTATGATACTGTCACATAACAATCAAGATACATGTTGTGTTTACAGGTGATCAAATTGTAGACGGTAGGCGATCACACTATGCTTATAACGTGTCTCATTTCTCGTATTGTCACAGACATTCTGTACTATTGTAAATAGTAGGCCAGCTTTCACTATTATTCTTGTGAAAATAGCATTTTTATTTAACTAATGCAACATCTCTAAAATTGTCAAGTTATGAAATTCGTAACATAGATTTACTTCTTAATCCTTCTTAATCCTAAGAAACTTATCCATATATTTCAGGTTAAACAGACACAGTTGGATCGAGAGCAGGTGGCTCGTCAAATAGCTGAAAAACTGGGTGACACTCCTGGCGTTTCCTACAGTGACATTGCCATCAAGGCTGCTGATTGTGGCCGTACACAGCTAGCCATAAAGGTTGGTCTTTAGGTGCATCTAATTGTTTTCAGACAATCTTTTGAAGAAGTGTTTTGTGGCTGGCAGTGTTGTAACTCCTAAAGTTGCAAATAACTGCAGTATTATGGTTATGTCTTGCTGAATAGTAGGTGTCTTTTGATAAATTGTCATATTTATACATGTTTTTGCATTTTTCTTTTAGAAAATGTCCATAGAGAAGAAATTGTTTGCCTTTTTCTATCGTGAAAAACTAGTTAATCTAGCATGTGACGATTTATCATAGTTGCTGGCAATCTCATTTGTGCTTTCATCTCTTTTACATAGTTAATGCTTTATTTCTCCTAATTTATTTACTGGGATTCTGACATAGAGAAACGTCTTAAACAGTTATACATTCATGATCAAATTGTGTTTATTAATGTATTTTCTAAAATTGCCTGTTAACTTATGTAGTCCTTTAAATTACATGTTAGAAAGTTAACTTGGCTTCAAAATCTAAAAATGTTTCTCAGTTTGTAGCCATGATTGTATGAATTAATTATAGATCCATTACCTATTTGTGGGGAAAAAATGACAAATGAATTATTGGAGATTGACATGGCATACTGCTGTGATATGATATTTATTGGATGTCCTTTCAAATGGAGTTGTTGGAGCACCTAGTTTTTCTGTAGCTATTAAATGCAGAACTTGTGTTGATGCTATCCAATTGTAGCTGCAGAAGGTATACTGCCACTGACAAAAGAGATGCTCTGATGAAATTTTATATTTTTATGTCTCCATTTTGCTGGACAATGCATATACTGTTAGCAATCTGGTAACTCAGTAGATAAGGCACTCATCTTCAAAATCAGGATGCCAGATTCAAATCCTGATGCAGCAACAAATTTTTGTAAGCATTGCTTTGTTCATGTGAGATATTCAGGACACTCTATGACCCAGATTCTGCATTACAGTGAAGGTCCTGGAGGAAAGGAATTGGTCATCCTGCCTCCAACACACTGGCTTATTATGCTGCTTTCATAGGTATACATCGAATATTCAGACTGTAGGCTCAGCTAAGTTGTGCAGAGGCTAAGTCAAAGTAGCTAGCTGTTATCTGTCTCTAATAGTTTGGTTTTAAGGACAGGGAAAATGACTCATCACTCACCAAAGTTGACGGCAGCGACGAGAGGAGAATATGTATAAACACACAAATAAACTCAATATTTTGGTTAAACCTTAATCATTATGGAGAAAATGTGTCATGAGGCTCGGGAGGTGTGCACACGCCGAGGGTTGCTACATGATATATTGCCTAAAGCAGTTTCCTTTTTCCTTAGTTTAATAGTTTGGTTTGTGTTTTAATCATTAACACATTATTCCTGTTACTGGTTTCAACCAATGTAATAAAATGCTTATGTAGAGGAAAATAAGATACATATCTGTAAGTTATTCCAGTGTTTTTCTTTATATAACTTGACACAAGTACAGTTGCAGAGAACTAGGGGAGGTTGTTTTTAATGGTAACGGCAGCCACCAAATGAATTCAGTAGCACTACTTATCAGCAAAATAAAAACTTTATTAGAATGGTTAAATAATGCATAAGGCAATAGTCACACTATATGGACACAAAGAAATACACTCAAATTAGGACAAAACTTTACTGCATGGTAGCATGAAGTAAAATTGACATCATTAACCAACCACACACTGGCACATTAAATTTTTATGTTGGGGCAATCCAAAACAAGACACACATCAGATGGTTCTTGACATTCCAGCACTACCATTTGAGTTGTGGTTTCAAGCTTTACAGGCATCTCGTAGCTTTTGATGCACTTTCTCCTGTGAAAACTTTTTGTACTACTGTGCTCTGTGTAGGAATATGATTTAAGCTGATTATGCTTTTCTACACAGTATTATGGGGAGAAGGCAAGGGCGTAGCCAGGATTTAGTTCAGGTGGGGGCGGGGGGGGGGGGGGGGGGCAGGCAAGAGAAAACTGATAATATGCATGCTACAAAAGTGTTTATTAATGGAATACATATATATTCTATTAATTAATTTATCAATGGACTATATATATTCCATTAATATATAGACTATACATAATTACACTAATAGTAATTTTTGAACTACTTCATCTGCAATTTTATCATGATTTTCTTGTAAATATTTTCTGTGTGCTCTAAGCATACACAGACAGTTTAGATGGTTTTCTAACATCATTGAATGCAGCTATGTTTTAACATGGCACAGTGTAGAGAAGGACTCTCTCTATGTTGCTCGTTGTACAAGGTGGAGCCAAGGAAATTAGGATTGCACTTTTTGTTGCACAAAAGGATATTTCTGCCTCATTTAACGCTTTCATGAGGTCTAATTATCGTAGATTTTATGTTGTCATACCCTTGTCCTTCCATAGTTTATACCATAGTTTGACTTCATAATCAAAAAATTTTAAGTTGTACTATTGGCAGAAACTGTGAGATTTTTTTTAATCAACCGATGACAAACTGTGATGTAGCTAGGGATAGCAATCCAGCAATGTGGGATCCCACATCATTTGGCAGTCTGGCGGATCCAGCACCTTATTAAGTGGACCTGCAACTTGTAAAATGGGCTGAAAACATGTTTTAGTCTTCATCATCTTGCCTCTCTGTCGTTACTTTCCGATCTGACTCATTCTCTACCAGTTGTATTGCCCCATTTATTTATACCCGTCAAGTTGATGTTTGACTCACGGCAACAAATGTGTGTTTATGTCGTCTTCGTGATCATAAGTAAATATATTCACTTTTACATTTTTATAAGAACTCCATCTTGTTTTTGTTGTGTACATTATTGTAATTTGAGTTATGTCATCCTATTGCAATACTAGCTCCCAGATCATACACACAGAAAAGATACAATTAAAGCTATTTCTGAGGAGGAAGTGGAAACAATACAAAGAAAAGGTTACAACTATTGATTCAAAATCTATTGAATAAATGGTGTGTTAAAATGTTTTTGTCATAAACTGTACTTCATCGTATTTGAGATATTTCTTTTCAAAAAGTGGATCTCAATTTCCTAATTCTATAAGATCTATGATAACAAAGTTTTTAAATACTGTAAAAGTTGACATAATTTTTCAGTTTGAATATTTCAAGAAACAATGGTTAACATTTTCGTTGAGTATTTGATGAGTGCACTTCCCAAAATTACCTATATTTGAACATTTATGTTTACCACAAAGAACATAAGCTTGCTTAGAATTCGTGGTTCATGCACCGTAGATCATTGCATCAGTTTGGTCAAAGAATGACTGGAAAGCTTAGGTGTTGCTTTTGAAACTGATGTTTTTGGCTAAAGATCTGATGGAACAAGTGTCATGGAAAACATTCTTCTTGGTACCTGCAATTGTACTTGTCACACAGCACACAATTGGCAGTTGTTGAAGTTTTATTGGGATGTCTTTGTTGGAGTTGCACATGTGGCACAGCGACAGTTTGCTATCATGGATAACTAAAAGTGTCGCATTTTAATAGAATTGTACGGTGCCAAAGATATTTTGTGAAATAGGAAATATGCAGCCTAATCAGACTCATATGGTATATCACCTTCATTACCACCACAACCATCACTTGAAACTCCAATCAACAAATCTATAGAATCACCAATTGACATGATTAACTCAATAAATTTTACCTAACTAAGGAATAAGTTCTTGTCAGGAATGACAACAGAAAATTTAATAGCAATAAAAAATTTAGTACAAAATGGGTGCTATTACCTTATCTTTGCTCATTCTTTCAGAGATTCGTATAATGCATCAAAAACATCTAGAACTGTTCAAAAAAATGATTGTTTTGACACTCGAAAAAGGTATTGCAGCCTAGTATACTAGTCCCCAAGTGATATAAATCTTGAACACACAGCGTCTTTCAGTAATTGATATCTCCTCCTGAAATTGTGTGTTCGCAGGCTCAATTAATGATTTTAGGAACTCTACTGCTGTCATTCTCATAAAATTTGTTTATTGTATCCTCTTGTTTCATATCTCATATCTTTCATGAGTTTCTCACCATACTGTATTCTATTAAAATACAATTTCCATATCCACCAAATCACTTTTCATTTAGGTTTCTAGTATACAGTGTGATGCATCATAGTGAAAGTTGCAGCTACTTGTGCATGTGAAATGTCCATGGTGGCTTCACGAAAAGACTGTGCCTGGATAATTTGCCGCGCAATCAGGCTGGGTTGCATTTCAAAGTGCGGCAGCCATGCTCGTTTCAGTAATGGTTCGTGTGGAAAATAACTGGTTTTGCATGCTTGAACATGGCTCGTGCGGTAACCGCACATAATCGATAAGCAGTGTAAGAGTTGCTGGCAGCACTGTGCATGGCGCATTGTGCCTCCTCGCTCTTGCTAATGTCTGTTTCACACAGATAGCAGTAGCAAACAGGTTTAAATCGTGTGAACCGAATTAATTTTTGAAAGTTGCTAACATTGTTTACTCTTCAGTTCGGCAGAACTCCGATCGAGTGCATACCCACATTCTACTGGGGAAAAGGGGGGAGGGGCAGCTGCCCCACCTGCCCGTACCTGGCTACACCCTTGGGAGAAGAGTGCCTGATATTAGTGTGCTTACTCCTAATTTAAAATACTGGATTCATCTCATCAAGATTGTCTCCGATTACTTCAGTCTTGGCTTTGTCTGCAAACTTCAATTCATCAAGCAATTTATTTACACCAATGGCTTGTTTTGCACCATCACTTATGGCTGTATACTTGGTTCTATCGAATTAAGTTGAACTGTCCATTGTTTTCTATACTCTTCACTAACAGTTCAAGATAAAACTAGACAAATCTTCTGTTCAATTCACAATAGCCCCAGTATGAATCAGTATACACAACCAACGAATTTGAATCTCTTTGGTGTTCTAGTCTAATGTTCTGGTACCTTTCAAGTATTTTGATAGCCTTAGCTACCTTCCAATAAACTGTTATAAAACAGGTGTTGAACTGTGCAAGGCTTAAAGTAGCAAAGCCAATATCTGGATTGGGAGTCATAGTCAGATATTTCAAATAGGCTGCATGGTCACAGTATGGAAATTCGATCATTGTAGTTAGACTCAGATATAAATCCTTTGGGATACAAACATTGTTCTGATCTAGACCTAAGTGTTTCAGGATGTCAATACTGTAGTCCCTCTTATTCAAGGTAACAGTCCGTTGTGAAAATTCAATACCACTATTTATACTAGCTTTGACCAACTTGACTAATTCTGAAAAGGAATTTTTGTTACTAGGATCTTTATCTCCTGATCAGTACAATGTTTTATTTTGTCAACTTTTGTACTGGACTCCACAACGGATTTTTTTATTTTATTTTATTTTAATTTATCTCACATTTATACAGCCTAATATCTAGATACTAAATTAGGCCCTATTACATACATTTTTTAATTGATTAAGGGTTCCGCCAGTGTTGCTGGTTTCATTACTGGTTGATCTGGCCTCTCAGCTGTGTGGTTAGCCTCCACAGTATCCTGTCCCCACGAGGAGGCACGCCAAACCTGTTTTCTGGCGAAACCATGTTAACAGTTTACAATTTTACGGTCTAAGAATGTTTTATGTAAGCAATTAGCATATTTTTCCGCTTCACTTGGCTAATTGGTAACTGATACGAAATGATAAATTATTAAATATTAAACAATATACGTTACAGATGAGTCAGTTAGTAAATGAATAACAATATTTACATTGGTAGTTATTTGACAATTACAGTGCGAGCTTACAGTTGTTTGTCGGTTAGTGAATACATGATCACATTACATCAGGTTGCATTACAATGAATTTCTAACAACAATTTTTTAAGATATAGATCTACTGGGATTTACAATACATGGGTTATTATTTTCACAGTTTCTACATGCATACATTAGTACTACCTGCTTCGCTTTTACAGCCTGGAACCAGTTCGTGTGTTATCGAAATTCCGTTACTATTAATTTGTGACTTTTTTTAAATGTATTTTTTTTAACTATATTAAGGGATGGTAACATTCCATATCTTTCCTCAATGCCATTGGGCAATTTTTATGCCTTTTAGTAATACAAACACTGGCCATTTTTATTTGCGTCAGTTTGTGCTCAATACGCACGCGGCCTGTGAGGCATTAACCTCGCTGGCTAGATGCTGTATCGGCACTGCTGACCACTGTAAATTCCGTGGCAAACACGACCTGGCTCCGGCTTTGTAAAAATTTACAGTTCCTTGGCTATCAATTACATGATGTTTACGTTGTAGTATGCCAGCTAAGGACGCTACATCTTGGCAAGATATAACTATTATTATTATTATTTACATATTTCTGTATTCACCACACTATTCCTTCCATCGTTATTATCCCGGAAACGGTAAACCATTCCTGGTCCGTCTGGCATTTCCAGCAGAACCGGATTGGCTGACCCGTCGGGATCACTTCTGGTTACCGGAAGTTCTCGCACTATTCTGTTAACTACAATGCTCTCATTCGCCTAGATACGCCTGTGCAGCTGCTGGGGTCCCGGAGGTGGTCGGCCCCGCCCGACTACTGCTCGGTCCAGATATTTTTTCCTGTGTCGTTTAGACACTTTGTCTGATAGGTTGTCAAGCCTGCTCCATAATTGCTCGTCCAGGATTATGTCCCGTGTTCCGCATTTCGCTAACGTCCGCTGTTCTCACCTCTTCCGTTTCAGGACACTCCCACAAGACGTGCTCTGGTGTTCCTTCTGCGCCACACTCACATGCACTGGTTTCCTTCAATCCTCTTTGATATAGCATCTGGTTATATGGTCCGTGTCCGGTCATGTAATGTATTGGCCCAGGTGAAGGATTTAAGAATCCAAGATTTCAGCCTCTCTTGGACATTTGGAAACACGCTGTATAATCTTCTGCCTGTTTGGCTGCTGTCCCAATGGGCTTGCACTCGGCGAGGAGTGCGTTTTTAATTTCCACCACAGATTGTGCTACTGCTCCCACAATCTCCTGCACCTTGGCCTGATTTTCTTTACGCAGCCAGTATATGGCTCCTCGTCTCCTGATCTCGAGATCCAGCGGCCATACTCCTACTAATATTGTGAGTGAGTCAGCAGATGTAGTAGCATAGGCACCACTTAGCCGTATCAGAATGCTTCTCTGCACTCTCAGTACCGCCTTACGAGGTTTCACCTGCAGTAGTTTATGCGCCCAGACACTAGCCGCATACCCTACCAGTGATGCCAGGATAGCATCATGGTATCTTCTTATTAAGATGATCGGGAGATGGAATTTCCTCTGGCCTATGCTTACAAATTTGTGCATGACCGCCTTAGCTCTTTCACACGTCTCGGAAATATGCGTTGCGAAGTTTAGGAACTCATCCAGAGTGACGCCTAAGTATCTTGTTGTCGGCTTCCTTTTTATGGTGATGTTATTCATCTTAACAATTGGATCCCGCTCCAATTTCCCTTTTAGTAGCATCATTTGGGTCTTCTTTGGTGCAAGGCTCAGCTTAGCCTCCAAGCACCATGCCTGAAGTTCTTCGATCACTACTTGGATTTATCTTCTATGTCTTGTCTGGTCCGACCTTCAATCAACAACAGCAAATCGTCAGCAAAGGCGACCAGTCCCCAGCAAGCCACACAGCCCCTCCAAACGCCTAAAAGCATCTTCAAAAACTAAATCCCAGAAGACTGGCCCACTTACTGAGCCCTGGCGATAGCACTTAGTTAGACGTTTATCTACCTTCCCTCGTGGACATCTCAATGTGGCGAATCTATTCTTACAGTAATCCCGCAGTGTATTATACAGGTTACTTGGACAGTTGATTTCCCTAGGCGGTGTGGAACAACATCGGCTACCATAAATTGTCGAAAGCTCTGGAAACATCTATGAAAATTCCTATTATGTACCTTCATAGAACTACTTTTAAACTAAATTTACCGCCCTGTTTACTGTGTCTTCGGTCGACCTGCCTGCTCGAAAGCCATGTTGGTTCATGTTAATGCCTATTTTGGCTTCTGTGACACCTGCAGTTTGTTAATCAATACTTTTTCCTACACCTTCCAAGGACGTTTTAGCAGGTAGATCGGCCGATATGATTTTGGGTTTGCCAGATCCCTGTCTCCCCCCTTGGTCAATATCATGACTTCACTTTGCTCAGATGTTTGGAACCCGGCCTTGCTGGAGGCACTTGTTAAAAAGCGTCATAGTTGGAAGGCCAGTTGGACTACTAGGGCCTGCAACACTTCTGCTACTAATCCCGTCGGTCCCGGTTGCTTTATGTTTTGCCATACTGTTTATGGCCTTACTACCTCGTTACTGTTATGTCCTCCCCTCCGATTCAGCTACATAAAGCTGAGATTGATCACTCCGCACGTTTCTATGAAGTTGGTTTCTCTATCTTCCTCATTCATCAGATAGTAGCTGCCTTAGTAATTCCTCCGCTGTTGTAGTCAAATTTTTGGTCATGATACCTTCCTCAGTCCTCACAGTGGCTAACGTAGTAGGTGGTCTTATTTTTCCGGCAACTATCTTATACGGAATGCCCCAGGGATCTGATCTAAGATTGGATCTGACATAGGCCTCCCAGCTATCTGTTTTAGTTTTTAGAGTTGCTGCTTAAAAGCTTCTTTCCTTTCCTTTCCCTGTATCTATTAAGCAAAACAAGCCTATCAGCTGCCACAGCACAGCGTTGGTACTGCCTCCGCGCCCTTCGCATGTTCGATCTCATTCTATGCAGTCTCTCATCCCACGGTATATCCTTCACCCTTTTTACCGTTGTCAGTGGAATACTGTCTTTCATTGCTGTTTGGATGGACCTAGTCAGTTCCCTTGCCATATGGTCCTAGTCATTGCCCTCCAGCAAGTCCACTGGAAGACGGAAACTCTCCCTAAGTCTCTGCCATACCACCCTTCTGATATTATAGCGAAGTTTAGTATTTCCCATTACTAGTTGCCTCAGTTCGTTGCCGAGAGAGGTCATATAGAATTATATTGTGGTCACTCGTGGTTTGATTATCTACCACCCGCCAATTATGTAAACATATTTCCCACAAGATTGTTAGTAATTGTTACGTCTATGTTAGATGTAGCTCGACGCCTATCATTAAAAGTAGGGGGATTAAATGGTTTGTTCCTTACTTCTAGATTAAACTCTTAGATCAACTCAGTCAGGTCTTGGCCTCTCTCATTTGTATGGTCACTGTGCCAGAGCAGTGACCGTGCATTTGTGTCTGCTGCTATGATTATCTTCTGGTTTCCTAGACTGTTGAGAATTTCTCTAATTTATTCAAGTATCGATTAATTGGATCTTTGTATTGGAAGTACATTGATACTACAATTACGTTGCACCAACCTGTACTGATTTCTACACATGTAGTGTGCTCATCACAGAATTGAGCAATTTTATTGTAGTTATATTCCTATTTAGTACTATTATGCCTGACATAGGATGCTCCCCATCTGCAATGATTTGTGCAGTTACTGGCATGTACGGAATCGACCCTCTATTTGAATGGGGTTCCTGAAGGCATAATATGTCCCAGCTATTTTCCTCTGCCAATTTTCTTAACTCATGGAGGACTAGCTTGCTCCGTCTAGCATTTAACTGTGCAATTTTTATGATATCCATTTACGGGTGTCTGGTGTGGACATTGCACTTCGGCCATTTGAGCTGCGGGTCAAATCTAATCCTTCCATGCGTCATGACAAACTGCTTATAGATCTCATCAGGATCAAACAGTTCATTTCGTCTATTGAACATTTTTTTTACGAGAATTAATAGCTGGGACGGATCCGCTGGCAGGTTGTTGGCCTTAAGCTGAATTCTATCTACCACTTCCAGCGTGGGAAAGGTTATTGACCTCCCTGCTGGATGCAATATGCGTGTTATTTGTCTTAGAGCCATAGTTAGTATGTTCTCCTGTTCAAGCTTATTCAGTCTCAGTATATCCTCCATATTCGCATACAACAATGTTGGATCTACTGATATTCTCTAGGACACATTCCCCATACTTGGTGCTTCGATGTTAATTTCTCTTTTAACGCTATGCACAGCCATGGGATCTGATGGGATATTCTTGTGCACGCTTCCTATGCTTAGTGTATCTGTTTTCGATTCTCTTTTGACACTGCGCTGAGCCGTGAGGTCTACTGTACTTAGTGTATTTATGCTCGACTCTCTTTTGACGGTATGCAGCGACGTATAATCATCTAGGCTATTTCCGAATACATTTCCCCGGCTTGATGTGTCTATATTATAAAACGATGTGGGATTTAACGAAGTATTTTCGAGCACGTTCCCCTCATTTGGGATATCTAAGTTTGATTCTTTCTTGTTGGGAATAAAATATTGCCTTGTCAATTCGGTTTTCACGCTCTCTTTGCCGACGCTTGCCAGCGTCGATTTCGCCTTGTAGTTTCCCTTTAAGTCGTCCGTCTTTATTACACTATCACCTTTTGAGGGCAATTGGTTTATTCGGCCACAGTACTTCACCCTTTACCCAACCAAGCCCTGCTTTACATCGAGAGGACCGAAAGGGAGGCATCATACAAGCCCCCTTAACCTTCGCGAAGCTGAGGTCATCTGTTTGTGTACCCTTTTCAGTGAACCCCTCTGTTTGTATTCCTTTATCACAAGTACCAATAAACTGTTTTTTTTTTTTTTTTTTTTTCCTAATGCCTTCATAGCTTCTCTGAATTTCGCAGCCCGCATTGCATCCTGGCGCCTTTGAGACGGGCTTTTCTTCTTTTTAACCTTCTCTGCAGTCATATTGGAGTTATAACTTTTCCGGTTTGTTACAGTTGAGTTCGTTTCTATCCTTACTTTTAGCCTTGCCTTACTGTCCATAATCTATTCGACTTACAGTTCTTTGCAACAACATTTAATATGTTAGACACTCCTTTCCCCTTTTTTGCATGTCTTTCCTCTCCTGGCACAGGGTATACAAACTGCCAGGGCAGATTTTTTACCACATGTTTCTTTTTTGTGTGCCGTTTCCTCGCAATGGTTGCATACAGATTCGGCTTGCTGACAATGTTTACTTAAATGTCCTAGATCAGCACATTTTACACACTGAGGCACCACCGTGTAATCTTTAACTGTTATGGCCGAAAATTCGACAAATATTTTCCTCTGTTTCAGTAGAGCATTTCTGATCTTTGCACTTACTTCCACGACATGATGTACCATTGCCTTGTTTCTGGCCCAGTTTTGAATCTCGGTTTGAATCCTTCCGCAAATTCCTCCTTGGTTACCAGGTGTGTAAATATGAAACCGGAATTTTTTGATCAAAAACACACGTTCATTGCATAAAAATGGTTCGACATACCTTATTCAAAATATTGTCCATTGCAAGATATACATTTTTCCCATCTCTCCGGTAATTTATGAATGCCACGCCAAAAAAATTTTTTCTCTTTTGATGCGAACCAGTCATCAAGCCATTTCCGCACATTTTCGTAAGAACTGAAGCGCTGCTCAGCGATGTGCGTGTCCCATCGATGCGAAGAGATAGTAATCCGACGGCGCAAGGTCAGGCGAGTAAGCCGCATGCGTCAGTATCTCCCAACTAAGCGACTCGATCATTTCCTTGACTGGTTTTGATGTGTGTGATGGTGCGTTGTCGTGAAGCAAGATCACTTTGTGTTGTCTTTTCTGGTATTCTGGTCGTTTTTCCCGCAATGCTTGGTTCAAACTGAGTATTTGCTGTTGATAACGTTCACTATTAACAGTTTCACCAGGTTTTAGAAGCTCGTAGTAGATCACACCACTTTGATCCCACCAAACACAGAGCATTGTCTTCTTTCCTTAGCGATTTGGCCTTCAAACTGACGTTGACGGTTCACCTGGAGATACCCATGATTTTTTCCGCTTAGGGTTCTCGAAATATATCCACTTTTCATCACCAGTCACAATTCTATGGAGAAATGATTTTCTTTTATATCTGGCGAGCAGCATTTCACAAGTGGTTTTTTCGGTTTTCTTGCTGTCTGTCAGTCAGTTCATGTGGAAGCCATTTTCCCATCTTCTGGATTTTTCCCATCGCTTTTAAACGTATGGAAACAGCTTCCCGTGTCACATTCAATTGATCTGCAAGTTGTTGTTGCGTTTGAGCATCATCCTCATCCATCAATGCTTGCAACTCACTGTCTTCAAACTTCTTCGGAGGTCTTCCACGGTCTTCATTGCTGATGTCAAAATCTCCACTTCTGAATTTTTTAAACCACTCGAAACACTGTGTTTTCCCGAGAGCACGCTCGCCGTAAGCTTCGACAAGCATTCAATGTGATTCTGCAACAGTTTTCTTTAAATGAAAACAGAAAATCAACGATGTCCGCAAATCGTAGTTTGTGGGCACAAAAGTCGACATCTTCAACAGTGTTAAAAACCGCACTATCGTATGAAACTTGTATTGTCGGGAGTGGAAAATCACAGCCGGCTGTCGACAAAAGAAACCGGTGACAATGGCGCAATCGGGCGGTAACTGCTTTGATCGCTACAGCCATCTATTGGCAAATTCCGGTTTCATATTTACACACCTGGTATTTGTCCCTCTTAATTTTGCTCATAGGTTATTTCAACTAATTTTTCCAGTTCGATCGATATTGGAACATCATACAAAATTACTAGAGGTCTTCTCTTTTTCAGTAACTCACACTTCACTTCCTCCGCCAACACTTTATTTTCTATTACTTTCCTAGCGTCAAGATCATTGTTTGTTTCTACAATAACAGTTTTATTTGTTGTCTTTATTCGGCTTATTTTAATTTTCTCCTGTTGAGGTTTTAAAATTTTAGTTACTTTTTCTGCTACTTGTTTCGGGGTTTCCCCCTTCTTTGAGGTAATGAAAACCACAGAAGTATTCAAGGGTTTCCCTATTTGAACTTGCTTTTGTTTGATAGCATTTGATGCGTCCACTGTGGCGTGGCTCCACAACGGATTACTGGAATCCATGTTGGCCTTTCCAGATCCATATAAACCTTCACTACAAGCAGACCATTCAAGGATGTAGTGGTGACGTTGTACTGCTAAATAAGCATTCCCTCTAAAGCTGCCAAGAAGACCTCATGTTAATAGACATCAGAGAAGTCTCTTAAAAATGAATGCCAGTTAGTTGGTTGAATCCCTGTACTACCAGTCAAGCTCATAATTGTTCAGTAGATTCATTAAAGTAGTACTTCTTTCTAAGTATGATACAGTCAGTGATAAATTTCACATTAATTGGATTAGTCAACCACCACTCAAGTGTCATTCAGAATAACAGACTTGATTTCATCTAATTTTACAATTTCCCATTTATGTGCATCTGGGTTAGACACTGCGAACTTTATAAAAATTTCTACAAAACTTGTGCTTTCACTTTTCAGAGTCATCACTTTCTTCAACCAGATGATGTTGCTTTTGTGATCTGCCTCTGTTGCCAATTTTTATTACCTTCACTTTCTCTCAACCTCTACGGGGTAGCAGATTTATTCAGCAACACTGGGACATTATTCTATATTCTTTGTGCCACTTAATTCCAGATGGACATTGTGTCCAGATACTGGCTCAGGTTCATCATCAGCGTTTGCAGACTGTTTAAACAATTCAGGGATGAAATATTCATTCCAATTGTTCTTGGATCCTCCATCTTTGATGAATTTTACATCGCTAGCAACAACAATCTTTCTTTCAGACAGTCAGAAGCAATATCCTTTTGTTTCTTCAGTTTCTGGCAAAATATTCAGATTTGCATTCATTGTTGAATTTACTAACGTTTGTGCCTACGGTAAGGATTAAGACATGGCAGTCAAACTTGCAGAAGTGACTTGACACCAAGTATCTCTCTACTATAGACTTCAAAAGGAGTTCGTCTGGAGTGATAACTCTTGGGCCTACCCTTCAGGAGGATGTAAGTTCAAATCCCTGTCCAGCCATCCCAATTTTGGTTTTTCACGGTTTCCCAAAATCCCTAATATGAAAATGGTTCCTTCAAAAAATCGTGGCTGAACTCCTTTATGGCTTTAGCAGTGTTGATATTGATGGGCTGTGAAGTCTGAAAAAAAAATGTATTTAAACAATTCATTTTCAGTTCAACTTTATACATTGTCTCTCATTTTGATGATCTTTTTGTTTGTGAAACAAGATTTGGGGATGTTCATGAATGTGCCTTCTGGTACACTTATAGTGTCTCTCCAGTTTGCATCATTTTCTTCTTCACAGCTACTTTTATACATTCTAGAGAGTGAGAAGAGAAACTTCTGTGTGTCATACACACTCTTCTTGGTGTATTTTTCATGTGTACTTTTTGCTGCGTACTTTTGGATGTTTTTTTTATGTTCCTTCTGCACTTGAATGGACAAACAATACCATTTTTATTGCATTTTACCGTAAATAGGAACTTTGCCCAACTACTTTATATTGATAAAGCTTGTCTGGTATGGTTCCTACTTTATGGAAAAAACAGGTATTTGCAAATATAAACAAAGTATGCTTCCCTACTTCATTGATAAGAAGATTGCAGCTATGGAGGGATATCTTTCACCAAATATTCCTGTTTTGCAAAAAATTTATGTTTTAAATGTTTGTATGGCACCTACATCAAAAAACTTATTAATATTTCATTGAAAAATGAACTGTTATTTCAGAAAATTTGGTTAAAAATGAATCTGTAATGCTATTAACAACAAATATTAACAAAAATAAATGTATGTAGGGAATAAAAATATTTTTGATTATTTGGGGTTAATCGATAACCTTTTGTGTACTGACTCGTCTAAAAAACTTGCAGCTTTTCGGTCTCATCATCATGTATGGCTTTTCTATAGATATACATAAATATTTAAATTCTCTCAGTTTTTAATTTCTCAATTTTTCCTAAATGCAGGCCCACCTGGACGAACGGTGTTAGTGTGAGATACCTGCAGTATTATACTATAAAGCCATCTTGATTATTCTCTGATTCCGATTTCAACAGCAAATATCTCTCCTTTTAAGTTATTCTCATAAACAAATTAAAATTATTAAAAACTAAGGCATACTTCACTAGATTGTCAGAGATGCTAGATTATAGATGGATTGCTCTGAGTTAAGTCTGTATTTTGTGTTTAGAGCTTTTATATAAAAAAAACTTGGACAAAATTATCTGATAACTGTTCTTACAATTAATAGCTTAGGCTAGGTGAAATTTTCATTTGGAACAAATGAAACATTATTTTATTAAATGGATATTTACAGATAGTATATTGATGAGGATTATTATTATTTATATTAATTTATGTTACTACTTATTACTAGCATTATTCCAAGGCAGTAACTATGTGTGCTGACAATACTGCTGGACTACCTGACAATCTATGATTGTTTCCATATAGGTATTTATACTTCCAGTATAACAGTCTCCTCCTCATGATGGACTAGTTATATCACTGGTTGATATTGGCAAGTTAAGAGGGAAAAGCATTCATCAAATGTATGTACCAGGTGTGTAAATATGAAACCGGAATTTTTTTGATCAAAAATACACGTTCATTGCATAAAAATGGTACGACATACCTTATTCAAAATATTTTCCAATGCAAGATATACATTTTTCCCATCTCTCTTGTAATTTATGAATGCCACGCCAAAATTTATTTTCTCTTTTGATGCAAACCAGTCATCAAGCCATTTTCGCACATTTTTGTAAGAAGTGAAGCACTGCTCGGCGAGTACGTGTCCCATCGATGCAAAGAGATAGTAATCCAACGGAGCTAGGTCAGGTTAGTAAGCTGCATGCATCAGTATCTCCCAACTAAGCGACTAAATCATTTCCTTGACTGGTTTTGATGTGTGTTATGGTGCGTTGTCGTGAAGCAAAATCATTTTGTGTTGTCTTTTCTGGTCATTTTTCCTGCAATGCTTGGTTCAAATCGATCATTTGCTGTTGATAACGTTTACTATTAACAGTTTCACCAGGTTTTAGAAGCTCGTATTAGATCACACCACTTTGATCCCACCAAACACAGAGCATTGTCTTCTTTCCATAGCGATTTGGCCTTGAAACTGACGTTGATGTTTCACCTGGAGATACCCATGATTTTTTACGCTCAGGGTTCTCGATATATATCCACTTTTCATCACCAGTCACAATTCTATGGAGAAATGATTTTCTTTTATATCTGGCGAGCAGCATTTCACAAGTAGTTTTTTCGGTTTTCTTGCTGTCTGTCAGTCAGTTCATGTGGAAGCCATTTTCCTATGTTCTAGATTTTTCCCATCGCTTTTAAACGTATGGAAACAGCTTCCCGTGACACATTCAGCTGATCTGCAAGTTGTTGTTGAGTTTGAGCATCATCCTCATCCAACAATGCTTGGGACTCACTGTCTTCAAACTTCTTTGGAAATCTTCCACGGTCTTCATTGCTGATGTCAAAATCTCCACTTTTGAGTTTTTTAAAACCACTCGAAACATTATGTTTTACCGAGAGCACGCTCACCGTAAGCTTCAACAAGCATTCATATTATTCTGCAGCAGTTTTCTTTAAATGAAAACAGAAAATCAACAATGTCCGCAAATCATACTTTGTGGGCACAAAAGTCGACATCTTCAACAGCATTAAAAACTGCACTGTCATATGAAACTTGTATTGTCGGGAGTTGAAAATCACAGTCGGCTGTCGACAAAAGAAACTGGTGACAGTTACGCGATCTGGCGGTAACTGTTTTGATAGCTATCAGCCATCTATCGGCAAATTTCCGGTTTCATATTTACACACCTGGTATTAAGTGCTATTATGATGTCTAAGATTCACACTAAAACTATCTATAAATGAAATGTTGACATTGGATTTAAACATATATTCAAACACATTATTCATCTTTCCAATAAATCTATTGATATCATTATCAGCTGTATTAATCCTATATACTGTTGTAAATATGGTGTTGTAGACCAGCAGGAATGATGCAGTTGCGTATTGACCTTTTCTAACATTCTCGCCTCGCATTCGGGAGGGGACGCCGGTTCGAATCCCCATCCGGGCATCCAGATTTGGGTTTTCCATGGTTTCCCAAATCACTCCAGGAAAATGCTGGGATGCTTCGTTCAAAAGGCCATGGCTGAATTCCTTCCCATTCCTTGCCCCCCATCATTTCCTGTCTCTAAAGACCTTGCTGTTAAAGAAGTTAAGCAGTTAAAAAAAAAGGAAGACCTTTTCAACTGACATATTATTTCCATAACTAAAGAACTATGGATCCTGTCATTCAGTACATAAGATACCCAGCCAGCATACTACCTACCATTTAGATCTACAAAAATTATTAATTAGAATCTAATTATCAAAGCAATGTTGACTATAATGTTCAGCCAGACAGACTTTCAATTCCTATATCAGATATACAGTATCCAATAATGCTGATTAATTTGGTATCCATTGAAAAATGTAGCACACACTTTCGTTTTGGAAAAAGCCTTATAGAGAACAGTATTTTTATATAAGATATCCTGAAAGGTGGTACATGTATAATTTACTCATCATTAGATTAGTTTGTGTTGCTTTACAAACCTATCTCCGTTACCACTATCTAACACTGATCTCTTGTCTATTAGAAGAACATCTTTTGAGATCTCAATACTTTTACGAGTTTTGCTGGGTTTCATATACTGATTTTTGGTGCCAGTTTAGTGGCACAGACACTAACTTCTTAAAGTTTTGAATATATTGCCTTGCTGGTTTGATGACTTAAGAAATCTATTGAAAATGGAGGTCACACTGAGTTTAGCAACACCCATCTAAATTGCTTACATCTACTTGATGGAAATTTAAAAATAAATGTGTAGTTTTAAAATTACATCTTCAGTTCATATGCATGATTTTTCGATTAAATGTTTCCTATAATACTATTACATTATTATTACTGATGACATTGTTACATTCAGTCATTTGAAAATTATATGCAAACTGGATCAGTGATTCTCAAGTTCTAAGCACGCGCATGCACACACATGTTGCATTAAAATACGTAAGGATATTTGGAGGAAGAAAGGGCACTGCAAATAAATTTTGTCAAAATTTAGTCAGAATCCTCACAGACTAGTGTTTAAATAAGTTAAATGAGTGTTTAATTTTTTTTTCAATTAAAATCATCTATAACTAGTATCTTTATTTAGGTTCTTTGTGTTTGCTCCACCCTGAAGCTAATCCTGGTTATGGCATTGCCACTGCATGTTTATTTCTTTCATATAAATATTTGTTTAAAATTCAGTTCATTTAGAAAATCTACATGTTTAATTTTTCTCCTTTAAGTTGATGGACTATGAGCCTCGTGCAAGTCTGCAGGTGCCCCTTCTTCTAAGACTTGGCGAGGTACAGCCAGCACTCGTAAAAGCTATTGAAAGTGGAGACACTGATCTTGTCTACACAGTTCTGCTTCACTTGCGAGAAAAATATGCCGCTGGGAGAGTTTCAGGTAATTCCAGCCCTTGAGTGAGTAGTAAGTTTGCATATTTTCTGCTGATAATTGTTTGGTCACTATATTTTAAAAATTATGAAATTTTTAAAACATTTCAGTGTAAGTTGTTGTAGGTTCTTGTTTGCTCTCTTCCCATAGCTAGCGATCAGAAACTATCCAATGGCACAGTCACTCTACATTAAGTATTGCCGTGACCATAATCCAGAGACTCTGAGAGATATCTATGTTCAAGAAGATGATTTAATGCTCAGGCTGCCTGTTTCATTCGTGAAAGCTTTGACCCAAAGGTAAATCCATTGTCCATAAAGTATATTGTAGCAATTGGAAAAATTTTTACTTCATGATTTCTGTAATTATGTGTGTTCCTATTCTAGTTTTTTTTTATTTTTTTTTTTTTTTTTTTTTTTTTTTTTTTTTTTCCTGTACTGGCAGTGATCTGCCCATTCAGGGATATACAATTGTAAGCATTAAGTCTTACTGTTAAGTATTTAATATATAGTGAACACATTAATAGTATTTAATTGAAAATTTAGAAACTTAAGAGAAGATTGTGTTTGACAGGAAGCGAGAGCTACTGATTAGAAAATTTGTGGTGATTACAATACAAGGACTTGTGTGTTTTAGAAGTACTGAAAGGGATAAATTTACCATCATAAAAGAATAAAATGAGCACATATTTTACAAGTTATCAAAGTTAGGAAAATTTATGAAGGCTACAATCATATTAGTTGTATTGACCTTGTTAACGAGAATTTAAATATAATGAAAATAGCTTGTTAAAGAGAAAGAATTTTTTTTAACATATTGATCAACCCATTGTATATATAGTTTAGTTTGGTCAGGAATAAACAGTGCATGTTTAAATTACACTGCCATCATATTCAATAACGTAGTAATAGTTAGTACTATGTCCCCCCATAATCATATAAGATAATATTTAGCTGATACTGCATTTCTCCTTCAGAAACAAATATATCAGAAAGAGAATGATAAGAAAAGATGTGTTACTAACTTCTGTCAATAAGATAAAATAGCAGTTAATACTTTTATATTTGGTAGAAATACACTTAGTTCCACTAGCATAAAAAGGCATAAGATACAGATGAAAACACCCCAAGCAAAAACATTTCATATGAGTGCAGATGAAAAAATATAAAGAAAAAGAATATATGGTAAAAAAATGAAGTAACGAAGTAAAAAATTAATAAATTTTCAATAAAAGTCGAGTGGGAAGAAATACCATGAGGTGATATTGATATGCAAGGGAAATATAAACTCTACCCACCACTTACCAAAGATGAAGAAAGGAGGGCAACAGCAACAAAAAATTCTCCAAAAAAAAAAAAAAAAAAAAAAAAAAACGCACAATATTTAGAGCCATGCACCTCCAACCGTCAAAACCATCATACATTTGGCTGTGTTGACTAAAGATGCTCGTGCAAATTCAGACATGTTTCTACTTTCTTGGAAAAGGACATGGGCAGAAATATTGTGTTTCTTTTTTTTGCGTTTGTGGAGTATTTTTGTGTTGCTGCTGCCCTCCTCCCTTTATTTTGGTGAGTGGTGGGTATTGTTTATTTTTTCTTTCATATAAAATTAGCAAATTATTTCATAGATTTGCACACATTAAAAGCTTTGCAGACATGATAAGATTGGATATTTAAAAAAAAAAAGAATAATTGTAGGGAAAATGCTCTATAACTTTGTCTGCAAATCTGCTCAAAACAATTATGAGAGAGAAAAGCAATTCAGCATCTCCCGGCAAAACAGAGTTACTGACATTGTATTATTGCCAGCAGTATTTTTGAGATGAGATGTGCTTTCGTTTTTACATGAGGTAACCAAGTTCGTGAGACTGGTACTCGGCATGTAGTTATTTAGATTAAGCCTGTTGGTCAATAAATTTTCATCAAGCGTTACTCATCCTGCAGGAGGGAGATATGGGCATGCACAGTTCCTAATCAACAGCGTACAAAACAAAAACATAAGTTAAATCCCAAAGCTCTCCAGGTTGAATGAAAATAAAGATGATTCATCTACCAGATTCAGATATATTTTGGAGGAATACTGCTGAATGGTTTTGCACTCTTTATTATTATTTGTTTATCCTCCTATATAATGTGAACAGCAAACTTAAGACACAGTCATCATAGCTACATAAACACACAAAAGACTCTCAGACATGCAGAAAAAAGAATCTGGCCATCTGATAATGACTCCTTGTCTGGCCCTGCCTTTATTTGGAAAATACATTTTTTCAATGTATTTTTAGAAACATAATCTTGTAAACAATAATTGATCTACTTTGCCATTGCAGAACCAGACTCGTGAAGCCTCTCTGGAGGCAGCACAGGATGCATATCGTCGAGCCCGTAATGATTTCTGTGCAACAGTTTGTGAGGAACAGTTACGTCTTAGCCGCTACCAGCGTCAGTTAGAAGAAAAAATGGGTTGCGAGTTTGTTGGCCTTTCCCTGCGAGATACTGTCTACAAATTACTGACCATGTCAGAAGTTAAATTAGCTGACAAACTGAGATCAGAGTACAAGGTGTCTGATAGAACGTATGTTTTTCTCTATTTTTTAAATATAGGTTCTCTAAATTGTCTCATACAGCCTTATTGATGCTAGTAATATTTAAAAGTACATTTTATTCATTTTTTTATTGAAATTAGTAATAGCAGTAATACTAATTAATTTCCTTAAGTCATTAAATAACTTAAAACAATAGCCTGGGCTTCCAGAAGCTGTTTGGAGGATTGGATGAAATACTTGGTCTGGTCTGAAAGTAGTAGAACTGGTTTCTTCCTGAGTAAACAGGTGAATGAGAGGCAGTCTGTGTGCACACGATCAGTGGAGGAGCATATTAGGAATGCTGGGAAAAATCGGCAGTCGGCTCTCGACCATTGAAGAGAGCAGGTCGCGTGTACAGTGAACCCCTGTCGAAATGCCTCATCACGGAGAATCGTGGAGTGTTTTCTGGAGCAGCGATATGCTATCAAATTTTGTGTAAAGCTTGGCAAAATGGGCAAAGAGACTCAAATATTATTAAGGAGGCTTACAGTGATGCTGCATTCGGTAGATCGTGTCTTTTTGAGTGGCACAAGCTGTTCCGAGAAGGTAGGGAAAGAGTGGAAGATGACGACCGATCCGGATGCCCTTCGACCAGCAAGGACCAAAAAAAAAATGTGTCACAAGTGAAAAATTTACTGAACAGTGATTGTAGGATGAGTATCAGAATGATTGCTGATGAATTAAGCATTCCTCAAACCCAAGTTTTTGAGATAGTGACAGAAAACTTAGCTATGAGAAAAGTGTGCACGAAGTTTGTGCTGCGAGTGTTGTCAGAGGAGCAAAAGGCCAACCGGAAAGTGATCTGCCAGGATTCTTCTTCATCATGTGAATGAGAACCCCAACTTTCTGGACAATTTAGTGACTGGTGACGAGATGTGGGTGATTGAATACAACCCGGAGAGCAAGCGGCAGAACTCGGAGTAGCACACCCTTTCTTCCCCATATCCCAAGAAAGCAAGAATGAGCAGATCCAAGCAAAAGTCAATGCTAATTTGTTTTTTTTTGTTTGTTTTTTTATCAACATGGAGTCATCCACAAAGAGTTCGTACCACCCGTACAAACAGTTAATGCAGTTTTTTACATGGAAGTCCTCACCAGACTGTGAAAACACATTGATCGTGTCCGCCCAGCCATCGCCATCACTTGGCAGCTGCACCATGACATTGCGCCAAGCCACACAGAGTTTTGCGTAGTGGAGTATCTTGTCCAGCACAATGTGGCAACTCTGCTCATCCCCCTTACAGCCCCAACTTGGCCCCGCCAGACCTTTTTCTATTCCCAAGAATAGAATCGATATTCAAGGGGAAGCATCATGGCTCGGTAGAGGCGGTTCAACAGGCCATGTCGAGGAAGTTAAACAGCATTCTGGTCCAGGCGTTACTGGAAGCATACGAAAACTGGAAAACTCGTTGGCAGCAGTGTGTAAATGCGGAAGGGTGCTCCTTTGAAAACTTCTAATCATTTGTACTATTCTGATGAATATTTTTTTTTTTTTTTTTTAAATGAGTCCTACTACTTTCAGAACAAACCGTATTTCACCTGAGTGTGTAGCTGGTTAGATCCCATAAATTTGATTAGTGAAAGCTGTCCAAAAATCACTTCTTGCATACCATATTTTTTATGTACTGTTCTCTTCCTACCCTTCTTATTATTTTACTTGTTATTTTCTTTTTGCTGAGCTTCTATTCATTTTGTGCCTCAAATAGTGCTTTTCTTCAGAGCTTCAGATCTGAATCTCTTAATTTATGTGTTATAGCTAATACCCTTCAAAATTCTTACAAAAAGATTTTAAATTCCTATCCTATTGTAAGATGTCAAATGTTGTTATAGGAACGAAGAATATAAGCTGTAATTTGTCTGCAAGACAGTTCAACCATGTAATGTTCATTTTATAGTACTTTTGTATTTTGTGTTATGAGAAATATGCTGGCTACACTTGTGATTTATACTTGAAAACAATATTCTTTTATGCCTATTGGAATTACTTACCAGTCTCATTTTATTAATTTATAGAGTGGCTTCTTAATTTTCCTAGTGTCATAAAGCTTCTAATTTAAAGTTATGTAATGGTAAAGAGCGGTACTACTACTAGTTCATAAAGGAGGAATGATAAATATGGTAGAAAATTACTGGCCAATTAGTTTGACATCAGTGATAGGCAAAATTGTGGAGAGAATAATATGCAACTACGTCAGAAATGATTGTGGGAAAAGAAACTGGTTTGCAAATCGACAACATGGCTTTAGATAAGCATATTCATGTGAATCTCAGTTGGTGGGCTATATGCAACAGGGTGACCTCATTGTTGATGTGCCCTAAAGCCACGACCGCAACATATGCAAGATATTTCAGATAAATTTGACAATGGAAGCCAAGCTGATAGTGTAGCACTTGAACTTTCCAAGGCATGAGCCATAAAATTGAATTAAACATACTGAAAACTATGGAGTAGATGAATAGGTGACTTGCTTGGTAGAGGAATTTTTAAAAGTGGAAAGCAAAGAGTTAGAATAGGAATGCAGTATTAAAAGAGGTGGAAGTGAATATGGGAGTGCCACAGGTTAATGTATTGGGAACATTGCTATTCATTATTCTAAAGAATGATTGAGATGATGGTCCACAGTTTGAAGTTTAGCTACCTGCAGATGACATAATGTTATATATAAGATCAAAATGGGAAAATGTGAACAGCTGCAGTTTGATCCAGATAGAATATCTAACTGGGTATGTAAAAATGGAATTAAAATAAATGCCAAGAAGAATCAGCTTATTAGACAGACATATAAAAAACTTAAGAAGGTGGACAGCTTGTTGAAGGCTTGAAGTATATATGTCTTGATGTAATATTTGATAGTAAAATCAATTGGACAGAATACATTGGGCAGGTGGTAGGAAGTGATTTCAAAATCATTCATTTAATAGAGAGGGTGATGAGAGGATGTACCATAGAAGTGAAGGAGTTGGGTAATACAATTTTGTCAAATTATTGCTTGAATATGGTGTAGTAGATCTGGATATCAAATACAGGAGTTGGATAGTGTGCAAAGGAGAGCAGCTAAGTTTGTTTGTGGAAATTACTGCAGGAGCCAGTCAGTAACTGATATAATGAAGGAGTTGGTTGAAAGAAAGGAGGAAGGTGAAAAGAATAAGGCATATGTTGGTGCTGAGGCTTGGGAAGGTATTGGTCAAAGAATTATGAGTAATGCATGGAAGTGTAATGTTCTGACCTCATTACCTGATTTAAAATTATAATTAATTTTATTATTTTATTTTATTATCATGAAAGGTAGAACTTGCGTGAATACTTTATATGAGAAATCACAAATGGTTTTATTTCAATTACTGACATGACCTATATAACAAAATTAGTTAAAATTAATCAGTTGTACTTTTGTGGGCGCCAGGGTATTTTATATAAAATACACAAAATCAAAAAATAAACAAATTCAACATTTTGACTGTTCACTTCTGAAAGAAATATTTGCTCCGGGCTATGAGAGTTCTTATCTGCAGGGTCGTAGCTGGGCAATGCTATGAACTTGCACTTGTAGCTGGCACAATGTCCTTCATGTGGCGATATATAATTACTGAATTTTGATGTCGGCCACACACACTGGATGAAGTTTTCTGCTCTGCTACGGAACAGTGTGGTACAGTTCTTCAGAACATCCTTTGCCTGAGCACCTCCGCTCAAACAAAGTGGCTGATGTCCCGTTCCAGGCAGCACATTCTCATTAACGCACAGACAGTCCACATCGACCGATCGTGAATGCCGACCAGCACTGAATGTCCCTCCGTGCCACATGAAAACAGAAAATCCTGTCCATCACTCTGTAAATCTACCTGGCTAGCGCAATACAATACACCCCTCTCCCAGCGTCGCATCACCCCAGCAAAACTCGCCCGCCAGTTCTTGGAACCAGGCCAGCTGACATTCCTGACCAGCCGCTTAGCACCCACAAGCTTAAACTAAAATATTCTCCATTAAAAATAAATAAACATATAGTTTATTAATGTAACTAACGGTCACAAGACGCGTTCGTTACATATTCCCCCTGGTTCGGCAAATTTAAATAAACTAGTTTTATTAAAATTTTCACAATAAGAAATATACTAATTTGCCTTCCTTGTCCACTAATCTAACATTGATTAAATCTGGGAACCTATATTCTAACCTATTCCATCACAAGTTCCACCAACATGAACATTTAACCGAACATATGTCCCTTGGCTACTTTGTACATAGACTTTTCTTACTCCCATCCCTGATTGTGGGTCGATTTGTGCAAACCTTAAATACATAATATAACCATTTAAAATGTAACCTTATAAGTAACAAATTATTGTAGTGATATAGATGTTCTAACACAATAAAATTTTATATCAAATTGAAAATTTAAATTCGCCACCATTCTTAATAAATATAACGCAATACATCATAAGTTGTGATCATCATAGATATTCAACACATAGGATAACATAAACATAATCTCAATATATAATGAATGAATAAACCTGGTAGAGAACATATCCTTATCTGAATAATAATAATAAAAACTTTTAAGCAGTTAAGTCATCATCTATGAAGTGCAGGGTTGTCCAAAGCAATGCAAGATTGTTCAAAACATTTTCTTACTATGTCACCGTGAAGCAAAGTATTTTTAATGGATTTCCGCCACCATCCTTTGAATATACAAAATGACAATTACATCCCATTTTATCTCCATTCGTTACAGACGTCATGTGATCATTAAATTAACATGGTCTCGATCAAGTGTACGCGGATGCCGCTCCAGTATACTTCCTGATTTCCCAAGACAACGTTATAAGTACATTTGCTCCATGGCATAAAAGAATTTTGTTCATGGAATGCTGATTCGCGTAATTCCTTATGAACAAAACAAAATAAAATATTATCTACCTAGTACCTCGGAGATCCTTTTCCCTTGGCTACTTGGTGATTTGATATGCCACACATCTGTGAAGTTCCAGAAATTTATCTGTAAATGTACCCCAACGTATTGGAATCCTTCTGTCTGCCAGAAATCAACTCCCAACATATTATCTTGGCAAGTTTTTATCCTTTTCCGGCACATATATGCCCATCGTCACTATCAAGAGAAACAAGTTGCACTAAATGATCCTCGCGCGACTGTACCAAAACTTTGTGATCATCAGAATACTCTTTCAAGTTTCGTGAATTATGGGGTTACAGTCATTGGTTCCATCAGTGAATAAGTGACTGTTAACTGAGATTATCCTTTTCACCGTGCATGGACCATTTATATTATAATAAACTTTGTAAAAGCTTCTTATTGGTGTATTATTGTGGACTGGTGCGTAATAATACTCGTTGCCCTACAGTGAAAGTTTGATTATGCTTTGGTCTTGCTATATCCGCATCATTCTCCTCATCCTCCACACTGCCATTTCGCCAATATGTTAAATTACTAAGACAAAACTGTGGAGAGGCCTCAGCATCCCCGACGAAATCTCATTGTTTTAATTGGTCACCCTGCGATGTTTCGCGTGCGGCACCAACTCTCAATTCATTTTCACTTTCGTTCTGAATGTTATTGCAGGGATCGACGGTTAGAATCGCATTTACTTCGGCGAACCTCGGCGCGTTTGTCCGTGACCATCCCGCTGACCTTCAATCTTCCACTGCTTCTTATCGCTTGCTTCCAATTTTTACCTCCATTGGGGTTACTATTGTTATTGAAACTTTGCCCGTTATTCTGATTATATGGCCGAAATTGTCCATTAGAATTAGAGCGATTGTCCTGCACAATTTCCGCGCACTGTTCACGGCTCACTCATTGTCCTATGGCATCTAGATTCCGCAGTGTTTCTAATAAATCAGTGATATTCTTTACATATACAGGCGAGATGTGTTCTTGAACCCCCGGCTAAAATGTGAGCTTATTACATCAATGACCTCCGCGTCTGGCATCACTGTGTCGAAGTAACGACTTTTTACAACTAGCCGTTCCACATACCTTTCCATTCAATCACCAGGTTTAGGCTCGTATTTTCCTTGGTAAAATCGTGTCCTAGCTTAGTTTTGAATTTTTGCTGACCAGAAAGTACTTAAAAAACAATTCCTTAAATTGTGTGTACGACATATCTGGAGTACACACTACTTGTAACCATGAACGATCTTCTTCAAAAAATGACTGGCTAATGATTAAAAGTTTTGCCGACTCCAGAACAGCTTTAATTTGAAAGTATCTTTCAAGGTCATCGAGATAAGCTTTCGGGTTTATCCCCCCCTTGGAACCAAATCTAGGAAGCTTTAACTCGAGATTTCCTGAAAAAAGCTGAGCATAACTAGCTTGACATTGTCCATTGTTGCTAGCAGAGTTATTTCTTTCGGTTATTTTACTTTCCAAATTACGTAATTTTACCTCCGTTTCGGCAGCAAGGTTACGCTGTGATGTTTCTAGATTCTTTTGACTTTCCTCCATTTCTCCCATGGAATTTTTAAGGTCTCCAACTTCGGATATTATTTTACCTAAATTTTCTTCAACAACATCTTTTATTGAATGAGCAAACTCAGAAATCTGACCTAAATTTTCACTGTTTTCTGTGCGCATTTCTTTAATTGAACTTTTATTCGCTTCTACTTTACGGCAAATTTCATTGTTAGTCGTCTCAAGTACATTGCAAGAAGACTTTAACTCGGTCTGGACTTTGCTAAAAGAATGATCTCAGAGCTAATTTCCTTTTTAAAATCATTTATTTCTCAGCCAATTTCTCCGCGAAAAGTAGCAAATTGCTCTTCAATTCTTTTGTGAGCCATTTCTTGTTTTCTTTCAAGACTCTCGATTTTACTAGACATTTGCACTGAGAGTTCAGACAATTTTTCATTGGATTCTTGAAATTGTTTTGTAAATTGAGCAGATAATTGTGAAACTTTCTCCATTAATAAAGGCGCTATATCGTTCATCTGGTGTTGCTGAGTCTGCAATGCAGGAATCACCGAGACCTTTTTCGCACTCATGTTGGAGGTATTCTGAAAATTTTCCAAATTTTCCTGCCTTAATTCAACGGGTGATTGGGTGGAATACGCTATTTCTGCGACATTATTGTCTTCCCCGATATGATCCGTATTTGAATCAGTGGGTACTGGCTCCTGTGATAAATTTGACCCTGTCACGATTTCTTTCGACATGTTAATAATGGTACTGGATCTCAAGCGCATTACTTTAAAACTTCACGCTATTTTCAACTATTACGTTGACACACAAAAAATGTTCCAATACACAACAACAAGGAAAAGAAATAAGGATTGCAAAACACACCATCAGAAAGACTTTACACTAATCTGCAAATAAAATGCCTCAATAAATCCGCGATTGCACAATAAAATCAAACCCAAAGAACATTCCACAACACATTCTATAATTTCAATGGAAAAATTACAAGAAGAATTCACTCATCAAATACCTTCGCGAAAAAATGGTTTAAATATGAAAGGATATCGTTACCCTGGACACATGGCTCGAAATCCACACAAATATTTCGACAACTACTTGCAATTGCCATAAAGAAAGCATAACAATTATCAACGCCGTAATACAACAGAATTTGAGTGCATTTGGACAAAACCCATTGCACATTCCCATGTCACACAAGATAATTATTATTAAACACACGAATGCACACAAAATAAATTTATCAGATCTTATTGCAGAACCAACTTGCATCTAAGCTCAACAAGTACAACATGAATTTATACATGCATTAACTACGCAAACTAATACATACTACTTTCTATCTACAAAATATGAAAGTTGCCAAGGACATAGTGCTGTCTTTCGTTCATAGCATAATTAATTTTTGCAATTAATAATCGAAAAGCCCCACGTTGGGCGCCATTGTAACGTTCTGACCTCATTACCTGATTTAAAATTATAATTAATTTTATTATTTTATTTTATTATCATGAAAGGTAGAACTTGCGTGAATACTTTATATGAGAAATCACAAATGTTTTTATTTCAATTACTGACATGACATATATAACAAAATTAGTTACAATTAATCAATTGTCCTTTTGTGGGCACCAGGGTATTTTATATAAAATACACAAAATTAAACAATAAACAAATTCAACATTTTGACTGTTCACTTCTGAAAGAAATATTTGCTCCGGGCTATGAGAGTTCTTATCTGCAGGGTCGTAGCTGGGCAATGCTATGAACTTGCACTTGTAGCTGGCACAATGTCCTTCATGTGGCGATATATAATTACCGAATTTTGATGTCGGCCACACACACTGGATGAAGTTTTCTGCTCTGCTATGGAACAGTGTGGCACAGTTTTCCAGAACATCCTTTGCCTGAGCACCTCCACTCAAACAAAGTGGCTGATGTCCCGTTCCAGGCAGCACATTCTCATTAACGCACAGACAGTCCACATCGACCGATCGTGAATGCCGACCAGCACTGAATGTCCCTCCGTGCCACATGAAAACAGAAATTCCTGTCCGTCACTCTGTAAATCTACCTGGCTAGCACAATACAATACTCCCCTCTCCCAGCGTCGCATCACCCCAGCAAAACTCGCCCGCCAGTTCTAGGAACCTGGCCAGCTGATATTCCTGACCAGCCGCTTAGCACCCACAAGCTAACTAAAATATTCTCCATTAAAAAATAAATAAACATATAGTTTATTAATGTAACTAACGGTCACAAGACGCGTTCATTACAGAAGGGAAAGATGACCATGTGCCAAGCATGCAATTCTTGCATAAGGAAGTTGTGAAATTTTCTTTTGTGAGTAAAGGTGTTAAGGATTGGAATAAATTTCCGAGGAAGGTGTTGATTAATCTATAAGATGATGATGATGATGATGATGATAATAAGGGGTAAATAGATTACGAGGATTTAAGAAGTTCTGCAGGGATCTCATCAATTCCAACTGCCTTATTTGCTTTAAAGTCATTCAGAGCTCTATTAAATTCTGTCCTCAAAACAGTATCTCCTAAGTCATCAATGTTGACATCACCTTCCTTTTCTATTACGCTATTGTTCAAGTCGTACCCATCATACAGTTTCTCAATGTATTCCTTCCATCGGTTAGCTCTATTGTCTGAGCTTAAAAGAGGTTTCCCATCAACGGCTTTAATGTTCACACCTCTTCTCTTCATTTCTCCAAAATTTTATTTGATCTTCCTATATGCAACATCTGTTTTACCTATGACCATTTCTTTTTCTACTTCTTCACACTTTTCTTGTAGCCATTTTGTTTCTTTGCATTTCCTGTTTATTTGATTTCTAAATTGCCTGTATTGCTCTCTTCCTACTTCATCCTGAGCATTTTTGTACCTTCTCCTCTGATCCATCAGTTCCAAGATTTCTTCTGTGATCCAAGGCTTTCAGGTGGCTTGGTCTCTAAAGCCTAATGTTTCTTTACTGGCTTTCATTATTTTGGTCTTTAATGCACTCCATTCAGTTTAGCTCCTTTCAGAGTTATTTCTTGGATCTAAGTCTACCATTTCTGCAAATTTTTCTCTCGTATTAGATTGTTTCAGTTTATTCACTTCCAATCTCTTCTGCTTATGCTGCTTCCTTATTCGCTTGAATTTCAGCCTGCATTCCATTACTATCAAATTATGATCAGAGTCTTATGTTTGCTCCTGGGTATACTTTACAGTCTAGAACTTGATTCCTGAATCTCTGTTTGATCATGATATAATCTAGTGGATATCTGCCTGTATCCCCAGGATGTTTCCAGGTGTATATCCTTGCATGGTTCTTAAACAGTGTGCTTTCCACTACTAGCTTATATCTTTCACAAAATTCTAACAACTATCCCAGATCATAAAAATATCACGTACAAACATTTATTATTTGTCAAATGTTTGATAAAGCAAGTACCATTTGAGACAACCATAGAAAAAGTAGCATAGAACATAGATTCATCATATTAGTAACTTTGACCATTTGATGACTTATGTGGTAACTGATGAAAAAAAACATGTCGTTTTGGAAAATACAGGTTGGAAGGTAGGAAAAGCAGTTAGAAGAAGGTCATTGGAAGAGTGTTGGGCTGGGAAAATTCTATCACTAAGTGCATAATACTGGCATAAGAGAGATGCAAGATCAACATTTGCCTGAATGAAGTTGGCAGGTAGTAGTATGGGCACTAGTATGAGATATCATTGAAAATACTGAGTGTCATCAGTGTAGAGCAGAAGAGTTGCAACTATTGGTTGGAATTCATTTGGGGAATTATAATTAACCTCAAGAATTCTGATGAAATGAACAGTTACAGGAAAATACATTACCAACATAGAACATCCATTGCCAGCCCAAACCAATTTTCACAACTCTAACATTCTTGGCAGTTGTTTCACAGTGAGAGCTGTTACTACAGTGCCTGCTAAACTCTGTAGATGGCAACTGCCCTACCAACTTATCCTTGACATTAATCTTCCTCTGACTGCAACCACTGGTAACTTGTCACTTGTTATTATTTTTCCTCCCATACCTTTCTTAATGTGATCCAAATTATTTTTATTTTATTTATTTATTTATTCCAATGGAAAAACCATTTTACATTAATATATCTTATGATAGCTACTTAGTAAACATAATTATCACTATTATCTACAGTGAAAACAAGAAGATGACAAAAATAGCAAGTATAGTATAATATCACTAAAACTAGAAAAATAATTACACAAGAGAAAATTATTAAATATTCAAAAACTAATAATAAGACTCAACACACAACTACAGAAAAATAAAAATTACTACAGGGAATAAGAGACAGTGACTGTACTAAGTCCATCATTGCTGACACCACTCACTTATAAGTACTCACTTGAAAACAGCAACACTGTCAATGAAAAAAATCAAGTTCAGGAGGTATTCTGTTACCTAGTCTCTATTTTTTATGTATCTATGAATTTAGAAATAATGCTGTTGAAGGAAATGCTATGGGGCAGTATTAATATGTGAAGGGAAGCATAGGTGGTTTCATCAGTTACCAGATTTGAAGGAAGGAGTGCCACAGCTACAAGAAAACATCACATACAAACAAACAATACTTTGTTCCTTGCCATTCCTCATGAGATTGATATAAATTCATTAAAACAAATGGCTGCATTTAACAAGCCACATGAATCACTATTTATTTATTTTATACTTGCTTTGTGCCCTTTTTTTATCAATTGTCTACTTGTCACCAATGGCCTTTCACGATGCCCACCATGGTCAATCGTTGCTTTAGTCTTGTTGTGAGACTTAGTGTGCACTTCCATGTTATATGTCTTATATTTATATATAAACAAGATTTTTATCAAAATATTGTAACATGTGTTCTTCATTGTATTTTTGTTATTACCATCTTTACTTCATCTACAGTAAGTGATTGGCTTAATTTCACTACCTTTCCTTGAATTTTATACCTGCTATAATAAAAAATTATTTTGAAAAGTTTTTGAGTATTCAGTATATAAAATGAAATCTTATTTTGTGCTAACTTCTTGCAATAGGAAAGTTACTGCAGT